>JAOTON010000596.1:600000-1041921 GCA_034440635.1 Lepas anatifera | reverse complement strand
GCTCACCAGATGACAAAATGGATACAGCTTTCCACGACTGGAAACGCGCATCCCGGGAAAGAGTCCAACTATTCTCAGAAATAGCCACGTATGGTTTACTTTGTGTGTGGAAAGTCAGGTTTGAAGCTGTTTTTAATCAGCGAAAAATACATCTACAGTAAAGTGGGTGCAAATCAAGGCTATATCTTTTTATTACGTTGATTGATAGCTGGATTTAAATACTACGATGTATGAAGCTATCTGCAGTACGTTTTATGCCAGAACAGTTCATTAAGTGAAACTGAAGGATGATTGCCCGGTGTAGGTATGTGATCGGCTGGATTTTCCACCGGTGACCAAATGCTCGAAGAAGGCCTGTTTTGTAAACCGCACACCGCAAGCCTCAGGCGAGGGTCCAGCAGGCACGCGCCGCTCGCAGCCTTGTCTCAGGCACCACCGTTTGACTCTGCTACCCTCCCACTCATGGTGCCCCCCTCACCAGTACCCCGCAATCTACTGGTCTGATATTAAAGATGTGAGCTGAGTTCGACTTGTCTTGGGGGCTTGATTAAAGAAGAGACAAATTCCCGGGTTTTGAGAAAAATTGGAGGGAGGTAGAAATTGAACACATCTTATATTTCGAAGGTTCTCTTAAACTTCTGGCCACATTCACTGATTTTGCTGTGTTAGACAGAGTATAAGACGCAAACACTAGGCATGTTTTAGAAACACATGAACATTTAAACTCAAACTTGCTCTGACTTACAGTACAAATTGTGTGAAAATATGTGTATTATGAAGGCCTACAAAGCATGTATATATGTTCCCTGGCTATTGATACTTGTTATCTTACCCAATCTTCTGCGCCCGTGTCACGGGTGGAGATGCTCCTATCTTCTTGATCCGCCTTTTCATAGCTGAAACTATCCTTAGTCGTTCCTGCAACCAAATGTATACACATTCACAGGATGGCTGTCTTACACATCGCACTTGGTAAACTGAAAGATGCTTGTTTTCAGGCGTGAAATTCCTCTATCTTTCTGCAGGCACGCTTCTAACGTTTACAATTGAAAAAATTGAAGTGGTGTAAATACAGTGCGATTATTTTTATTCCTCTCAGCTGCACTGTACCTACATTGTTTTCATTCGGTAGATATAAAATCAAAATCAAAATTGGAAGCATCCAATTTTGAGCGATTGTATCCATCACTGACAAACAATGTACGAAACTGAGAGAGAGATATCACCTGCGATAGCATTCAAAACATTCAAACTTTCTAACTGCTCTCAGTATTATGACAGACTTCATTGATCTAACTCTATAGGTATGTACCTTACATAACACGATACAACAGGGAGTGCCAACAGATCCAGTCCTGGGTCCAGACTGGTTTGTGGGAGGGGACAAAATGACCCAAAATTGTGAAAAAAATCATATTTGAAAAACAAATCTGCGTAAATTTGAGGATTAAGGGAATCTAATGCCCCCCTTGCATCCTTACCAGAATAGATAAGTGAGGATATCTTGCTCGTGAGCAAGATGTAGTCCCATAATTTTCAGAAGACCTGTCCAAGCCTGTTTTAGGACAAGTCAGAACGCTTGAGAAGGCTATGGCCTGGAAACATGAGGGTAGGGCAGAACCCGCCAGCCCCTGCCTCTGACAGTAATTGTAGTGCGTTTTGAAGTGTTCAGGGGAAGCCATAGAGCCGCGTCACCTGCGCGATGACGCATGCGTCACCATGTCTCAAGAGTGCCAGTGACGTCACATCGCCGGCATCAGATCCTGGTGCGCGCGTTATTACCGGCCCCGCCTGGGAGGGCGACTGCGCTCCGCCGGATGCGGTCCCGGCTGCTACTCTGATCCGGGTCCTGTCATGGAATCGAAACAGCAGGTAAGCAAATGATATGGTGTCCGGAGGCAGACGCTTCAGGTCATGATTCGGAAGAGGTGACTCTGGACGTGGACGCCCAAGGAGGTTGCTCCTCAGACAGTTATGTAACGCAAGGATTTACTTCAAGGTTACATCTGACACCGTCGCAGCGGGCTGTGTGCTTGACGGCCACGGCTCCGGATATAGGCAGCTCTGATTGGCGGAGTTTTCTCCAATAGGGCGCACATTAGCCTTTAAACTTGCCGGATAACTTCCAGCGGTCAGGTAATGAGGACAGCTCAGCAAACAACACTGATAGATAACCCTGCTGGAATTGTTGATGTCTTATGTAACAGGGGAGTCGGAGCAATGGTCCCCAGGGCCATGCCAGGGTGAATGGTCTTTTTGTTCTGATTGGTTGAACAAGAAAGCCGACAGGTGGTGACGACCACGGCTGGTTCAAAGGCAAAGGGAACAAGGGATGGAGAGAGAGAGAGAGAGAGAGAGAGAGAGAGAGAGAGAGAGAGAGAGAGAGAGAGAGAGAGAGACGACAGAGACAGAGACAGAGACAGAGACAGAGACAGAGACAGAGAGACAGAGACAGAGACAGAGACAGAGACAGAGACAGAGACAGAGACAGAGACAGAGACAGAGAGGGAAGGGAAGAGGAAGGCATATATATATATATATATATATATATATATATATATATATATATATGTATATATATATATATATATATATATATATATATATATATATATATATATATATATATATGTGAAGATACCTTGTCCTTATCTTTATATCTTGCCTTTATACACCTCCCCTGGGAGTGGAGACACAATGAGGGAGCAGAACAATGTAGACGAATGCTTAGATTTATAGATCTAAATAATACTGGCAATACTTTTGGAGGTTTACCGACCCACCAGCTTCCGAGGTTTGGGAAGTCAATTGCTCCTTGTTTAGGAAATCCGCTGGTCATTGAGCCCGGGTCTCCCGTGTGGAAATCCTACTTGTAACCACTGGGCCACTGCAGAACCTGAAGCTATCCAAAATTCAAATCCATCACATTGACGTTTGTCACAATCCTATCGCTCAAACCAATATCATTGACGACACTGCGATCTAGATATTATAGTTTTCACTGGGCGCCATGGAGAGATTTAGAGCACACTGGCACAGTAGGAAGCGAATATTGTTTTACTTTCACCGCAGTAGAAAGATCGTCCGTTTCCCCCCGTTGGAAATGATAACATCCATAAGCCCAAAATGAGTTGTTATGCCTCATTCTTTATCGGTTTTTAATGTGTATTAATTATTTCTGTTATTTTCTGTGGTCACGATGGATGGAACATACCCTGGCACGGCAGTTGCCGAAGATAATCATACTCTTACCACGGGGGAAAATGGACCATCTTTCTACTGTGGTAAGAATAAAACGATCTTCGCCACATACCGTGCCAGTGTATGTATGTACGTACTATTGCACCCGCCGAAAAGAACAATACAGCAGAGTAATCAATACAGATCACAAAACGATAAATAATGAGATACATCGATTTGCACCATCCAATTAGACCAGACAATGACGTGACTTTCGATTCCAGCGGGATGTTGTAGGATTGCTAGTATTTTTCAGACTTTTATTGCACTGTTTGCATCATCAATTCACATTCAAGCACATATACACCTCGAAGTGCAGGGTTTATGCAAAATGGACCGTAGGTGGGGGGAGGAGTTAAAGCGACCCATAGATTCCAGCGGGTTAGCAAATGCACTTCAAGCTCAAGTGCTCCAGCCACTGTCATGACAGTGGACAAGGCGATAGCAAAGGTGCCAGATATGAATAACAATTGCATTATTGCGTATCCCGTGTGTACTGACAACCAGCTGTAACTATTTAACACTTCTGATGTACTGATAAGCTGAATAATGCAGATGTGATCTATGTTAATGTGCAGCATAATTATTTCGTTGCCGTAGCTCTGACAGAAGTTTTGGAATACATCAATGGACGAAATACAAAACACATAACGTTATTGTATTTTACTTAGCTGGATTGTATTACGAAATGGCCATCAAATAAGCAGCATTTCTTTCTTGTATAACAAGAGGATTATGATGGTATGATCATGATCTCTCTGCAGGTAATGGACAGGCTAGATAGAGAGACGTGCTTCAGAACTTAGCATCTAACGGTACTCACATTTGGTGCACCTGGCCAACGTCGTATCGAAAACGCGCATAGCGGCCTGCGGGGGTTGGGTAACCATCCCCCCGCGCTTTTCACAAATGTCCTGAAGACGGCCTCGCGCAGCGTTGCTGTACTTAGCCCAGCTTTTGCTTGAATCTTTTTACAACTTCTGTCAAAATATCATGTTCAGGTCATTTGAGTTCAGGACATCAGTGTAGGTCAAGTGACCTCACCTCCAAAAAAGTTCTTGACTAAAAGAAACACCTCCAACTTGCTCTTGACCCGACCCAAGTCCAGGTCAAATTTGAGCTTTGGGCTAGCATAGTCACATTATTCACAATTCGACGTGGCTCGCTGAAAGGCTTTTGAGAGCAAATTCCTATACATCGTGCTCTTCTATACCAGATGTTCAGAGATGTTATATCAGGACTGAAAATCTGTACTTAAATTACATCACATTATATCCATATTGTGACATGTTTTGGCCTCCAATAACCTCAGGTTTGACACGAAAAAATGTATAAAAATTTTCATTAGAGCTGAGGTTTTCTACTTAACACCGTTTACTGCTTTTCGCTAATCAGCGTGGCTTTTAGATTTTAGGCTGGGGGGTGGGGCGTTGCCCACCCCTCGTCAAAACAAAAGGTGGCTCCGACCCCAGTCATTGCGCATCTTAAAAAATTGTATCAGGGGAAAAGGAGTTTCAGACCCATACCAAACATTTTCGACAGTGACGATTTTGAGCCGGCAATCAGCATGGTTATAGGAGGTATTGCAGCCAGGGGCGGTGAAGAGCGCCTCATCGACGACGCCGGATGGAAGACGTGCAATGGGTTGGCCAAAATGTGAGCGTCGGTCATACTTTTGGATGATGTGGTTTACTCAAAAGTAAGTGCGTCGTGCCATTGCCAGGCATTTATACCATTTATTGTATAAATACGGGTATTTACCCATATTTATTCTAGTAATTAAACTGTGAAAATCGTATCCATTTATTTCACCGTAGCCGTAGCTATAATTCCATAATAATGCGATCCACATGAAATACCGTAACGTTATTCTGTAGTAAATGTTTTATCTAACAGCATAATTATGCAGCGTGGTGATAGCGCAGTCCACCTTTTATCGAATACTTGGGTGGCTATGCTGATTTCATGCTCTGCACATGCATAATACTAAATGTAAAAATATGCCGTTCACATAGAATAACCGAGTACCAAACCACATTGAAGGGGAGGGCGCGTTCTGGTGTGAGTGGGAAGCATAATTTTGTAGGTGGACCGGGCGTTTTAGAACCGCCAGGGGCCAGTGTGGAGGCGCCGAGTGGTCGATTGGATCTGTGGGAAGAGGGGGGTGTACTTGACTCCTTCCTCTCCCCCAATCCCACTTGTACAATCAGAGCAAATGAACTTTTACGTTGCAATGCGATACTTATTCAGCAAAAGCCAGTATACTTATCGTTACGACTGCAAGGATAAAAAGTTATCCCAGCTTAAAACCTCCCTTACACGTGACTCGAACGGAAAATTTCCGGTTATTGTGTCAAATACATCACTAAAACGGTAGTCTGTAGTCAGGGTGTTTCATAAAGAATGCCATTTTTGAATTGATCATAATGCGGTTATAAATAGGTTGCTGTGGTATGATTTACATATCAATCGAAAGATGATTTAGGGACATTTACGATTATTCGTATTTTGATAGCTGTTTTGATATTTTGCTAGTAAAAAGTAGTCTTAAAGATGACTTGAAAAATACTGTCCATCTTGCCTTCATCGAAAATGTTCGTAGAAATCACGTGCGTATCACGTGACAAGTATCACGCCAATGGCACTGCAAACATGATATCGTCACTATGGTATGTCTCAGTCCACATGCACATTGCCTCTGGAAATTAATTCTAAAAAAACACCTCTCAAGCTTAGGAAAGCTCGGGTCCAAACAAGCAATCCCCAATTGGTCCATGTCCCTTGTTCTGCGGTGAACAGTGGGGTCTTTGCGCTGTGTCCGCCGCATCCAGTCATTCATATGGAAGGTAAACCAATGAGCTATACGGAGCTTGAGCCAAAAACTTATAACTTGTAATATTACTGAGACTTTTGCTTTTGATGTGCATGCTCACGTGCCATTTGTGTGTGCTGAAGCCTTTTTAGAGTGCTGCAAGTTCCGTTTTCTCAAATATAAGCGGACATATATTATGTTTCTTGCACCATTTTCCGAGTACATTTAAGACGAGAGAAAACATGTGATGCAAATGAAACATATTTATATAAAAATGTCGTACAATTTACCATTAAAATGAATGTTTTGTGGAAGGATTTGAAGGATTTTTAGTACTTTACTGACCATTTAAAAAATATCATTCTTTCTGAAACACCCTGTAGCTTGTCATCCTTAAAGGGAGATACGCGAAAAAATGTATTTGCTAGATCAAAAGGTCATTAAAAGTTGTTTCAGAAGTCCCATTCTTATTTTTGCGAATTCGGCCCGCAAATGCCTTAAAATCCCTCTCAAAGTCAACATTTCTAGACGACTTTACCGGTAGACCTCTTATCGGTTTAAATGACATCCCCCGGCTAAGGCTATCAATTTCTCTAAAAAACCGGTCCTATTTTTCTTAAGCAGTGACTTGAAGTTTTGAATTGTTGAAGAAAAATTATTTTAAAAAAGCTGCAGGAAAATAGCATTAAAACATAAATACAGGACTTCTAAGAAATCACAACTAACCAATCAGAAGGAACAGCCGCTTCATAGGGGGGTCACGTGACCTTTCTGACGCAAGCGTTTCGTCATCCTGGGGCTGAACTAGAAAACCACTCAAGACCCGTGGTACGAAACGGCTAAAGACTTGAGTAATTATGTTTTTCCGTTTTTAAGGCAAACTTATTCATTTTGCAGTTTTTAAAGGCTTTGTAAAATTAATTCAAATACAAATACAGGAGAACAGACGTTTTTATTACAAAAAAACATTACTTTTCAATTTTAAATAGTTTTCGGAAAGTAAGTGATGGGTGAAGGTTTCAGCATTTTATCGGAACTGTTGACCTATTTCAATAATAAGTGAACGGCCTCCCAAAATTTTTCCGAAGATACAAAAATAATTGACAGTTTTGTAATCAGGATTTTGCAAATAGCAAGAAACCACAATAATAATATATTTCGCGTATCTCCCTTTAACACGCGCATTGACGGGGGTCTGAGCCACCTTCGCATTGACGGGGGCGGGTACCCGCCCCCTAAGATCTCGAGAACCACGGTAGGTAGCGAAAAACGGTAAACGGCGTTGGGCTGCCCATCCACTTCTCCATCGAAAACATTCGAACCATTTTTTTGTCAGGTCACATTTAAGGTCACGAGAGGTCAAAACATGCCCGTCATAGGGATAACATGTAAATTCAGTTTTTCGGCCATGAAATCTGAACAAGTAAAGATAGAGCAAAATGACTTGAACTATTTGAATCCTCTTAGCAAGTCGAATCGAATGATATATAATTTGACCTTGCTAGGTCAAATCAAGGATTTGACCTGACCTGAGGTCAGGTCAGGGTCAAATTATATAAAATGCATATCATTAGAACCGCAAAGCCCAGGCGAGTCTAATGCAGCTAAAATAAATGCTTTATCACCATTTGTTACTGAGTTATTCCGTAAAAACCATTTTCCCATGTATTTCCAACGGAGAGGTCATGCCTCGTACCTGACCTTAGGTCATCGATATCAAAAATACCGGAACATATTTTAGAGAACTCGGTGGGGCCATTATGTGATGTGAGTTTCAATCGGATAAGTTCACCCTGCTCCGACTTATGCTATCTTAAACTTTTTTTGAGGTCGGGTCACTTGACCTGTACTGGTGACCTGACCTGAGATGACCTAACCTTAAAATTTTCACAGAAGTTGTAAAAATGATGAAGGAAAAAGGTATACCAAGTACGGCGGCGCTACGCGCCGCCGTTTTTCTGCTGTCTCCGAAAAACCCGAGGGGGGCGGGTACCCGCCCCCCGTCAATGCGCGTGTTAAGCAACTAAACGTAAGGGAATTAGCGAACTCCCAGGGTTTTTATCCGAGATTTCCCAAACTCCCTGACTGCTAAAGCCAGAGATTTGACGAACTCCCTGGTCACCCAAGGATTTCGCGAACTCCGGAATTTCGTACTTACCCTATTGTATATATATATATATATATATATATATATATATATATATATATATATATATATATATATATATATATATATGTATATATATAAATATATACATATATGTAAATATGTGTATGCGATTATGTAGAACTATGACCCATTTCTCTCACCAAGCAGCGAATGCTAGCTCACATTTTATCGCTTGACTTCATCTGTGAATGGGACTTAATTGAACCCGTTGATGATTGTTCCATACAAACAAACAAACAAACACACAAGATATATATATATATATATCTTGTTTGTTTATATATATATATATATATATATATATATATATATATATATATATATATATATATATTAGTATAAGACGGAAGCAAGTTATTATTAATACAGTGCTGGTTGAACGTCACCGCAGCTTTGGCTTTGTGTAGTTTTCTTTCTAGGGTTTCAATGTTCCTGATAAGTTTTCGGTTTTCTATGCTATGTTCGTGTAAAATTGTTCCGATATTCATGTCATATTAAAGAAAATTGAAGTAAAAACGCACCTAAAGTCGACCGGTTTCATTTATCTCACATAAACATTTTCAAGACTGAGGTACGTTGAATAGTAGTTACAAAATTTAAGGTTTGAATTTTTGATGTCTCGCACAAGATCCCATGCATATGAGCACTAATCACTTCACATTGCGGCAAATAAACATGCAACACGATTAACACCACAGAGATTGATTAGATTGTCAAGATGAATAAATTGTCTAAAAGGAAAGCTTTACATTACGAGACAAGGACAAAATTCATAATACACTCTAAGCGTTACAATGAAAGTACACGTGAGGGGGAGGGGCTACTCTATGATAGCCGAGGCCCCTCAAAAAGTAGGAGAGTTCCCCTGGCGTTCTGCTGTTTATTGATCAGTGGGTCGCGCTCCCTGATGCACACGGCCTCTAGTGCCGCCAGGCGTCGGACGTCCCGAGCTCGTCCAATGATGGTGGTGTTCTCTACCAATTGCTGCCTGGTCAGTCGCCTGTGATGTTCTTCCAGGGTGTGGGAGGATGGTGCTCCACTCTGCAGGTGCATTGTGAGTCTTCTTGATAGCGTTGTTGTCGTGTACCCAATATAATTACTGTTTGGGAGGAGTGCACAGTCTCCTATCTGACAATTATATTGGTACACGACGTTTGTTTGTTTCAGTGCCGATTTGTCCTCCGCCATGTTGTTCTTCATTACCAGGGATGAAGTTGACGGGCTCTGGTAATAAACTTGCAGCTTGATGTTTGCCTCGGGATCGGTTGGCTTGCAGTTCTTTGTGATTATCCTTTTTAGCACCTTTTCTTCGGTCTCGTAGCCTGCTGTCATTTGGCTTCTATAGAAGATGTTGATGGTGTTTGTTTGGTCTTTTGCTGCTGTTGCTGTTAAGTATTTGTTCAGAGTGTTGTTGATTTGTTGGTCTATAAATGCGATGTCGTAGCTGTTGTCCGCTAGCGTTTGTTTTATTCGTCTTAATTCTTTGTGCACGAGAGGCCATGAAGAACAGTGGGTGAGCGCCCGGTGAACGTATGCTCTCACCACACTGCTTTTGTAGCGTTGAGGGCACTGGCTCTTGTAATGTAGGCACCTTCCGGCGTCTGTCGTCTTGCGATGAACGCTGGTGACGAATGGTCCGTCAGCTGCGTCGATAGAAATGTCTAAGAAATTAATATTTTCTTCAACACTTTCTTCTACCGTGAAGGTAAGCCCCGACACTGCTTCTAGTCTCGACTTGAGGTGTTGCAAGTCATCTTGATTTCCAACTTCCAGAAGTATGTCATCAACATACCTGCAATAGAGGGCTGGTTTTTCAGGCGTGTGTTCTAACACTTCGTCTTCGACTGCCGCCATAAAGGCTTGGGCGAAGAGCACACCCAGTGGCGAGCCCATGGCAACACCGTCAGTTTGGTAATACATATTCCCTTGCGGGCATCGAAATGGAGACTTGGTGGTGCACAGCCTGAGCATGGCACACATAATGTGCTCGGGGATGTCAAGTCCTGGTAGTGTGTCATGGCGATACACATAATCAGCAAGGATCTTGATTGTCCGTTCCACAGGTACGTTGGTAAACAGGCTAGTCACGTCCAAAGAAGCTAGGCTTCCAGTCCTTGTCCTGCCTTTTACGAGATCGATGAACTCAGCCGATGATTTCAGCGAGTATGTTGATGGCACGTAAGGGCTGATGAGCTTGTTCAATGTTTTTGCTAGCTGATACGTAGGCAGCGGGATTTGTGATATAATGGGTCGCAGTGGGTTTCCTTCCTTGTGCGTTTTTACATTACCGTAAAAATATCCAGGCTGGTATTCACCCACTATCCGTTCAAACTTGATTACCTTACTGACCTTGTTGGAAGCGTCTATAAGGTTGTTGGCCTGCTTTTTTAATTCTTCAACCGGATTTCTTGTTATTCTTTTGAACTTGGTTTCATCATTTAAGATGACAGCTGTTTTCTGATAGTATTCTTCAGCGTTTATCACGACAAATAGCTGGGCTTTGTCTGCTTTGCGCACGACGATGTTCTTATTGTGCTGGAGATCTTTAGCAGCGCACCGAAGACGTGGGTGAAGTGATGGCTTGCTACCTCCGCTCCTGTTTTTGGTACTTTCTGCCCTGAGCTGCTCCTGTACATCCGGGTTGACACTTATCTTATTTTCCCTATTCAGCTTGCAAATTCTCTGATACAAAAGCTCTAATTCAACTTTCTTGGCCTGCGTTGAATAACGGGGTGCTAGGGTATAACTAATGCCCAAGTTAAGCAGTTCTTTCTGGTCTTTTGTAAGAACAGTGCTAGATAGGTTGATAAATCCTTCCTTAGGTTTTGCTATTGGGACCCAACCTCCATATAGCTTACACAACTTTTTCTGAATGCAACTCTCTTGTATTGCACTGCTGATACAAAGTTGCTGCTTCAAAACTTCATCAGTTCGGCTTCGAAGATCTTCGTCAATCAGCGCGCTATTGTATTCCAAAAGTTTATCAGAAACTTCTTTTTGGATGTTTTCCACAATACGTAACTTACGTTGCAGTTCACTTTTCACTAGGTTCTTCCTGAACTCAAGTGTAAAATGCCTTTGCTGGATTGCTTCGTCGTTCAAATGTACATTAGTATAAGACGGAAGCAAGTTATTATTAATACAGTGCTGGTTGAACGTCACCGCAGCTTTGGCTTTGTGTAGTTTTCTTTCTAGGGTTTCAATGTTCCTGATAAGTTTTCGGTTTTCTATGCTATGTTCGTGTAAAATTGTTCCGATATTCATGTCATATTAAAGAAAATTGAAGTAAAAACGCACCTAAAGTCGACCGGTTTCATTTATCTCACATAAACATTTTCAAGACTGAGGTACGTTGAATAGTAGTTACAAAATTTAAGGTTTGAATTTTTGTGTCGTGTACCAATATAATTGTCAGATAGGAGACTGTGCACTCCTCCCAAACAGTAATTATATTGGGTACACGACAACAACGCTATCAAGAAGACTCACAATGCACCTGCAGAGTGGAGCACCATCCTCCCACACCCTGGAAGAACATCACAGGCGACTGACCAGGCAGCAATTGGTAGAGAACACCACCATCATTGGACGAGCTCGGGACGTCCGACGCCTGGCGGCACTAGAGGCCGTGTGCATCAGGGAGCGCGACCCACTGATCAATAAACAGCAGAACGCCAGGGGAACTCTCCTACTTTTTGAGGGGCCTCGGCTATCATAGAGTAGCCCCTCCCCCTCACGTGTACTTTCATTGTAACGCTTAGAGTGTATTATGAATTTTGTCCTTGTCTCGTAATGTAAAGCTTTCCTTTTAGACAATTTATTCATCTTGACAATCTAATCAATCTCTGTGGTGTTAATCGTGTTGCATGTTTATTTGCCGCAATGTGAAGTGATTAGTGCTCATATGCATGGGATCTTGTGCGAGACATCAAAAATTCAAACCTTAAATTTTGTAACTACTATTCAACGTACCTCAGTCTTGAAAATGTTTATGTGAGATAAATGAAACCGGTCGACTTTAGGTGCGTTTTTACTTCAATTTTCTTTAATATGACATGAATATCGGAACAATTTTACACGAACATAGCATAGAAAACCGAAAACTTATCAGGAACATTGAAACCCTAGAAAGAAAACTACACAAAGCCAAAGCTGCGGTGACGTTCAACCAGCACTGTATTAATATATATATATATATATATATATATATATATATTGTTTGTTTGTTTGTTTGTTTGTATTGAACAATCATCAACGGGTTCAATTAAGTCCCATTCACAGATGAAGTCAATCGATAAAATGTGAGCTAGCATTCGCTGCTTGGTGAGAGAAATGGGTCATAGTTCTACATAATCGCATACACATCATTACACATACAAGTAAAAGTATAAAAATGATCGGTCAGTGTTCATCAAAAAGCCCCTTTTACCCGACGTCACAGCGTATAAAAAGCCCAAGAGCTTGTAAAAAAACATGGAACAGTTTAAGATCTTAAAACATTTAAAAAACTATAAAATATACAAAAAGAAAATATACTAAGATATATAAAAATACGAACATAAATATAAAAATATAAGATATTAGGACATATCGTTTACCATCAAAACGTTTCGAACCCCGACAGGTCGGCGTGACTAGACAGTAGTGAGAGAGTACAAAATAACATGCTTACGGAACTGATATGCAGAGCAATGCCAAATGTCCGCTTCTCTATGGGTATTATTGAAAGAATTATAAAGCCTAGGTATCCGAACGAACATATATGCTTTCACAGTATTTACCCTGGCATAAGGAACATGGAATACCACTGGGTTCCGCAACTATCGGGAAGAAGCAGCCAATGGAAATGATTCAAGGAGATAAGACGAGTCAATTTTGTGCTTGTGCAGATTTCTAATGAATAAGAGATCGTATTGTAACCTCCTTGCCAACTATGGTTTTGGTGTTCACCCCGTACAGTGATGGTCCATTTTTCCCGGTTTGAAAGGATCGCATCAACAAGCCCAAAGCTCGATTTGCTTTGGATACAATAGAATAAATGTGCAGGAGAGAGATATAAGATATATATATATATATATATATATATATATATATATATATATCCATGCATAAATAACAGCTTATCAGCAAACTGCAGCTGCACTAGTCGTTGCACGCTAACTTTGCCTCCAGTTAGAATTGCTCGGGAGAGCCCATTCAGTTTCACAACTGTCGTGATCTCACACAACTCATGCGATAGGTAGCACCACTGTTCTCGGCGGAACACGCCAACCCAGGGAGCAAGCAGGCGTTTTACATGGGTACTCTTGTTTGAGAAGAGAGAGAGAGAGAGAGAGAGAGAGAGAGAGAGAGAGAGAGAGAGAGAGAGAGAGAGAGAGAGAGAGAGAGAGAGAGAGAGAGAGAGAGAGAGAGAGAGAGAGAGAGAGAGAGAGAGAGAGAGAGAGAGAGAGAGAGAGAGAGAGAGAGAGAGAGAGAGAGAGAGAGAGAGAGAGAGAGAGAGAGAGAGAGAGAGAGAGAGAGAGAGAGAGAGAGAGAGAGAGAGAGAGAGAGAGAGAGAGAGAGAGAGAGAGAGAGAGAGAGAGAGAGAGAGAGAGAGAGAGAGAGAGAGAGAGAGAGAGAGAGAGAGAGAGAGAGAGAGAGAGAGAGAGAGAGAGAGAGAGAGAGAGAGAGAGAGAGAGAGAGAGAGAGAGAGAGTAATGCTGTTTTGTGGTACAGCTCTCCTTGATGGCGACCTTTAGATTGCCGTCAGCAGGCGATAACACCTTGTTTTAGTTGTCTTACACAGCGGCCTTGATCTAAAACGACGTGCGAGCTGCCGAGCGACGCTAAAACGGTTGAACATCATGTCATGGGCAGGGACCCTGGCAGTTCTGGTCGGGCGCTTCCGGCGGACGGAATGTGTCACGCTGTGGGAACGGTTTACACGTGTGGGGGGGGGGCGTGACTAAATGTCTAGTGATAGCCTTGGCGAATTCATGCATGAAAATGCTCAGATTTCAGGGAGGAAGATTTACGAAGTAAGGTGGTATCAAATAGGCTTAAGCTAAGATGTACGAAATAGGCACTTCTGTGTAGTTTTAAAAGCTGATAGCAGCCGCGGCGGCGTCAACATGCCCCAACATTGAGCAACGTCTTAAAGTTTTAACATACGATTTTCCTGTTTCTTAACACGCGCATTGACGGGGGTCTGACCACCTTCGCTTTGACGGAGGGTGGCGGGTACCCGTCTCCCCTAAGAACTCGAGAACCACGCTAGGTAGCGAAAAACGGCAAATGGCGTTGGGTAGCCCATCCACTTCTTCATCGAAAATATTTGAACCATTTCTGTCAGGTCACATTTTAGGTCACTAGAGGTCAAAACATGCCATCATAGAGTTAACATGTAAATTATGGTTTTCGGTCATTACGTCGGAACAAGTAAAGATAGAGCAAAACTATTACAACTGTATGAATCTTCGTAGCAAGCCGAATCAAATGATGTATAATATGAGCTTCCTAGGTCAAATCAAGGATTTGACCTGACCTGGGGTCAGGTCAAGGTCAAATGCACATCATTAGAACTGCAAAAACAATGCAAATCTAATGCAGTTAAAATAAACGCACTATCACAATCCGTTACTAAGTTATTCAGTTAAAACCATTTTCACATGTATTTCCAATAGAGAGGTCATGGCTCGTACCTGGCCTTAGGTCATCGATATAGAAAAAATACTGGAACAAATTTAGAGAACTCGATGGGCCCATTATGTGATGTGAGTTTCAATCGGATAGGTTCACCCTGTTCCGACTTATGCTATCTTAATTTTTTTAGTTCAGGTCACTTGACCTGTACTGGTGACCTGGCCTGAGATGACCTAACCTTAAAATTTTCACAAAAGTTGTAAAAATGATAAGAGAAAATGTATACAAAGTATGGCGGTGCTACGCGCCGCCGTTTGTATGCTATGTCCGAAAGACCCGAGGGTGGGGGGGGCAAATACTCACCCCTCGTCAATGCGCGTGTGAAGATATGGAATAAAGGCTTGCAAAAAATTAGGAATTTAAATATAGGTACTTCAAGTTAACAGCCTCTGCCAACAGTCCCCGTGGGTCCGCTGGCTCACTCTTGTAGCCGTCTCGGCCGCCGAAAACAGTCGGAACAGGCACGTTGGATGTATTGACACCGTGGTGTCGTTACTGACAAAACAAAATTGTGCCAGACAAGACAGCAAACAATTGACAGACAAGAAAGGTGGGTTTTACAAAAAAACAATTTCTCTGCCACCTGAGCATCATCAATCCAGCTTATCCAGAAACGATAGGCTTATCCAGCGTAAAAAAACTAAGCCATTCACCAAAATTGCCATTAGCCCAGCGCATCACGAAATAACAGACGGATTCGAAATTATAATAGATCGACGCTATAATACTGGTTGCAAAAATGAAATAATATGAGATGTTTCCGTACCCGCACGTTGTGCCTCTGCGGCCTGGCGACTTCGATAGGGTAGATCCGTATACAGGGTCTCTGGCAGCGCTGCAAGCGCCCACCCCCAGGAATGGCGCGACACTTCGGCCTCGAAATATCAACGGCCTCGACCTATGAGGCACAATTTGCCAACATTATGCGAAGACCCACAGAAAAGTGTATATGAATTTAGGTAGCAAACCAAAATAATCCCAACGTTAAATCGATCCAAAAGTTCTGCACATAGACAAATGAGAGAATGAAGGCAATATTTGCAACATATCACCACTCCGATGCTCTAACTCACCAGGGTTGAGAGTCCAACAAGTCCAACAGCGTAACTGTCCACCAAGCAATTCGGCACCAGAAAATAATATTTGTTGGGGTTTAACGACGCACCAACTGCTAGGGTCATACGGCGTCGCCAACTCTCGCCCTGTTGGAAGGGATTTTGGGGATCAGATCGACTTATTCAGAGGCTCCGCCGGGACTTGAACCCGGGGCCGGTGGCTTAGAAGACAAGGGTGCTATCCACTAAGCCACCTCATCCCCAATTCGGCACCAGAATGACCCGCGCCCTCGAGACTGTGCCGGGGTCGGCCCGGCCTACCGGCTCGCCAAGTTTAGTGCAACGCCAAATTTAAGTCACATGCCAGCCTAACAAGACGCAACATATAACCATTTTCATGCTACCCCGACCTTTAAATGTAACGCAGTCGTTCTTACCGATGCGAACTATATACATACATTTCTGCATAAACGCTACAGAACTCAAATTTCACAACACTTCGATATCATCAAACCAAACCAGGTTGAGTCACGTGAACAGTGACCTCAGTGTCGCTGCCATCTATCGGGAAACATAGCAACC
Organism: Lepas anatifera; assembly: GCA_034440635.1. Taxonomy (NCBI): domain Eukaryota; kingdom Metazoa; phylum Arthropoda; class Thecostraca; family Lepadidae; genus Lepas; species Lepas anatifera. The sequence goes on along the minus strand of JAOTON010000596.1, from coordinate 1,025,381 downwards.
CACGCAACACAGACAACCGACCCTCTCTAAGGAGTTTTTAACCGAATCCAGGTTGTGTGGGCCGAGGTCAATGGCCATAAGTAGCCATGGGCGAAGAAAGGATCTGGAGAAGGGAGAAAACACATCTCAAATTAGCAATCGAACTCCTCCAATATGAGCTTCCCTAGTACAGTAGAGACCCCACACTGACAAAATTAAGCTCCGGTAAAGTAAACTTAGAAGTTAATGCCGTGGTACCAACAACCCTTTGCAAATTCTTGCATGATGGTGAGACACTCATCCATTGAAACGATACATTTTTCTAAGAAATCACAGGTGGGGCAAAGTGCATTTATTTTGGGCTCCTCTGCCGTAGGATGAGTTGTTCCTCGTGAGCCCCTTATCTCCCTGAGCATATCTGTCAATGTGACGTTTCTGGACGAGTACCCACCACGAGGTAGAATGTCTGAGTACGGTAGGCTGCCAACACTTGTGCTAATCCATGGCTGGACTATATATGGCCTATCTGAGGGTTTCTCTAGAACAACGAGGCACATTGCACCAGTAGCAGAATGATTCAGCTCAGCAAGAGAGGTCCACATCACGTACTACATCAGCCACCGGATTCAAGATGGCAAAACAAGATAACATCACTCTCAGGTGGTGGAATGCTGCGCTGTTGTTTCCAAATGCATTGCACTGAATTTTTCCAAAGTCTGAGACCTTGATGCAGCTGAGCTACTTGAGACCCACCGGACCTTTCTGTAGCAATCATGGGTCATTGTTATCATCCAAGTACACCTCTGTCGCGCCGGGATCGCCGTAGCTGGTTTAGTCTCCTTGAAGTCTGCTAGGCCCATGAAGGAAACCTGGATGGAGAGCTAGCTGGAAGGCAGCAGAGGAGCACCAAAGGACCAGAGGAACTAACTGGCTCCCGATCTGCCGCACAATACGCAGCCCCAGCCATCAGCAAGACTCTTGGGTAACGGGGCTCGAGTACGGTCACCGTGACAGAAAATCGCTACAGAGAGTCTCCGTTTCCTGTCAGCGGGCTGGATAATAGACAGCTGTATGACCAGGGCCTGCTCCGCAGGTGCTGTGGTTGACCAGACAGGGCCCCGCTGGGTTGCTGGATACTAGAGAGCTGCCGCTGAGTGCATAGTTACTTGTCTCTGCAGGGAACTGTGGCGACATCTTCTTGTTTTGACCCGCTCGCGTAGTATGAAAATGTTTAAACTCGCAGCGATCACCTCTAGGCCTGGTGAGTGACATCAACATTTTGTGACAGATGTGCCCGCATTCCCTCGCCCACCGCGGGGCGGGAGACGAGGGGGCACCAGTACTTCTGGTCAAGACCGTGGGTAATCAATGAAAAAGGTTTATGTATATCTCGTTATGTCGGACCCCTTCCGCCACCGACAAAGGTGCTCGGATAATCTAAGCCCCAGCCGCGCCCAGCTCCGGAACATCGGCTGGTTCTCAGGCATGCAATTCAGTGGGAGTGGTCACGCGCTACCGCGTGCGCCGCCGCAGACAGAGTCAGGTGAACGATCCTGGAGCGAGCGACCCTCGCCAGGGTTGCCAGTGAACGGGGGGCTCGGTAAAGTGTTCCCCGGGCCAGGACGGCTGGAGAGCCGAGACACGGCTCGCAACAGCCGCGATTCCCTTAGATAAGCGGGTACGCCCCACCTTGGGGTCGAGGGGGAGTAAACAAATTCGGGGTTGGTGTTTAAGCAGTAAAACTTCAAGCGGTTCTATCAACTTTGCAATATATCTGCAACATATATTCTTCGATCTTTCAATAATCACCTGCACTCGGCAAGATTACTTTTTCATGTCAGTGACGAGCAGTCGTGTCGCCTCACCCAGCAGTCATAGGCATCGTCCTGGGGGGCGCCACTTTTGGCCGACAAAACCCACCAGGTGGGCGCCAAGTCCTATGGGTGGACACCGATTTTCGCATCCTGGGGGGGGTGGGCAGCAAAATTTCAGGGGGTTACCATCGACCTTTCAGGGGGAGGCGCCGTGACCATTTCAGGGTGTGACGAGGGTCGATCGGGGAGGGGCGCCTGCCCACCTTTGGCACCTGGATCCGCCTATGCTGCCAGGTCGATGGCATGTTAATACGAATATGCCCCTCATATGTACATGAATCACTTTGACTGTATAGCTCCACTTTGACTTTGACTCTTTGACTTTCACACTTTGCCTGTATCGCTCCATTGCAGGCACCAGCGGCGTATCTGCACACCTGAGCAACCGTTTGGGTGATTATTTTTCGGAAATATCTGCACCGCCCCAGAGAAGGATGATGCGAACAGCTGCCGCGATCAAATGCTTATATTCATTTGAAGTCTGTAGAGGAAAAATTGCTGTGGCTCTCCTAATGGGTATAAAGGCGCCATCTAAGACACATAAAATTAGATTAACTTTCTTCCCTGGAATGTTTTTTTCCGTACAGGCTTACCTTTGAATCATTTTGGAATGATATATCTAAAAATTGAACAAAAACAGAAAAAAATCTATATAAATAAACTTCTTTCACCACCTCAGAAAATTTAAAATTCGAAAAAAAGTTTGGGACTTACTGTAGCCATCAAAATCCGTGACATTCCGAAATATCTGGTGAGCAAAGCACTTCGAAAACTTCTTTCATATGGATCACCGAGTGAAATGTATTACCTCAAGGTTATTTAGATCTAACTAAGCTTGATTACAATTAACCCTCGCCCCACCGGGAGGGGGGCCATCGATGGCCCCCCTAAGGTTTTTTCGAGCTAGCAGAAAAACGAAAAAACGCAGCGCCGCGACTGAGAGCTTTATCTCTCACACCATCATTTTGCCACCATCCCTGAAATTTTTTACCCCGGGTCACTTAAGGTCAGGTCACCAGTTGAGGTCAATCAAGGTCACCTCACTTTAACTTTTGAGCTCTATAAGAGCTACATTTCTTAGTCGATCAATTTGAAACTTCCTACACTTTATGACCCCTTCAGGTTCTACGAGGTGTATATCCGGGATTTTTCGATTTCATGACCTGCGGTCAGGTCACGAGGTGACGTCTTCCATTGGAAAAACATGGGAAAAAGCTGTCTTATGCTCTAAAAGTCACAAAAACGATTGCAAATGCTCAGATTGCTCCGAAAAGCGTTCTTGGATACCCTTTCACGAATCCCAGGGGCCATATTTTCCCTTTGACCTCTCCGATGTCATCTAAGGTCACCAGGGATCAAAAACAGTATTTTGAGAATAACTTTTGACCTAAGTAAGCTAGAGCGCTGAATCAAACATTATCGTGTATGTCTCGTCACTGGCTTTCATTTGATATACGGCAAGGTCACTTTATGTCCTTTCGTGACCTCCGGTCATATTAGATCACGAGGTGGCCTCTGGAGGTCAAACTACTGGCGGGAGGTCATTATGGTTCGCATAACCAAAAAAGGCCAGACATTTCCTATCGAATATACTTTACCAGATCTCAATAACTCTAATGGCATAAGAGTTATGGCCAATTTACTTTGGCATTGCATCTTTGAGTGAAAATAACCTATCTTGACCTAACTTGTTATCTGGAGGTCAAACCATTGACCTGAGCGCTTAAACATGCGAGTAGTTTTGAACTAAATTTACGCGAGCTTTCTAATGCACTTTGCAGATTTGCGATAAACACCATATTTTCGGAGTTAGAGGGGGCCATCGATGGCCCCCGGTGGGGCGAAGGTGGCGCCGGACCCCCGGTGGGGCGCGGGTTGATATTCAGTAACATCTCTGATATTTCCATACACATTTCCTTTTTCTCTCTTCCGCCGAAATAACAGGATTTTTCCAAATTTAATACTTCTTACCATCACAGGGCAGACTGCTTAAGTGCGATAGGCCCAAGGCTATGGTTTCATATTTTCATGTTTGTTCATTCGTTCGTTTGTTCGCATTCGTTTGCCACTTGGAGATTGAGTGCGAAAGCTGTCAGCCTATCGACTGGGATTGATTGGACTGAAAAATTTTAGAATGTTCTGCCTCGATCTGTTTTGAAACCTGTCATCAACACGTTGGTCGTATCTTCCATCCGATACTGCATTTCCATATACGGAACGTGCTGCACAATACAACTTTATCGAGCACAGAAACTCATCAATTCTTGCGCAAGGATTATCGCTGGCAAAAGAAAGAAAGATCACATATCACAAGTCGTTCGGCACCTTGACTTATGACTGTATGGCATCAACTATGTTTAGCTAAAAACGTGCTTCCTACACGTCAACCATCCGACTTGAATGCAATGTTTGAATTCGTCCGCCATTCTCATGATACCAGGAAAATACTCTAATTTGTTCGTGTTCTATTACTCAGTGATATTGCCAGGGACGGCGGATTCCAGGGTGCAAGTGGTGCAGTTGCACCACTCGATTTTTTTCAAGTGGTGCAAAAGTATCTTTTTGCACCACTTGTTTTGGCTTTGTCCAGGGAGGCGCCCCCTCCCCCAGGCCTCAGCCGGCGCCCCCGGCCGGTCAGAGAAAATCAAGCCTAATTACCGCCTACCTGAAGAGGTAGGATCCTCTGTGAAAAAGACATTTTCATACATGAATGGCGCACCTCGACATCAAAGCTGCGCCCTGGAAAGCAAAAGGCGCCCCCTCCTTGAGTAAAGGCGCCCCTCTGGATAGCATAGGCGCCCTTGAAAAGCGTAGGCGCCTCCTGGACAGCTGAGGCGCCTCCGAAGAAGAGAAACGGCGCCCCTAGATATCACATGCGCCCCTTGGTTAGCACAGGCACCCCTGGACAGCAAAAGGCGCCCCCCCCGCAGAGAAAAGACGCCCCCTGGACAACATAGGTGCCCTTTGATAAGAAAGGCGCCCCCTGGAGAGATAAGAGAGAACCCCCCCTCCCGAGAGCAACGGCGGCAGGGACGGCGGATTCCGCGGGACAGGGTGTGCAGTTGCACACCTTGAAAAAATGATGGTGTACAATGGTATATTTTTGCACACCTGGTTTTGACCTCGTACGGGGTGTGGCCCTCACGGATTTGGGTGGCACCCCCGGATTTTGCCGGCGCCCCCGGCCGGTCAAGAGAAAATCAGACACATCGCCTGTCTGAAGAGGAAGTACCCTCTGTGTAAAATAAAATACACTTTCAAATATGAATGGCGCCCCCTGACAACAAAGCTGCACCCTGGACAGCAAAAGGTGCCCACCCCCTTGAGCAAAGGTGCCCACCCCCTTGAGCAAAAGCGCCCCTCTGGATAGCAAAGGCGACCTCTAGACAGCAGAGGCGCCCCTGGACAGAAAAAGGCACCCCCAATTGAGGAGTAACGACGCCCCTGAATAGCATAGGCGCCCTCTGGTTAGCACAGGCACTCCTGTACACCAAGAGGCGCCCCCTCCCCCATAGAGCAAAGGCACCCCTCTGGATATCATAAGCTCGCTTTAATAGCAATCGCGCTCCCTGGACAGCAGGGGCGCCCTCTGGATAGGATAGGCGCCCCCAACACAGCAAATACGCCCTTTGATACCAAAAGCGCCCCATAGACAGAAGACACCCTCCGGATATCATAGGCACCCCTGGACGGCAGAGACGCCCCTAAAGAAGAGCAACGGCACCCCGGGATAGCATATGCGCCCCTGGTTAGCACAGGCACCCCTGGACAGCAAAAGGCGGCCCCCGCCCCTGAGTAAAGGATCCGGGCCTCTGGATAGCATAGGCGCCCCTGGATAGCGCAGGCGCCTCCTGGACAGCAGAGATTTCCGAAGAAGATCAACGGCGCCCCAGGATATTATATGCGCCCCCTGGTTAGCACAAGCAGCCCTGGATAGCTAAAGGCGCCCCCCCCGGAGAGAAAAGGCGCCCCCTCTGGAAAGAATAAGCACCCATGGATAGGAAAGGCGCCCCCTGGAGAGGAAAGCAGAACATTTTTTAAGGAAAACTCAGTGTAGGGGGGCGGTGGAGATTTTCTTGTGCTGGCCATTATAATGTCTTCGGGGGATCAAACCCCCATTTGGAGGGGGCGTTAATAAAATTTAGACGTGCTAGTGTTAAAAAATGTCTCCTAATTTGTGTTATTCCATATTCTAAAGATTAGAGATGCTGCCCAGGACTGCGAGTTTTTTTCGACGGAAAAAGGCCAAACCGGGTTTGCGAAAAGGCCAAAAGAGTCAAATTGTATTTGCACTAAAAAAATCTTGTTTTTTTATAAATTTCGTCCAAGTTCTTCCTAGTACGGCTGTTGGAGTCTGAGTCTCACTAAAGTCCTCAAGAGACTTGTCACGGAGACCCCGGCCCCACCACCCGAACGAGTAACGCCCACAATGAAGGGTTGATTTAGAAGCCAAAGTTTAACCTCCCACAAAGCACAGGGATGGCCGCCTCGCTTAGGTCACCCTCTCATCAGTCAGTTGCCAGCCGACCTACGTCGGGCAAACGATTGAGCGCCGGAGCGTCTCAGGGGAACCGATCTCAAGCCTGGACATGCACTGCCACTGCATGCTTCTTAGCAGCGGGCCGGAGCCCGATGCTTTACCAACTGAGCAACCGGGGCGGCCAAATGGCCAAATAAATACCACAAAAGCCATATTTGAGGCTACAACGAACCCTACCGGTTGTCATAAACCCACAGAAAAAGGACAGAGCACTCTTGTATCAGTGCAGTGAACAGTGCACCGTATAAAACTAAATGTTGATAATTTGATATTGACTTGACGATATATTTTTAGCACACTGCCCATCTCATAAAAAGCCAGGAGTGCCCTTCCAATCCCGTGTGGCGACCCAATGGTTTTATCCACATAACTAAACAATTTGTTAGCATCATCAATTATCTTGGCCGCACCACTCCCCGCTAACATTTCATATCTTCCTGCTTTTTCTGTGAATTGTTTGCTCTTGAACAGTGACGGATCCATAGGCAGATCCAGGATTGCCAATCGGAGGTGAGCACCTTCCCGGGGGCGCCATCCGGAGGAGGGGGCGCCACTTTTGACCGGAAAAAGCTACCAGGTGGGCGTAAAATCCTATCGGTGAGCACCGATTTTCGCATCCTGGGGAGAGTGGGAAGCGCCATTTCAGGCGAGTGCCACCGACATTTCAGGGGGGCGCCATGACCATTTCAGGGGGCGCCGAGGATCGATCGGGGGCTACATCTGCCCCTCCCCTTTGCCGCCTGGATCCGCGTATGGGCGGATCTAGAATTTTAGTAAGTGGGGGGGAAACGCGGAGCCTCAGAGTGCGCACTTTACCATCAACTCTTCACCCAAAGGGAGCCTATGGTATTCGGTTTTCGGTTGTGGTCATTTTGGTGGATCGTATTTTTAACAACGTTCTATCCCTCCCTCCCCCAGCCATAACAGTTTGTACCAGCCAAGCAAGATGCCTATTTGGCGTGATATTTGAAACGATGTATTGCTAAACAGTTCAGTTCACACTTTTTTCGGCACATCTTGAAAAATCTGTAACTGCCACTAGGTCATGGAGAAATTCAAGACACTTGGGAAGATGCAACAGCTGAACATAAAGGAACATATCTGGGGATTTTTCTATTAGTGAAGAGGGGTTAAGTTTATTTTAATATCAAATATGATAAGCATCATTTTGCCTTTCCACGTGGCCAAGATTCGTAAGATAATGGTGAGAGGGCATTGAAAATAATCGGAGCGAGTGTGAACCTGGCCTGTGCGCTGTCCCAGAAAATTATCTCAGCGGAAAAGCTTGTTAGTTGTAGGAGACACAAACCGGACTTTAACCCACATTATTAATTGCTCCTAAAAAATAATGTTTGAACCAGATGGCAGACTCAAGCAGATATAAGGGAAATTGAAACGTTAAGATAAACACAGGATGAAGTATGTGGGCATTTTCCATCGACCTCTATCTATATTCTTCAATTCATCAGCATGGGAGAATTGCTCTTGTACGTGAAATTTCGAGAGGTGTTAAGAGAATTTCGGTAGCCATGTGATTGAATGCTGAAATAGATCATGGCATAGGCATGTGTGATTTGTGACATAAATGGGCCCTACTAGAATAAAAAGAAAACAGTTTCAACGTGTCCAAGTACTCTCTTAATAAATTGATAACTTTTTTCGTTTATTGGCTGTGATTTGCGCGTTTAATGATCATGTGCAGTGTTCAGATCGAAGTGAAAAGACCATTCAGATTGATAAAACAAGTATATTTTGTCACTGACCATCCACTTATGCCATCAACCATCGTCTTCAGGTTAAGTTCAGGACTCATCATTTAAGAGAAGAGGTGAGCGTGCACTGTGCATGCCCAAATCGAGACACAGCCGCCCTCCCGATGGACAGACCGCGCAGAAATACGTCATCGTCGCGTTTGATTTCGCGCACGCGTACGACGTAGTGGACCACCACCTGCTACGCGTTCGCCTGCTGGAGATGGGGCTGTCAAATTGCACGGTGGCCTGGATTTGGCAGTGACTCCGGAACCGAAGAGTCCAGGTGGAACTAAATGGTGTGCTTTCCAGTGAGCGCATTTTCCGAACTGGCCTGCCGTAAGGAAGTGTCTTATCGCCAGTTTTATTTTGTATGGGCGGCTCGGCTGGTAGACGCACTCTGCGCGGTTCCCGGATGCTCCCCTACATGTACGCCGATGATACGGCAGCTCTCTGCACGGGCAACAACATCCAAGTCGCCAAGGACCGGGCGCAATAAAGCTGCTGCTGGCACCCTCATGAAGTGGACCCGACAGCACAAAATGGTGGTATCAGGAGCCAAGATCCAACTACTGGTGATGTCCCAGTGGGCCAGAGACGCCGATCCCTTCAGTTTTAAGGTCGACGGGAAGTCTGTCACTGCTGGAGACACCCTACAGCTACTTGGCGTCACCATCGATCGGCTCCTCCATTTCGGTCCACACTGTAAGAGACTGTGGGAGAAGGTCCACCCCCCGCACTCCCACCTACTTCAACTGTCCGGCTGCAACTGGGGGCTGCACGAACAGCACCTCCGAACCGTCGCTACTGGCTACGTGAGAGGAGCGATGGAGCATGCGGCCGCAGCGTGGCTCCACGCCACACCGCCATTTCATGTCGAGCTGCTGGAACGCAAAATGAGAGCGTCGGCGCGTATCATCACAGGATGCACCCACTCCACCCCCAGCCGAGTTAAGACTCCCCGCGTAGCGGCCAGAAGGAGGGTACTCGCGACCCGAATGCTGGTGAAAGTCCATGCCCTGCCGCCTGAAGACCCTCTGTGAAGACGTGCGGAGGCGACAGCGCCCTTCGACTCTCCACGGTGACCGGGTGGCGGCAGGTGGGCAAAGACAAGTGAGATCAAGCAGGCATCTCCCTCCCCATCGAGTCTTTCCTTCCTCGACGTCTTCCACTATGGGTATCAGGAGAGTGAGCCACATTTCAACTAGACGTGGGCCCACTGACATCAGGAGCGCCACCTATCCGGAAGAAGCGAGTAGCTCTCCTCCACCTCGCTTCCCTGACTCAATGTGCCACATGGGTGTGGACCGACGGGTCAGTGCACGGAGGTGTCACGAGCGGGGAGCTGGGTCTTCATCGAGTCATCAGACAGAGCCCAGCATGAGCTCAGGCGACCAGCAGGCTCGCTCTGCTCGAGTTTTCAGGCTGAGATGGTAGCCCTCCAAACTGCCTGTGTCTTCCTACTGGACCAATCAGTGCACACAGAAGATCCAGTCATCTTCAGCATGGCCCGCCAAGGTGACGACGCATTATAGAAATAAAATGGCTTCAATGTCTGCAGATAAGACAGCGAATCGGTAAAAATCGCAAACTTCCTCACCATCAGCTTAGACACCTGGTCCAAACAGCAAAAAAATGGCGTACAGCTCTGAAGTAAAAATGGATCCTTCGTAAGGCAAACTAGAAAACTTCTCAACATCGTCACCAACAAATGCACGCCCTGTGCCATTGTCACTTTCTTTTGCAACCGTCTATATAGAAACAGACATGGTTTTCGAACGGCTCCGCACGCAAGTTCATAAATTACTGGCGCGTCGGTTCAGGAGGCAAATTTTTGCTTTGTTGGCGTAGGTTGTGTTCGTGTTAACTGTCGAGATGAGCTATGGTTCAATAACAGCTGCTTCATGTGGTTCGACGAGATTGCTGTCGATACCAGCCTGTGCCAGCCAGGCACAGACTCTCACTCCCCTGGTGACGGGTTGCAAAACGCGAGCCACTGTCTATCTGACTGAGGTAGGCGTCGCCAAAAAAATGTTTGGTATGTGGGGCGTGTTGGTGACTGATTTTAAAGGGAACGTGGCACCTTTGTAAAATCCTGGAATTTTGTGTAATTAGGCGTACTTTTAGCCGAAAATAATGAAACCACTCATGATTTCTCTGAAAAATGTACAACAAGCTCAATACTTTGATTTTTAAAATACTCCTCTAGAAAAAGGAATAAATATCTGCCTCTGGATGATGTCATGATCTGGCAACCACTACCATACTCGAAACACTTCAAGGGCTTCGATTGGCTTATGCTCATCGTGATGTCAGCATATGTCGTCACACCAGCAGCTCACGACAATGGCCGCCTGGCGAGAGGTACATGAGAGGTACATTTCGGGTAGGTTTTAGTTTTTTCTACGGAAAAATCGAGTTCCAAGACAAATGATATATAGAGCACCTGGTTTTCCGATTTGCTTTAAAACTTAGCTATCTCAGTTAAAATCACGTTCTAAAGGTGCCACATTCCTTTTAATGGCTTAATGCAAAGCGAGTATCTTACTGCGCATTTGTAGCGGTATTTCATTAATTTCCACTAGCATGCTTATTATGGGTGAAGCTTGGAACGCCCCTGTTACTATTCTGATAGCGTGATGACGGACATATCGATAATCTTTTTCGCAGACTAAGGAGTGACCTCATACACAACCCCGGTCTGCGACCTGGGATAACGCCCCACCGGCGCAGGAGAGCCGCATGACAATGTGCTGAAATCAACCATATTTCATTCTCAATGCATCTCTTCATAAGCCTGTAGGTCAGTGTCATCATTCTTTTCTTTGAAATAAATAGTAAATATCCCGCAGTCAACTCCGGATTCGACCCGCGCACCCCTCATCACGAGACAGGACCTCTAACCACTAGACCACTGCGCCACACTGTACCGACTCCCACTAGCCCTACACCTGTGACCCGTCAGGAGGTCACTGGACGGTATCACGCAATCAAAACGATGCCGTGATCGTGGCGCCGGGTGTTGTGTTCGTACAGAAAAGGCATGGTATAAAGCTGCTTCTAGAAGACGAACCAAACATTAGATTTACCTAGAATTACTTGTATCGGGGACCCAAAACCCTAAGCTAGCTTATGCCAAATTGCATCCACTTCCATTCATTTTGAGGACTTGAAACCATGATGAGAAGCAAACATGTTCCGCGAAATTTAGCTCCTTGAAATAGCCTTTCGGACGAATTACTCGAAAGCCGTTGGAGATAAGTGGGTAGTGTAAATGAATGGAATGACTGCAATTAATTTTCCTATTTAAGTCATGTCAATCCTGAGCTTGTGAATGACATGTGCTCTGAACCGAAAAGCTGCAAATAAAAGGTTTTCTACTAAAATTATATTTATACATATAAGACAATTAATTTTATTATCACAATATCCATCTCCAAATATTATCAGGCAGAAGCAATGTTCTTTCATTTTTTGAAATGAAAAGTCAAATCGGCGCATTAGATCGCGAGAGATTAAGATTTGAATGAAATGAACAAAAATGTAGTCCTCCGGCAAAATGGCAAAAACTAGGTCAGAATTTTACGTTTTCCAATGGAGACTATGCCTAAGCACAAGAAAATTGACGTAGCTGCCTCCACGTGGCTGTCTTTAAACTAACTGAAGCGTGCCTTCTGGCATTTCGAGCTTACAAGTCGGCTGTCAAATTTCAATATCTTTTTTGCTTGTAATAGAAATACTGCGTTTTGGCGTAATAAATATTGTCGGACCAGTTCGAACTTTTTTCTTAGGTGGCCCCTGTTGCTTATTGAAAAGGAGGCAAATTTCAAGTTCGTCCCTTAAGAAATAAAAATGATAAAAATGTAAAATTGAAAACATTTGTTCCAAAATTTCTCAAAAACTATTTTGAATTTAGATTCGGGGGGCTTATTTTGGGCGTCTAGCGTAAAAGGGCTATCATCCTACACAATTGCAGAGCCCTGGAATCAACTGTCAGAACCGCCAAGCGGCCAGAATAGAGCCTCTTGAGAAATCTCAATCCGCTTCGCTCCATGGATTTCGTCATGCGGCTCTGACACAGCCGTACTCGATCTTCGGACGAATAAGTGATCTATACAGCATAAGAAGCTTATAACGTAGCATATAACGATGAGCGTATAACATGCGCATAACGTATATATATATATATATATATATATATATATATATATATAGGCGATAAGCGTATAACGTGTATAGCATGAGAAACATTTCTCTATCCGCCCGGTATCTCATCCTCGTCAACACCTTCAGTATTTTCAGCGTATCGAAACATTTTTTTTGCGGAAATCCTTCAGGTGTGGCACATATGAAAGCTGATCGAGTGTGAGCCTGATAAATCTGGTTTCTGCTACAACGTCGCTCGGATTTCCGCGAATTTACAAAATCGGGTATTCAGTCTCAATGTCTATTATAAAAGTGCATGCACTATGTCTTTGAACTTGAAAATTTCAGTCCATTTCGTGTGATCCATTGCTGCAATATGTCAAGGCCAAGCTGCAGCCACCTCTGCGCAGCTGCTGTAGTAGACACTGTCACACATATTGAGAAGTCTTCAACGAAAAACACGTGACGTATGTTTGCGGGAAGTGTCTGCAATATCATTGGTCATAACTGCAACAAGGCTATGACGATGGCAGAATCCTGGGCTATGCTACTCTGTTGCTGATGCCAATCCGATACGACTGAGTTTACGCGAAATCTAAAATACCTATTTTTCGGAATATTAGAAATAAACCACCCCAAGTGGCCTCGCACGCCGAGTCCAAAGAGTTTCTGCAGAACGCCATTGGATAGCAAAGGCGCCCCCCCAAGAAATGATGGCGCCCCCTGGGGAGGAAGGCGCCCCCTCCAGAAAATCTTGCACCACTTCTCGAAAATGGAATCCGCCGTCTCTGGATATTGCTTGTATTTAAGTGCTCCTTTACGCCTTATTTACCGTTACATGTTTTACATGTCCCTTTTTCTTTCGTTTCACACGGAGCCGACGGCCTTCCGTTGCCGTTGGCCCACCCTCCAGTGCACGAGCACTGCAGGCCCTTAACACGCGCATTGACGGGGCGGGTACCCGCCCCTCAGGTTTTTCGGAGATAGCAGAAAAGGGCGGCGCGTAGCGCCGCCGTACTTGGCATACCTTTTCCCTCATCATTTTTACAACTTCTGTGAAAATTTTAAGGTTAGGTCATCCAAGGTCAGGTCACCAGTACAGGTCAAGTGACCCGACCTAAAAAAAAGTTTAAGATAGCATAAGTCGGAGCAGGGTGAACTTATCCGATTGAAACTCATATCAAATAATGGCCCCACCGAGTTCTCTAAAATATGTTCCGGTATTTTTTGATATCGATGACCTAAGGTCAGGTACGAGGCATGACATCTCCATTGGAAATACATGGGAAAATGGTTTTTACGGAATAACTCAGTAACGGGTGGTGATAGAGCATTTATTTTAGCTGCATTAGACTCGCCTGGGCTTTGCGGCTCTAATGATATGCATTTTATATAATTTGACCCTGACCTGACCTCAGGTCAGGTCAAATCTTTGATTTGACCTAGCAAGGTCAAATTATAGATCATTCGATTCGGCTTGCTGAGAGAACTCATATAGTTCAAGTCGTTTTGCTCTATCTTGACTTGTTCAGATGTAATGGCCGAAAAACTGAATTTACATGTTATCCCTATGACGGTATGTTTTGACCTCTCGTGACCTTAAATGTGACCTGACAAAAAATGATTCAAATGTTTTCGATGGTGAAGTGGATGGGCAACCCAACGCCGTTTACCGTTTTTCACTACCTACCGTGGTTCTCGAGATCTTAGGGGGGCGGGTACCCGCCCCCGTCAATGCAAAGGTGGCTCAGACCCCCGTCAATGCGCGTGTTGAGGTCTGGTGAGGTGTAATCGAACGTGCTGTGCGGGTTGTTCTCCCCATGTGACTGTGACTGTGCGTCCGTGCGTGCGTGTGTGACTGTGTGTTTTATATCCCATCGTAGTTGTTCGTAGATAAGCCCAAAAATCAATAGTTGTTCGTAGACCTGTTTTCCTCTCAAGTTGTGTGTGGGTGTGTATGTGGTTTGTTTCGTATCCCTACATAGGTATTCGTAGATAAGCTCCAAAAATCAATAGTTGTTCGTAGACCTGTTTCCTTCTCAGGTTATGTTGTCTCTCATCCAAACAAGTGCATCACAGTCTTCTAATGTCTCATACCAGTACATGTAAGAGTAAAGGTATATTCGGCGCCAAAGAAAACTGTCTTCATTATTTCCATCAGCACCAAATTTAAAACTTTCACCTGTCAACAGAGCACGAAGACGGACACATAGATTGTCTTCCCGTCCCCTACCGGCTACACCACAGACCCACCCGGTGCTCACTCTATTCTTTCCTATCTTATGCAACTCGTCCACACCTGTGTGCATTCCCTTGTAAATGTCTGAAGGTCCGAAATGCCCGGAAATACACGTGTATGGCTTCAAATAGGGCAGCTTCAGATACCCCGCGTAAGAATTAATGCGGGAGGGTGCAGACTTGCTAGCGTTGTACGCGTTTCCATCCGAAACTAGAGATTCAGAGACTAAGAGCCTCTTCAAACGCGCGTTGCTAAGTGTTTTATGTGGCCACGTCTGAGGAGCTTCACGTGTATATGCTGTATATGAGTGTTCTAGCTATATGCATTTTTGACGTTTGCTCCTTTTTCAACTATTACTATCCACAGTGCTTTTAAGTATGCGCATGAAAAACCGCGTTTATTTGAGGATGTACCCGAATAAAACTGAAGCAAAAACTCGGCCCGTGGTGGGCTGCCCCGAAATGGTACATTGCCAGGTAGCTCCGGGGGATCGTTCAAGGTTACATTCTCAATGATGTCATCATAAGCGTCATTAGCGGCTCGCTGATTCGTTGTAAACTAGCGCCTCCTATTTCTGCGCGTTGAGAGCATCAAAATGTGCTAATGGATGAGGTCTTGAGTTTGTTCGCGCTTGGTCGCACCTCATTTTACTTTTCACGCCGCTGTGCCTTCCACTCACGGTGTCAGCCGTGACCTCTGTCCCATTAGGTCCAAAAGCACACCTTTTGTAAGCTGTTGCGTGGCGGTGGACCACTTATCTACTTGAAAACGCCATTATTGTGCCAGAATCACTGGGTACTTTTCCATGGGGATGCGTGCTTTTGTGCTGAAATAGATGTCTACCCGCCGTCATCACAATTATTGATGTGATGTTTTACTCGTTTTTATTTGGTCAATATTTGGCCATATTAAGACCAGGTGAAAAATTTAAGTGCCTTGCATGGCATGAAAGGGAATAGAGAAATGAGACCAGAAAACGGTCTCAGAATCGAGAGAAAATTCGACGATTAAATGGGTATCATGCGAGACCAAGATTGGGCTTTAAGACGTGTGGTCGATGGAATATCTGAGACAAACAGGAAGGTTTAGAAGTGAAAATAGTGCTCATCAAATCGAAAAAATTTCATTCGAGTCCTCTTTGCAAACTTTATGAGGGAGGCATTGGTTGCATCCGCGACCAAAAACTGGTCTCATATATTTGGTTTTACCTGAGACTTGCAGAGGGGCACAAAACGTGTTCTATGATTGGAAAGCAAAACCTATTTTTGTTCTCATAAACTTAAAACAGAGACTGGATGTTCTCCGTGCAGGAGCGCTCTGGTCAAAACAAAGTAAAGTAAACAAAGTAACAAATTACTTTTATAAGCAACACATTGCTTGAACATGTCGAAAAAATTACGGAATCTCGGTGTCATTTTGGACCCTAAGCTTCCGTTCTCGATCCATGACAATAATATTGTTAAACAGGTAAACGATGTATTGAACTGCTGCTGAGCTCTTTTAATCTGGTTGACAGGGCTCAAAATTCAAGGGTACGGCTGATGTGAAGAAAAAAAGAAACGTGCTCACGTCAGCTCAATTTTAGAATATTGTTGTGTAATTTGGGCGGGTGCGGTCGATATCCACATGGCGTGGGTCGATCGGGTGCAGCATAACCTTCTTATGTGTCGAACTCATAATTCATAGTGCGGACATGCGCACTCACCTTCCTATCGAAATATCCTACGCCATTGTCAAGCTCCACCTTTGGTTGTTTGGAGTCCAGCATGACCTTTAAAAAGCAATATTTCAAGCAAAACTAGATTCTCCAAATTGGATCGATGACTTTTATCTTCATGTTCCTAACCCACCAACCCACACATCAAAACATCCAATATAGTTCACGTTTCACATGCTCGTGCGAACGCAGTAGTCTGGCATACTCTGCGGCTTGCCCCGGCTGACCAATCAAATTCTTTCTGACCGTAACGCGGAAACTTTTTTCGCTTACGGTTTGAATGTTTTCTAAAGTGCTGTGATTCAATACGTGGCAAGAGAAGAAGAGTGACTGATATATCCGTGGGCACTTTTTTAGCGTTTTTTCCAACACTTTTTACTGCTTTTTTGCCTTGCGTATATGAGAGACACATCGATTTTATTTCATTTCATTTATTTGGTGAATCATCCACGGGACACCCCATTTACAGATAAAGGCAACGTGCTAAAATAAAAAGAAACATGTGAGAAAAAACACTATAAAAACAGAAACAACACATTCTGTCGTCTCACATCTTAAAAGGCTACAATGAAGAGACATGACACTTTGGCGATACGAGTTCAGAGTGTCGTAAAACAGGTCTGTTGCCAGGTGTTGTCGAATAAAAACATTTAACACCCGCAGAAGCCTCATACTTAATTCGTCCTTAACCCTCGACCCAACGGGGGCATCGAAGGCCCCCTAAGGTTTTTCGAATAGCAAACAAACGAGGCGCATCGATGGCCATGGCCTGCCTTAGGGGGCCATCGATGGCCCCTAAGGTTTTTTTCGGAAAACCAAACAAACGACGAGGCACAGTACCATGGTTGAGCGCTTTACCTCTCACCCCATCATTTTGCCACCATCCCTGACATTTTTTTATCCCGGGTCTCACAAGGTCAGGTCACCAGGCGAGGTCGACCAAGGTCCCTCACTTCAAATTTTGAACTCCACCATAGCTACATTTCTGAACCGATTGAATTGAAAATTCCTTTACTTGATAAACTCTTCAGAGTCTAAAAATTTATATTCGGTATTTTTATCTCGTGACCTGAGGTCAGGTCACGAGGTGACCTCTCCTATTGAAAAGCATGGGGACAAGCTGTCTTATGATCTTAAAGTCACAAAAATGATTGAAAATGCCCAGGCTGCTCCGAAAAGCGTTCTTGAACACCCTTTCACGGATCCCAGGGGCAATATTTTCCCTTTGACCTGAGGTCATCACATGTCACCAGGGGTCAATAGGTCACGTGATGATCTCTGGAGGTCAAATTATTGACCTGAACGTTTTAACATACGAATAAAATCTTACTGAATTCATACGACCTTTCTAATGCACTTCGCCGAGCGCTAACCCCCCATATTTTCGGAGTTAGAGGGGGCCATCGATGGCCCCGGTGGGGCGAAGGTGGCGCCGGACCCCGGGGACGCGGATTAACGCGCGCATTGATGGGGGTATGAGCCACCTTCGCATTGACGGGGAGCGGGTACCCAACCTCTTAAGATCTCAAGAATCACGCTGGCGAGCAAAAAACGGTAAAGAACGTTGGATTGCCCAGTCAAATCTCTATAGAATTGAACATTTTTTTGTTACGTCACATTTAAAGTCACTAAAGGACAAGGCATGCCACCTTAGGGATACCATGTAGACGAAGATTTTCATTTATTACATCTGAATTGGTTAGATAGAGCAAAAGCATCCAGACCATAGGAATTCTCCCAGCAAGCCGAAACTAATGATATATAACATGACCTTGCTAGGTCAAATCAGGTCAAATATAGGTTTTGATCTGACCTAAGGTCAGTTCAAGGTAGAAAAAATCAGGTCAAAATGCATATCATGAGGACCGTAAGGATGAGACAAACCTAATACCGTTAAAATAAACGCTGTACAACCACCAATTTTCAAGTTATTCAGTAGTCCCATTTTCCCCATGTATTTCAAATGGAGAGGTCATGGCTCGTACCTGACCTTAGGCCATCGACATTAAAAATACTGGAATATGTTTTGTAGAACTCGGTAGGCCTATTATGTAACATTAGTTTCAATCGGATAGGTTCGCCCAGTTCTGGCATGCGCTGTCTTAAACTTTTATAGGTTAGGTCTCTGGATCTGCCCTGATAACCTGACCTGAGATGACAACCTTAGAATTTTTCCAAAAGTTATAAAAATGATAACTGAAAAGGTATACTAAGTATGGCGGCGATACGCGCGAACATTTTATTGTTTCCAAAAGACCCGAGGGGCGGGTACCCAGGCTCCGTCAATGTGCGTGTTAATGGTGTTCACCCGTGCATATGGAACTGGTAGAAGTGTCTGATGCCTAAAATCCCGTGCTGGGGTGCACAGGTCAAATGGCTGAAATAAAAAGGGCGAGTTTAACCTACCACTGACAATACTGCGAATGAACTCGGTAGGGTGCCGAGAGGCTGGAACACATTTCTATAGCCGCTTCCGGTGCCGACTTCTTTTGTGACGATTTTAACTTTCGCCCGGGTGGGGGTCTTTTTAGACCCCCCTCGGGTTTTTCCGAAGTGACCAAAAAACGGCGGCGCGCAGCGCCGCCAAACTTGGTCTAGCTGTTCCTTCATCATTTTTACATCTTTCCTGAAAATTTTGGCTCAAGGTCATAATAGGTCAGGTCACCAGGCCAGGTGAAGTGACCTCACCTCAAAAAATACTTAGGACCGCATAACTAAAAGAAGGATTAATCGATCAAGTTGAAACTCATACCACATATTGGGCCCACCGGGAGCTACAACATTTGTTCCGGGATTTTTGATATTGGTGACCCTAAGGTCATGTGCAGAGCATAACCTCCCCATTGTCAATACATGGGGAAAATCACGAAATGAGCTTTTCTCGGTAAGTATGGATGGAATCAACTTCAAACATCGGTTGCGACTTTTTTAGCCCATTTCTGAAGCTGATGCCAAAATTTTTGACTTGTGACCTTTAAAAGGTCACCTTAGGTCAAATAAGCATTTTTTGGTGTTTTTCTCTATAAATTTTGAATAAAATAAGATAGAGCTTTTATTTTGTCACCAAAGTGTTCGTATAGTCACTGGAAGTCAAATGATATACATCATGACTATACCAGATGAAGTTGAGTCAGACCGTTGACCTGGGTCAGGTCAAATTCTTAAATTTGACCTGGCATAGCAATATCATATATCATTCGATTCGTATTGACGAGAGGATTGCAATGGTGCATAAACTATGACTATATCTTGTTTGGTTTGGAATTTATTAGCGAAAAAGTAAACGCCCTTATGCATGGGTGGCTATGGACATTCCCAAGAATATGCCCAATATTTAGTGACCTGTAGCTCCCTAGGCTTTGACCTGACACGACAATGAATGCCACTATAATGAAAGCGCATCTCAAGAGCTTTCGAATGGTGTTAAAAATGTTTCTAGCTATCATAGTTTCTGAGATATATGAGGTTTCTTAGTACACCTCATATTAGCGATTTTGACCTATTTTGACCTCTGGTGACCTTGATATTGACCTGACAAGAAAAATGACGGAAGTATTTTCGATATCATTTTCGAAGAGCTTTCGATTACCGTTTTGCGCTTTTTTCTAGCTCTCTTAATTTTTGAGATCGTGGGGGTCTTTTTTTAGCCCCCACCAGGGCGAAGGTGGCTCGTACCCGCCACCGGGGCAAGGGTTACTACTTTCAAGACATGTGTGGTGAGATTTATAAATGCTCGGTAGGAGCTGCACTATTAGCTCTTATCTCTTTTTTATGTTTGTGTTTTTTTATATTTATATATTTTAACTTTTACCGTTTTTTAGGAAGTACACTGTCTCGATTCTTGTAATTAGATAGTCTTTTTAATGTTTTGACTTCGCCTGTGAGTGGATTTTATCTGTTGGCGATTATTTTGAATAAATAAATAAATAAATAAACATGAGATCGTGTTGTGTCCTTGGTGTTCGTAGTAGAACGAGGTTGAAGTGCCCGAGCAAGTCGCAGTATGATAGTGATGGAGATTGTGTTTGGATGTTTGAATCGATCCACAGCAACAATTTTGTTGCATTCGCTCAATACGATGTGTGCACCGCAGCTGCCCCCCCTCCAAATGGTGCTACAGTACTCCAGCACCGATTGAACGTTAACGTTGCAGGAGACAAACAATGATTTTACGTTGAAGAGTCTTCTTCTCCTTACGATTTGAAACGATCTTTTCAGTACACCGAGAGCCCTATTGGCTCGCATGATGATGCCGTCGACGTGAGGTCCGAAAGTGAGTTTCGTGTTCAAAACTTCGCACAAATCGCGAATTGTTTCTAATTATTCCAAACTTGTACTTCCGATGAAATACTTTTGTTTTAGAGGCTTGGTTTTTGGTGTCATGGTAGATGTTTTGCACTTGGCCGGATTCAAATTTAGTTTCCAGGAGTTCAAACACTCGCACAGCCTTTGCAAGTCAGCCCGAAGGAAAGCGGCATCAGCTGCGCAGGTGATCTTTCGGAATAACTAACTTCAGGACGTCGGCAAACAGACACGAGGAGGTCATGTTATCTAGGAGGTTGTTGATGAACAGCGAGAACGGCAACGGAGATAACAGCCCTCCTTTAGGAGTGCCTGAGGCAACCCGACACCAGTCTGAGCACTCGCCGTTCAGAATCACACACTGATGTCTGTTTTGTAAGTAAGAAGAAAGCCATTTGAGAGCTGAACTAGAGACGGTGAATAAGTTTTTCAGTTTGCGTATCAGGAGGTGAGTGGTTCACACTTTGAAAGGCCGTAGTGTAATCTGTACATATGCAGTGTGTTTGAAAACCCTTTCCGAAATAGAGTTCCAAGCAGTGATCAGCAAAGCTGCCAGGTTTGTACAAGAACACCTGGTCCTCGTGGCACACGGTCACTTGGGGACAGAACCACGTTGTGATGGAAGATAAAACCGGACTAACATGTTGAAATAAACGTGACTACGTCTCTATTTCAAAAACCTTCCCAAACAGCGGATTGAGGGACATCGACCGGTGGTTTTTGGGTCTTTGGAACGCCTCGTTTTAAAAATGGGCACAACGTTCGTCTCCTTCCACCGTTTGGGAAATGTTCCCTGCGTCAGCGACATCGTAATAATCTTAGACAAGGATGTAACAAGTTCATTGCAACGTTCGCGAATAATAATGCGAGCGCTGATTCCATCGGCTCCGCGTGCTCTGTTCACAAGAATACTTTCCAATACTGTTTTCAGAGTTTCCGGATTGCACTCTATGGCGGTCAGCGCCGGTACGTTGTATGCCGGACGCTCAGGGAAATCCGTCACTTCAGGCTTTTTAAACTTTGTCGCATAGGTACGATTCAACATATTGGCTTTTGCTTTATCATGGACTACTTCGGTTTGGACGTCACGCAGGACGGGTATCCCCTTTTTCCCTCTTCAGGCTTTTCACACACGACCAAAAGCGTTTGGGATTTGCACCGAAATTGTACGCAAGGCCAGTAAACAATCATCATATTTTTATCGGACAGTTCTTTGAAATGACGCCGCTAGTCAGGAGAATCTGTCACAATTGCCCCGTTCTCGTTGTCGGCTCGATGGTGTTTCATTCTTCTGAAAGCAGCCTCCTTCTCTGCCAAACAGTGCCTTAGCTCATGATCAAACCACGGTGGATACGGACGTTTTATATGAACTGCCGGATTATGGTCGTCAATGGCGGCTTCAAAAAAACGCTGTAGAATATTTCTGCTGCATGATTGACGTGCATGTTGTCCAAAACTGACCACGGCAGCAGATCTAGTAATCTCCTCAGTCCATCGAAATCAGCGTGTTTGTAATTAAAGGCTTCAGTTCTGGTAACCAGAGGAACAGCAGTCTTCACTTCAGGAATGGAACACACGACCTTTGCGTGATCTGGAGTCAAACACCCCTTCTCTCACTGTGGTCTCTACGAGCAGGAGTGTCGGAGCACCAGGTCCAGGGTGCTGTCGCCACGGGTCGGCTGTGTCACGTGCTGGTGAAGGCCAGTCAGCGCACAGCTGCCCAGGAAGCTGGATATACGGCGGCTTGGTCTCGTCACCGCTGCTGTTTCCCCAGAATAAGCCTCCGGCAAGAAACATCTGATGCCTGGGAGATTGAAGTCACCCACTGCTATGGGATGGTGCTGTGGATGTTGATGTGTAACATGTTGATGTAAGACAGTCATTATTCTTTCCAGAACTCCTCCGTCTGGTCCCGGCTTACAATAGCACACAACTGTCAGTCCAGGTGATGTTTTTAGTTTGAAAATTAGTGTTTCAGTGCCGTTGTTCTCCTCAAGCCTATTTGGGTGCAGGTGAGCTCGGATGGCGCATGCGTTTCCTCCTCCGTGGCTTTGTCTTTCCTTACGGAGTCATGCGTGGTTTTGCGGTCCAGCTTGCAGTTCGGAGTTAACCACGTCAGCGCGCAGCCACGTTTCCGTCAGAGCAAATGTATCATAAGCCTCCAGTTCTGGTGCATGTTAAGGAAGTGTGTGGAGCTTATTACGATGACTTCTGACATTTGTGGCGTGCTGGTAATTGATCGGTTGCGGGCTGGTTGTGTCTGACGCGTGCTACTGCTGAGTCCGTTAAAGGGAATGTGGCACCTTTTTTATAATGTTTGTCTCTCGTGGAAACACCCAGTGCGCAGCTTGACACTGGGTGCTGAGCCTGAGACATATATACTGCCCGTAATACAACGACGTGTTTTGTATATTTGGGGTGATGATGAGGTGAGAGCGACTGAAGATGAGAGCATGAATGAATATAACTCCCTCCGTTGCTCCCCCCGGGCCAGCAAGCGAGGTGAAAACCTGTTGTTCACCAGCCCCGGGAGCAACGAAGGGAATTGGGATTTTCTCGTCTGGTTGTCGATCCAAATTATGTCAATGTCAGAAAAAAGAAAAAGTCAGGTCTATACTCACCCTTTTATACTCCCCCGGTTTCTATTCTGAAAAGAAGAAGATGAGGTGCGAGTGGCTGAAGATGAGAGCATGAAGTGAGGCATGAATTGATATGTGTGTCAGGTGTGGGAGCACCACAATGTTACTCGACACTGGGTGCTGAACCACAGACATGTTTAATATACGTTGGTTATAACGCGTTACGATTCCAGAGAGATGCAAAGGCGCCAGGACCTCCCCGGTGCAACCCGCCCGACCGAAACCTGACAGACCCAAAGGGAGCCAAATCTGTTGGTGTTGGAACATCTGCTGTCCCTAATGGATATCGGTATGGCACAGGTGATTCAAAGCTCCCCCATCCCCCAGGCTGCCGCCGAACAAAATCACAGCCAAGGAGGCCCCGGCACCTTTATAACGTGATTTTAACTGAGATAGCCAAGTTGTAAAGCATGCCGGAAAACCCGGTACTCAACATATCGTTTGTCTTAAAACTCAAAATTTCCGTGGAGAAAGCTTAACACGCGCATTGACGGAGGGGGGGTGGGTACCCGCCCCTCGGGTTTATTGGAGACAGCATAAAAACTGCGGTGCGTAGCGACACAGTACTTCGCATACCTTTCTCCCAATCATTTTTACAACTTTTTGAAAAATTTTAAGGTTAGGGGCATCTCAGGTCAGGTCACCAGTACAGGTCAAGTGACCTGATCTAAAACAAGTTTAAGATAGCCTAAGTCGGAACAGGGTGAACGTATCCGATTAAACTCATATCACATAATGGGCCCACCTAGTTATCTTAAAGATGTTCCGGTAGTTTTTATATCGATGGCCTAAGGTCAGGTACGAGCCATGACCTCTCCATTGGAAATACATGGAAAAATGGTTTTAACTGAATAACGTAGTAACAGATGGTGATAGAGAATTTATGTTAACTGCGTTAGATTTGCCTTGTCTTTGCAGTTCTAATGATATGCATGTTTTCTAATTGGATATTGACCTGACCTCAGGTCAGGTCAACTTCTTGATTTGACCTATCAATGTCATATTATATATCATTCGATTCGGCTTGCTGTGGCGAGGATTCGAAGCGTGCAAATTGTTTTGCTCTATCTTTACTTGTTCAGATGTAATGACCGAAAAACTCATAAGCTCATAAGCCCTCAATAAACAATAAACAAAACCTTCATTTACATGTTATCCCTACGACGGCATGTTTTGACCTCTAGTGGCCTTAACCCTCGCCCCACCGGGGGGGCCATCGATGGCCCCCCTAAGGTTTTTCCGGGATAGCAGAAAAACGACGAGGCGCAGCACCGCGGTTGAGGGCTCTACCTCTCACTGCATCATTTTCCCATCATCCCTGAAATTTTTACCCCGGGTCACCCAAGGTCAGGTCACCAGACGAGGTCAACCAAGGTCACCTCACTTCACCTTTAGAGCTCTGTAAGAGCTACATTTCAAAGTCGATCGATTTGAAACTTCCTACACTTCATGACCCCTCCAGGGTCTACAAGGTGTATATCCGGGATTTTTCGATTTCGTGCCCTGAGGTCAGGTCACGAGGCGACCTCTCCCATTGGGAAAGCATGGGGAAAAGCTATTTCATGATATAAAAGCCACAAAAATGATTGCAAATACTCAGACTGCTCAGAACAACGTTTTTGGACACCCTTTCACGGATCCCAGGGGTCATATTTGCCCTTTGACTTTTCCAAGGTCATCCAAGGTCACCGGAGGTCAAAAACAGTATTTTGACAATAACTTTTGACCTAATTAAGCTAGAGCGGTGAAACAAACACCATCGTGTTTGTCTTGTCACTGGCTTTCATTTGATATACGGCAAGGTCACTTTTTGACCTTTCGTGACCTCAGGTCATATTAGGTCACGAGGTGACCTCTGGTGGTCAAACCACTGGCGGGAGGTCTTTACGTTCCACATAGCGGAAAAAGTACTGGCAATTTGCTATCAAATTTACTTTACCAGGCCTCAATAGCTCTAATGACATAAGAGTTATGCCCAGTTTGCTTAATCATTGCATATTTGAGTGAAAATAGCCGATCTTGACCTAATTTGACCTCTGGAGGTCAAACCATTGACCTGAGGACTAAAACATGCGAAGTAATTTCTTACTGAATTCACGCGAGCTTTCTATTGCACTTTGCAGATTTGCGCTAACGCCCATATTTTCGGAGTTAGAGGGGGGGCCATCGATGGCCCCCCGGTGGGCGAAGGTGGCGCCGGACCCCCCGGTGGGGCGCGGGTTAAGTGTGACCTGACAAAAATTGATTGAAATATTTTCGATGAAGAAGTAGGTGGGCTACCCAACTGTTTTTCGCTACCTAGCGTGGTTCTTGAGATCTTAGGGGGCGGGGGCGGGTACCGCCCCCTCAAAGCGAAGGTGACTCAGATCCCCTTCAATGCGCGTAGTAATGAAAGAAACGAGAGAGGCACCGCGACTTAAGCCTTCGGGCTTTTGCGCCAATCTCTTTGTGATACCATATTGTTTCCGTCCAATAAATGTTAATCTATCTATCTACCCGCCCGCCGTTAAGTCGAACGTGGCTCAGACCACCGTCAATGCGCGTGTTAAAAATACACTGTGCTAAATTTGTCGAATTTCACTCCTCGTGACCTAACGTTGCCACCTTGTATATTTTGCAAATATTGGCGGCGCTGTGAATTGTACAATATCAGATAATGCAAGAGAGAAGCTTGTGGAACAAAATGATGCATACTGTTTTTCTTCTTCTCATGTTTAATGCGGGGCGAACGTCAAGTTTTCGGGCGGCCAATTTTGACCGCACGGGTCCCAGCGTCTAGCATGTTGGTGGGAACTTGCGCGATGCCGCGGCGGGAGAAGGCGGCTGAAGTAAAGGGCTGTCCACATATGACTTCAGTCGCTGAAAGGGCCTGGCATTTTCTGACTTTTCTGACAGAGTGGGAGAGGAGTTGTGACATTTTTCCGACGATTTCTGACGGGGAAGGGCATGGGCTAGGAGGCTCGGTCTTCGTCGCCATCGCCCTGGATCAGCCTCCGCCTATGTATCAATTGCAGGCACTCAGACATGGCGGGGGCTTGAGCCATCCTAGTCCCCTTGTTCTCGCCACTGCCTCCTTCCAATCGGAAATCCTGGATCCGCCTATTTTCTACGTAACAGTAATTCGAATGTCTTCTCTAAAGGTATCATTCCGAACATCCAAAAGATGAGAAGATACAAGCTGGAGAAGCTCATCAGGTATTCTCGAGAGTAAATAGCCTTTTTTGCGATTGCCCACCACAAGCAGACACAACTGGTCTGAGAGGAACCTGTGGTCGCTGAACAATCTGTTAAATACGGCAGTCGTATTGCAGGCTGCTGTTAACTCTGCGATTGTTTTATCCGGAAAATATCCCCTAGTCACGTTCCTGGTTGATGTATCCCTGAATATTTATCTTGGTGGTGCACTTAAGCGTTCATTTCGTTTAAGTCTCATTTTCTGAACAGGATTCCAAGTTTTTTTTGTAGATTTTGGAGTCACCAAGTACGGCATTAACATTGTTTAAATAAGTCTCTTTGTTGAAATCTTCCAAACCCTTACACGTTTCGCTTTGTTTACGATGCTCTCGTTTTTGCTACCATGGACTCAGTTACGTTGTTCAGCAGATCTGTTTTGCGTAGCCACTTTATGACTCACATGTGCGTCATTCTTGAGCTTTGAGAACTATATAGTCTCTTCAACCTTCTGCGATAGCTCTGGAACAGTATGGCCGGAATATGGGAATCCAGTGGAGAAGTTGGGAAGACCACCGGCACCTATCTTTTATTTTCCAGCTTTAATCAACAAAGAAGGTTTGCCGTAAGTCTACCTGTCTAGGTTTCCCGAATTGCGAATACAATCCATAGGTAAGCGACAGCCAGAGAAATGTTTACAAGACGTTGATTGCTTTTAATTTGTACGCAAATAACTTTTAAGGAACTGCATTCAATGTCAATGTTTGATATATATATATATATATATATATATATATATATATATATATATATATATATATATATATATATACATATATGCGAGTACTTCGGCAATATATCTTCGTTTAGACAATGACGATTAAAATTAATAGATGAGTCACATTTTGAGAGCTTCTTTTGTTGTTTTTCTATTTTTCGTATCAAGAGTCTTATATCAGGAGGTGTTTGGTAAATCAATGATCCAAAATTGATCAATGATCCAGAATTGCATGAATTTTGGATCATTGATTGACCAAACACCTCCTGATATAAGACTCTTGATACGAAAAATAGAAAAACAACAAAAGAAGCTCTCAAAATGTGACTCATCTATTAATTTTAATCGTCATTGTCTAAACGAAAATATACATACATATATATATATATATATATATATATATATATATATATTTCAAGACGTTGATTGCTCTTAATTTGTACGTAAATAATTTTTAAGGAACTGAATTTAATGTCGGCACTCATACCCTCAGCAATAATTATCTTTGCTGCATCTATTGGAGGAGAGAGGGATGAATCGGTACAAATAAAAATGACGTCATTACGCGACCCGCTTGAGGGAGGGGCGTATTTCGCTCCCTCCGTATCTCATTTCCCAGGAAAACTAAATGGAAATTACGGGCTGAATTAGAAGGCTCTTGACAAGGCAAATCAAAATTATACGAACTTTTTTGTATATGATCAATATTGAGGTCAGCAGAGATCAAGAAAGCTTCCATAGGCTTACAACAGAGCAGAGTGCATTCTCCCCTTTAAAGGTTTACTCAGCGGAGAAGAATCAAATCTTTAGGCATCACTGGATTCCTATCATTGTAGCAAATCGAATGATGTATATGATGTATATGATAGCAAATCGAATGATATTGATAGGTCAAATGGTGAAAATGACATGACATCAAGCTAGGTCAGGGTCACATAGTGACCCGGTATGATCATGTTGCATATCGATCGAATTTCCGTCACAAGAGAAGCACAGTGCAAGCAAAATGGGAGCTTTATCTCAATTCAGTGCGAAGTTATTGGAAAAATAATCACTGTATGCTCATGTGACCTCACATGACCTTTGAGAGGACAGGTGGCCAAAACCCAACTCAATGTTCAAGACTGTGGTAAGAATACACGGTTTGATGATTTTTAAGTTCATCTATTTAGTATTTACTTAAAAAGAGTCCTTTCTATTTTTCACCATAGACTTAAACGGGGTAACCAAAAATTTGACCCCATCTTAGGTCAATGGTAGAAAATTCCAAGACAGCGGAGTTATAGACCCTTATCCCTCGACCCGGTGGGAGTGTTTAAACACCCCCGGGTTTTTTTCCGGCGGAAGGAAAAAATGGCGGCGGGAAGCGCCGCCGTACTTGCACACCTTATCCTTGATCAATTGCGCAACTTCCCCCAACAATTTTAAGGTTGAGTCATCTCAGGTCAGGTCACCTGTGCAGGTCAAGGCTCTCACCTAAAAAATGTTTAAGGTGGCATAAGTAAGAAATGGCATAAGTAAGATGTCCACCAGCTTTCGCGTTTTTTTCGCTATCCCTAGTTATCTCGCGTTTTTTCGCTATTTAGTTATATAGGGGCCGAGTTCGAGGGGTTTCAAACACCCCCCTCCAGGGTGAAGGTGGCTCGGGGCCCACCGGGGCGCGTGTTATGACCTTATGCTAGTGTGGAAGTTTGAATTTGATCAGTTGGTAGATATTCCTAAGGCGCTGCTTTTTAACTCGTGATTTTGGGTTTTGAGGTCCAGTCGCTTGACCTTGAATAGCTCCTTGACCCAGCATGATCTGACCTAAAAATTGGTCACAAACGTAAAATTGATCAGGGATAAGGCACTGCATGTTGCATTGTTCTGCGGCTCCTCGTTTTTGTCTTATGTGGGGAACACCAGGAGGGGATGGCGAATTTGTCCCACCTCCCTCAGTGGGGTAGGTGTTAATTAAGCATATGATTGTGTAATAGACGCAACAGTAATCAAGATCAATATCTACCTCAAGTTTTCTTTTTTGGGGTTTATCTCTGATTGCGTTCGTTCGACGAGCAAACACCGCTCAAGTTTTTCATGAACAGACGGAATGAAGTGAACCACGGAATACATCACCTACATAACAACACGCGCAATGACGGTGTGGGGGAAGGATGGGGGAGGTTCCCAGCCCCTCGGAGTGTTCGTAGATAGCCTAAAAACGGCGGCGCGATGTGCTCCTGTACCTGGGATACCTTTTCTTGAGTCGCAATGTTGGGTCCAGGTTATTTCAGGTCTGGTCAACAATGTAGTTTCAGTGATTTCACCGCCATTTTTTTACTATAGAATAACTAATAACAGGATTAATCTATTGACCTGAATTTCATAGCACAATGGACCCCCAGGCATCACAAAATTTTGTAGGGATTTTCAATATCTATGACCTAAGTTCAAGTACGAGCCATGTGAACCCATTGAAAATGCGTGATCAAAAGGGTTTAAGCCCAAAAACTTCGTTGGGAAGGGAGGTACAGCGTTTACTCTGACGCCATTTGGCTTTTCTTATCCCTACGCTTTATATAAGAGTTTTGACCCAATTTTATATTGAACTGACAGTAGCTTAGAAGGTCTTGTGACATATCATTTGACGTGGTTTGCTAGGAGAACTCCAAACGTTTATTTAGTTTTGTTGTACTGGGGACTACACTGGGGACCCCACACAAAAAT
Organism: Lepas anatifera; assembly: GCA_034440635.1. Classification (NCBI taxonomy): domain Eukaryota; kingdom Metazoa; phylum Arthropoda; class Thecostraca; family Lepadidae; genus Lepas; species Lepas anatifera. Next base: position 995,539 of record JAOTON010000596.1, on the reverse strand, counting down.
ACCAAAAAATTTAAACCAATAGCTATATCTCCAAAGCAAATCAAGATATTTGTATAAGACATACGACCCCGGAATTCTTAATACCTAAATGGTAATGTGGTGGAGGCAAAATCAAGATTGAAGAAGAAATATATAAGTTTACCTGTGACCTAGGGCCAGGTCATGTGATTCCATAACGATGACACAACAAATTTACAGTTTTTTCTTTTGCGAAATTGAGGTTGGGTATAAGGTTGCTATGTCCAAAAAATTTGTAGACAGGTTGTTCTAAATTTGTTTAATTTTATCTTGAAATTACTACTGCATGCGCACTATGGCCAAGCATTGCGTACTTTCAGTCATCGCCGCCTTTGCAATGCATAAAATGCATGAATTTCTTACACGCAAAGAACGCAGGCTCAAAAGAGCACCCATGTTGTGGATTTCATCTAGCTTATGTAGGGATATATATATATATATATATATATATATCTAAAAGGATATTTATATATAACTAGTACATTTACAATATGTTCGTTTTGCAATTTCCCTGTACTGTTCTGTTTCATCAGGCATTTTTAAAACACAACTCTGTCCTGTGAGTGGCATCACTGTTCTGCTCATATGTCTTAATTCCAAACCTTAAGCATGTACAGGATATTAAAAATAAGGCCATAAAACCACACTAGTGTCCTAGAGCCTTTGTTCACCCAAGGCGACGAAAAGTATCACCACAGCGCGCCAAAGTCAATTGGGCGCTAGACAGCTGGCGTTGGCACAGTTCTTGATGGAAAAATACCTGCTGCATGTTGTATGATAGTGCCCAAAAACCTTAAATTATTATTTAACCATACACAGGTATAGTAGCATTTATAAGAAGGCTTAAGTGGTAGATATCAGGCCACCCGCCGACCATCCACCGCCAGTCCTGTGAGTGAAGCCGCTGCTAACGGGGAGATGAGGGATGTCAGTCGGCGGGGACGAAAACAAGGGGACCGATATTTGTGCCCCAGTCTTCATTTGCCAGGGATGCGTGAGCATTTTTGGTACCAAGGCCCTCGGTACGCGCTAAGACGTTGCACACGAGCCAGACGAAATATGTCATGACCCAAACGAAATATGGCGACGCAGAACGGACCGTTGTAACATGGGCTTTTAGGAGTCCTTTTGACTTTGAACAGTGATCTAAAATCCAGGAACAGTGGTGAGAGGAGTGCCTGGCCCAGGGGCGACAGGTATGCACATACATGCATCATGGTAGAGATGGCATACCAATAAAGGATGCTGACATCGCTTTTGGACGGGAAATCAGCATAAAACGCCATGAAAATATGAAAGCCTGCTCAGTTTTTTATTAGAGCCACTCCCAACAGGCGCACTTGCCCAATTACAGCCCAATTACTCCCTGGAGTATTGGTGTGAGTATTTAAGGATCCTCTCCACCGGGTCAGACCGGACACGGAAGGCGGTTTCCCGCCGTGGGGATTGAACCCATGTTAATCCATGCTATCTGATCTGAAGACTGGCAACTAAGCCACTAGGCCCACCAGCCCCGTTAATCCGATCAATGTGGAACATATTTTCCAACGACTTAAAGCCTGATTTCTCCGGTTCATTGGCCGCAAGCTCTTGATACAGAAACATTCATGTACTTAACTGCATGAGGCGCTAAATGGGGAGGTACGGGACAGAATACAATGGGACTGGGCCAAGTCTCCCAGATTTTATTTGGCACAGGGCTTGAGTTTATGAAGATAGAAAATATACCTATATGAACGGATGGAGAGAGATTGCCTCCTGGAGCCTTCTTTGCAGACAGCATGGACACAATCTGGATTTAGAACCACAAATACACTAAGACTCGCGAGTCCGCAAAATCACAAACGTCTGTCAGAGTACAACGCACCCCGCAATCAAGTAAAATTGAGATAAAATGGAATTTCTCTTGAAATGGACGGATTTTCATGCACACTCAATGCATCTAATCCCATTCAAGACTCCAAAAATATGAATTTTGTATGTTATTAATCCTTAGTTATACAGGGGATAAACTAGCCCCTCGCTTGGGGGAACCTATGGCGACCGAGCCGTGGATGAATAAAAAACTTCATGCGGTTCCAAAGCTACTTCAGTGTTTATGCTGCTGCAATTAGTCCCTGAAACGAGCAATAACAACATATATACCTTCTGAGGACAGAAAAGACCTGGAGATGTATTTTCTGACGAATTCATACGTTGCTTGGGGGAACAAAGAAGGTTTGATCCCTCTTTTTGCTTTGGTGGGCACAACCGGATTCCCCTAGATCCACTCCAGTTGTTACAAATGACTAAGAATCCACAGAAAAGTAAATATTTTAACTGAAACATAAAATTAGCCTGTTGACACTCCCCTTTCAATGTTAATCATTGTACTCGGTTTCCCAGTACAGTATTATAAACAACGGTCACCTGTGGCAACGGGCAGCGTCTGCCTCCGTCTGCCCTGCGCCACCGCGCCGGCGCGGGCCTGGCAGGGTTGACTGGAAGGTGGAGCCTGCGCGCTACCTGTCTGCTGTTCGCAGTATCTGTGTGCCTCCGTGACCAAAACATTCACCCCTCAGTCAAGCGTGTTGACATTGCTGGTGGTCACAGCACAGCGGCTGGAGAGAGCCGCCGCCGCCGGTGGGAGGGGGCGGGGCGTAGGTCAGTCACCAGTGCCACGCCCCAGAAGTGGGCTTCTCCAGTTCGACGTCAGTGATCCTCCGCCGCCTCCGCCCAAGGTTACACCCGATCACGGTATATAAGCCAAGAAACCCATGGAGTCTGCACGCACACTTGTTTGTTCCTTGTGAAGAACACACACCCCAATCGCAGAGATGAACGTCAAGCTTGCGGTAAGTAATACAGTGTTGGGAAACGAAATATTTTTATATTTTTCGTAACGAATTTGTAAAAATTTACAATTTCTCCCAAGGCTTGAGGTGTGTTGTGTTCACTGCCGAATTCCACGGCTGGTCGGGCGGATAGGATAGAAGTATAAAATTGTGGATATGTATTCAGATCCGAAGAAAGCACTGTTTTCCACCTCAATGGTACTTATTTTCCGAACTGAATATAGAAAGAAATCTGGTCTGTCATTGGATTGGCAAGACCCAACTTGTGATAATTGACCCAACTTGTGATAATTTTGGGTGGCTTGCGGGCGATGCTGATTTTCTTCGTTATGACGCACTTTAGGAGCATCCAATATGTAAGTGAAATGATTAGCCGAATATCACACATAATTCCGAGTTGGATGAATTTGAGTCTAATGTTTCTACCCATTCCCAACCTTGATAGTGAAGCGATAATGAACCCTTTTATACAGTAAGCTATTACAAGTCGGTGCCTACCCACCCTATTTGGGGGCTGGTAGCAGTCATTTCCATTTTTGTTAGTCTCAAAAATCCGTAGACCCTATTCTTGTGGGATATTTCGTGTAATACCGAGGAATCATTGGCTTGCGCTAGGGAGCATAGATACTTGTTTCTGAGCTATCCACGTGCAGTGATATCACCACGATAACTGAAAAGGTCCAAAATTCCTGCCTTCCTGTGATTTCCAGCAATCTCCGTAACCTGCATAATCGGGAACACTCATAGCCGTTAATCACACAAGAATGGCTCAACCGCAGACAGTTCAAATGTCAGGCCAATAAGCAAATATTCAGAGTGTCAGTGGTTGCGAACACAATATAGAAATGGACAATTTGACACCTACCACTGTGAACAGTCTGTGTTTGAACGAAAACTGCATGGACCACATTCGAGTTTAACGGCGATGGTCTACTTCCAGCTGCTGGTGCTGGCAGCCCTGGTGGCTGTCGCCTCTGCCGGTTACAGCCGTGGCTACTACCGTGGCTACGGCGGCTACTCTGCGGCTCCCTACAGGAGCTACTCTCGCGGCTACTACCACCCTCGCACCTACTACAGCCACCCTGGCTACTACCACAGCCGTCACCGCCGCTCCGCAGATCCCGGCTACGGCTCTTACCGCAGCTACCACCCCAGAAGCTACGGCAGCTACCACCCCAGGAGCTACAGCTACGGCTACCACCCCCGCTCCTACGGATACAGCAAGGGCTACTACCACCATTAATATGTCGACGTCTGATCTGATCCTTCCACTTCTGGCCTATGGAATTATGGAGTGCTCTGGCAACATTTACAACTGAACTTGCAGACTGTCAAATAAATCATATTCTTTCAGCAACACTTATCTTCATGACTTACGGGGGCTACGTTGAAACGGTGAAGAACAGGTCGATACTTGGGATTATTACAATCATCGGGTGATTTAGGAGAAGACAGAATAGGTACAATTCGAATGCCATATATGGCATATAGTAGTTTCCGGTCTAATTTGCTCACCCACGATCTGCACAAATACGAAAAGATCTAGGACACGCACGCCGTCATAGCTGACGTAGGGTTAAATCCCTGATGTGCGCGTGCGCGTGTAGGGCACGTGGCTTTCTTCCATACTGGAAGCGAGTTTTCTTTGCTCAATTTAACGTGCAACAATCAGTTCGTTGTCAGGCGAGATCAGTGTGGTTAGTGAATGCCTGGTTGTTGTATTTTCCATTTTTAAATATTTTACGGGCGCGGATCCAGGGGGTGGCGCTGGGGCGCGCGCCCTCCCCTGGGCCAACCGGACGCGCTCGGCTGAAAGTGTCAGCGTGCGGTTAGTGGGCGCGCTCTCCTGACCGAAGGCGCCTCCCTGGCCGAAATCCTGGATCCGCGCCTGCTTTACATGCTATGTTGTTGTTGTTCAAAATATCATTTATCGTTTTGCGGATTCGAGGAGTGCAGGATCTCGAAGGTAGGCATAGCACTCCAGATGATCTGTGCAAAGACTTTCCGCAGCCAATTTTCACAGTTTTGAAGAAAAAAAACAGATTTTGCGCAATTTTCTCGGAGACTTTAAGCTCAAGTACGTGTATAAAACGGCTTGAAGTCCAAATTGCGCTCTAAAATCTTCCGATGGAGGCATTTGAGATTTGTGTCTCTTCGTATTTTACTTGTTAGCCAATTTTCGCCCTCTGGCCCCGGTACCCGGCTGCTTCCTCGCGGTCGCTCCTGGTTATTCGGCTGACGTGCAGGAGCCCACTGATGACGGCTCGGCAGCCAGCACCCTCCGTTCGAAAAGTATTCCCTGAACTATTTGTAGTACGTCGACTGGACAGGGCCTTGTTTTTTATCCGTTTGTAATGATCCAAGCCGACTGGAAGCGTTTACTTAGCCCGCAAACGGATCGATCTCAGCGACAAAATTATTATCCAGACATCCACATTTATAATTGATGCAAGACCGGAGGCTGACCTATGCTATGACTTCTCGCACAATAAGAGGAACTTACTGACTTTGGCTTATATATGTATCGAAAACGAATATAATTGGTTATGCGCACATAATTCTCCAGTCCTAAAATCTTGGAAAACATCATCAACGTTGTCCTAAGTTCAGACAATAGGTAACGAAATTTCGGACAACCTGTACATCACAGCATACAGTACAGGTCTTCATCTAGCCTGATTTGGATGTGTAACAAGCTGCTAAACAAATATTATATGTAGATAAGTGGTATTTAGGCAGTTGCTATTTTTGTGACAGCTACTGAAACGTTCAGCTATCTCAAGGTGTTTGCTTTTTCATCAGGGGGATGAAAAGGAATTTATATATATATAATGTCTAATGTAACACTAATGAGTTGAAAATTGCATTGCAGATGAAACGATTACCAACTAAAACAGCCAAAATGTAGTCAACTTAAGGGAACTGCTTTGAATCGCCTATTATTGTGACAATTACAATTAACAAGGCTTTTTAGATCGGTACTGCACGTAGAACAGGTTGCTTGACCGGTATGGTCGTTCTAAGTACATGTAACTTTTTCTCTTGAAAAATAAACAGCTGCAGAAAAAAACTGGATTTGCCAATAAGTAGGTGACACACGATGGGAATTTAAAGAATATTGGCTTCATATATTTACCTGTCTTCATAAAGTTCATAGCTTTCCAAACGTTGCCGTCAATTGACCGGCCCGGCCGTCTTAGGGATAAAAACACATGAACTCTTATGAAAACTCACAAATTTAAGCTTTATTAAGGTACATTGTAATTTTGCTACCTATGATATGCAGTTGGTTTTTAAGTGTATTCAAAGGTTATATTCCACGTTTGTCATATATCTGCGCTGCAGAAATGATGAGCAAATCATCTGTTTCAATAATATATCTTAAAACCCGTAAAAGCAGTTTCAACCTTCACCTCCATCACAATATGCGACTATGAGTGGTGTTGCACCAAACAGGGGCGTCGCCACCGGGGAGGCCTATGAGACCCTCCTCCCGCTCTTGGGAAGTGGGGGGGAAGGACCTCACTTTTGGCCGCAAATACCATTAAAAATTCCGAATTTAAGCAAACGTAGGGATTTTCAGGGTTTCACCACTACCCCTCCTCCAATTTGGGTCCGCCCCCCACTCGAAAATCCGTGACGACACCCTTGGCAACAAGGACAATATATATATATATATATATATATATATATATATATATATATATATATATATATATATATATATATATATATATGCCTCAAGTGTTAGAATAAGTGGCCAAAATGGCTGATAACGCAAATTGCTCCGTCGTTGAAAAAGGCTTAATTAAGAAGAAAAGTGCGTATGTTGCCTGGAGTCGGACACGTACGGCGAAATTTCTATCAGCTTCGCGCTGATCACCACCCTTGTGACGTGTTGACGCCGGCTATCACAGGTCCGAGAAGGCCAAGCTGCCTCTCACATGCATTGAATCGACGAGCGTTCGCTACATCAGTGTCAGTGTACACGGTCCTTGTAAATGAATTCTGCTTTCAATTTGCCAGAAGTCAGAAGAAAAATGCAAATATATATGCTTAAACCAACAGTCTGGCTGAGATAAATGGCGAATGGTAACTGAGGTACAGGGCGCAGCCAGCGCCTTGGTATGGGGGACACATCACTTTTTGGGGGTTACCCTGGGAGAAAAAGACACTTTTAACGTGTCTGAAATACTTACTATATCTTGGTTTATATCAACTTGTTGGTACATACCTTTGGCCCCAGAAAAATGAAAATCAAGCATTCACAGAAAATGAAAACTCGACTAAAATAAAAAAGGAAAAATGGCACCGTAATATCATGAAAGTAGCCAAAATACAACTGTTTTGGATATATTTAAGGACAAGTCAGCCAACTTATGACCGTAGTTAACATCAGAGAAATCAGCGGAGCCTGTGATGTTTGGAAGATACACACATTATTCATACACACCAAGCACAGTTTAAAGGGAATGTGACACCTTGGTCGAATCACGGAATTTAGTGTAATTAGGGGTATTTTAGCCGAACATTATGAACATGTATATGACTTCTCTGCAAAATGTGCAATAGGCCCAATATTTTTAAAATGCTCCTCTAGGGTAAGAAATAAACCTCTGCCTGTGGATGACGTCATGATCTGGAAATTACTACCGTATTCAATAGGCTTTAAGGGCTTCAATTGGCTGACTACTTACTGTGACGTCAGCATTTCAGTGTTGTCAGCATGTCGTCACGCCAACAGCTGACAACTGTGGCCGGCCGCTTGGGTCCATTTTGGGTACATTTCAGGTAGGTTTTTTAGCTTTTATCTACAGAAATTTTGAGTTTCAAGTCAAATGATAAGGTACGTACCGGGTTTTCCGGCATGCTTTACAACTTGGCTATCTCAGTTAAAATTACGTTATAAAGGTGCCACATTCCCTTTATTAGAGCATGCATATATATGTAGACTGGTGTCTACGGCTGATTTGCTGGTTGTCACGAGAGCAACGCCTCTGAGGGATTCGTATGTAAAGGCGACAGCACTAGCGCGCTACCGCTTTGGGTTGATCGTTGCACCACCGGTTGCGGTAGATGTTGACCTACTTCCGGTCATACTGTAGAAATTATTATTAGGTTGTGTATTTGAGGAGTTAGGTTAACTAATATTAGGTAAAGGCTTGAATTGGTGGAAAATAATTACTCTGGTACTGTTATTGGCTGACAAAAGTTTAATTTAGGCCTACTAGTGGTTTCCGCACAGCACCGCCAGGCGGCTGCTGGCCACGCGTGTGACCTAGGTCATTTCCGGTCTGGCTGACATCGGTGCTGGTGGTGTGCTTAGTGCTACAGTATCTACCCCGTGGACGTAAGTGTTTTTAGTTAGTGTCTTGGATTATTGTTGAAACTGATTTGCATAGATGTTTGTTTTGCTTACTGATACCATTTCGATGGCATTTGGGCTGGTATGCCAATTTGGCCGGCATCCTCAACTTATATTCTTAGGACGGTGTGCAATGTCTTGTCTTGAATATTTGTAATGTGTTTCAGGGCAGAAGTAATGAGAAATTAGCAGAAGTAAGCAGATGTAAGCTGAAGTTATGGCGAAAATGTAATATAAATTTGAAGCGGCAGCCATGCCTTTTCACGGAGACATCCGTGGTACGTGTCGTCCAACAAGTGGAGGCGACTACATATACATACACACCGACTTGTTGATGACTCAAATTTTATGGAGTCGACACAAACCTGACTCAAAGCTTAACGACTGACTCTGATTCTGACTCGACTCGCCGTGTTGAAAGTGGTGAGTCGACTCGACACAGCCCGAATTCAGAAGTGAGTCGGCTCGACTCCGAATCAAATAAGCATTCAGTCGAAGTCGACTCCGACTCAAATTGATGGTAAAGTATGCACACACAAAATGCACATTTCCTTCAATAATATGCAAATTGCAATGCATTTATTTGTGACATTAATTATTCATTTAATGCACATTTTCTTCAATAATATGCAAACTGCATTGCATGACATACACTGTTTGTTTCATAGCAATGAAGAAAGATGCGAAGTGCTAGCAGGCGAGTTTCAAGATTCAAGGGCCTGATCACTTTTTATTTTGAATTCATGTCCTTCATCATAATGAGGAAAGCCATACTTGAAGCAATAAGCGACGTTTCAAATACCAAGAACATTAATTACGTTAATATTATTAATTATGTTAACTAACTATTAACTGTTAACTGCACTGTTAACTGTAACTGTTAACTAACTAACTAACTATTAATTATGTTAACAACATTAACACTACGTATGACATTTGGAGTGGCAATTCCTGCCCAAGTATATTCTGAACAATCCTATGGCGATTTTAACTTAGAAATATTACATTGCGCATTGATAAAATGCATTAACTGAAAACCAAACAAACAATGAACGCTCCTCGTCCTCCCGAAAAAACTGTATGAAACACTACAGGTGGCGCATTCAAGACATTACGAACCTAATCTCGGATGGAACAATATATGACAATGGACAGCAGTTTAAAAGTCACGTGTTTTAAAACCCCAAAAATATGCAGGTTTAGGTAAAGTAAAGTTGCCCTCACACTACAAAACCTTAATCACTAATATTTTGTTGCGCACCGTGATGGTTTGGTGACTGGCGTGACGCGCGCAGGGGCAGTGGGTGGCAAATAATGGACTTGTTCCAGCACTTCCTTAGAAAAAGATGAGAGGAACTTGGAGGATTTCGGAGCAGGTGCGAAAATCGATGGTCGCTGGAAGGATTTTGGAGCAGATATCAGTTGATTGCGTCTGATCTGCGCCAATATGATGGGCGTAGCGAAGCTAAGAAACTATCGAGGTTTGATTAAGGCATCAGATGCTCGCTTAATGTATTTTAACGTGAGTGGCATACAGAAAAAGAAGGAAATCAAAACCATTAACTGCCCACAAACGTCGCCTCTCACTGTAAAACAATTTGTTTAGGTTTATCAATTAAGATTCACGTGCCACAATTGAGCCTCTTCCAACCTGCTCCGAAAAACCACCTTTCGTTTGAGAGGAGGTTGGAGCAGGTTTGGATGAACTTAGATGAGCTTTGAGGAAGTTTAAGGAGGTGCTGGAGCATACGAGAGGAAGTTGGAGAATTTTTGAGGAAGTTAGGGCAGGTTTAAGGAAGCTGTGGAACACGCTAAATGATAATAATTATCATAATGTGAAGAGGGATGGCTTTTGACAGATTTGATGTATATTTTTCTCTCAGTTTCACACTTTGAAACTACTTAGGCAATGTCAGTGATAGGAATGAGTTTTATTTTTCGTGTACATGTAGTATGAATTACCTACCAGGGGATGTCCTGAAACCTTGGCAAATAAAAAACTGTTTTGAAATAAGCAGTTAGTTGAGGCTATAGTTTCTGTTTTTACCCTTTTCATGGCTGCTGTGCGAAATAGGATGATGTGTACCATCTATATGGCACTTATATTACTTAGTTTTTAAGTGTTTTCAGTCGAACTATAGAAGAAAAAAAGATTTTGTCTCTTAAGAATTAATTATTCCCTGAGAATGAGCGAGGACTTTGTATATTGTAGACCGTCAAAGCTGTAAAAGGCTGATTTTGTGGCAAATCGCAATTTTTCAGTATGATATTGTATGGTTTTGCTAAAATCAAATATAAAATAATTGACAACCTAGTGTGTTTTAATAATTGACAACCTAGTTTTCAAACTGTATATTTTACATTGCTCATGTTTGTTACGGCTGATCCCGGCATGGCTCTGGTGTAGATATGAAAATGATAAATTACGTCTTATTAGCTAATATTATTATGAAATCATTCCAAATTAGCTGTTAAAATTTCTAAAATGTCCGTCATGTGGTCACATGTGTTACAAAAATAGAGTGCTGAATCGACTCAATTCTGCCTCACTGCTTGGAGGCTGACTCCGATTCTGACTCGACTCAACTGGTCGAGCAGTAGAGTCGACTCTGACTCAACCCAAATCCGGAAGTGAGTCGACTCAACTCTGACTCAAGCAAAACTTCAGTCGACTCGGTGGAGTTTGTAAAACTCGGTGGGGCCAATATGTTATAAGTTTCAATCCGATAGATTCACCCATTTCTTACTGATGCCACCTTAAACATTTTTTTTGCGGTGAGGTCACTTGACCTGCACCGGTGACCTGACATGAAATGACCCAAGCTTGAAATTTTGGGGAAAGTTGCGGAATCAATCAAGGATAAGATGTGCCAAGTACAGCGGGCGCTTCGCGCCGCCGTTTTTTCATGCTTCGGAAAACCCCAAGGGACGTGTTCAGAAACCCCCACCAGGACAAGGGTTAAGTGCCAGAATAGGAATGAAAAGTCACAAGGTCAATTAAAGGCACATCATATCATACATATAAGTCAATCCCAATGAAACGCGGTATAAAGCCTGGAAAGCCGCAAATCAGCGTAATAAGATTCTAGAAATGCAGCAGAGTCGTAGGTGGGTAACCTGATGTGACCCATATTCTTATCAAATGACGTGCAATGAGCAAACGTCCCACAAGCTTTGCAAAGCGGCCGAAGTCCCTCATCGGCCATATTAGGTGGTTGTAACAAGTCCCCTGTAGAGGTGGGAGCGAAGAAACACATTGGTGCCATTTAGCTGATTTATATGAAACTTTCTTAATAATTTCATCACGTCAATACTATGACTATGGATAAACTTATCCTATGCATGCACAGGCTTACGGTTTTGCATCATGTCACGCCTGAGAACAATACACCACACCCTCCCGCACACAGTCACCCCTACTTCCCCGCAAGGAGCAAGGCCATGGTGGCCGGAGACCGACAGCAGTATAAAAACTGGAGCAACCAGGCAACAGGCACACACTCATTGGTCTTGCCTCCCCGCAGTCGGAGCTTCACACAATCGCAGAGATGAACGCCAAGCTTGCGGTTAGTAGTCTCAATGGGGGGGGAATTCGTTGGATAATAGTTTCCACTTAGACACTTTAGACAGAAGGCGGTGAGGGGTTCTAGTTTTGACTGACTCCCCTTATTTTGCAGCTGCTGGTTCTTGCGGCCCTGGTGGCTGTCGCCTCTGCCGGCTACTCTTCCTCGTACTACGGTGGATACCGTGGATACGCCGCCGCTCCCTACTCCGGAGGATACTACGGCCGCGGATACGCCCGCTCCGGTTACGGCTACGGCGGGTACGGATACCACGGCCGCCACCGCCGTTCTGCTGGGTACAGTGCTTACCACCCCAGTGGTTACGGATACTCTGCCCGAAGCTACGGCTATCATCCCCGTTCCTACGGATACGGATACCAGCCTCGCTCCTACGGATATGGATACCGCTCAGGCTATTACCATTAGACGTGTCGTTATGATTTTCCCATTGTGTGGTGTAAACTGAAATAAAAATATAACAGTCCAGTTTTATGTTTGCGTATTTGCATACTATTCAAAGAGAGGCACAGAAGAAACTGTGGAAATTTTTAAGCTTGGGTCATATCTAAGTATTAGAAAACATTGTAGTGGAGTTGGAGGACAGTTGAAACGGAAATTTCTCCACTGGTTGTAGAAGCAATCGGTCGGAGCACTTTCGGCTTTGTGATATTATTGAATTCGTCTGCAGCGAATTTTGCCTTTGAAATTTGTCTGAGCGCGAATCGTTTTGCTTTGAGAATATGTAGGCAGGTTATTTTAAATTTAGGGTGAGTCTGTTCCATGAATTTATTTTTTAAGCAAGTGCTGAAAGGATGAATTGGGTTTTATGATTGACGTTTATGCATGTATTATCCAAAGCATACACCCAAAGATGACAGATAACGGTAGTTGTTTTATTAAAGCTAGCTTTTATGAAATTATTTTTATCAAAGAATACATTGTAGGAAATGTGCAGTGACGGCAGATTAGAGAGGCAAAGGCTCATTTCCCCTTCCCAATTTTTGTCTAAGTCAGCGCTGTTCATAAAACTGAGCAACAAATGATGAGTATTTGGTAGCCCTCTCGGCGGATATGGTCAGTCGAATGGGCATTTTTGTTCACAGTGGGGCCATCTTCTCTGGAGGTGGGGGGGGGTGGGCAGAGGCTTCCGGCTGGAGACCCACTCTGGCAGAGGGCCAACAGTTTTCCAGCTGTGAGCCCCACCAGATTCCGGGCTGGGGGCCACCTGCCTGTCAGTTGGGCGCCTCCACTGGTTTTCCGGTCGGGAGCTCATCAGATTTCCCGTTTAGCGGCCCACAAGATCGCCCACTGTGCCTCTCACCTATTCCCTGGCTAGAGGTCATCATATTGTCATCTGGGGGTCCCACTAGCTCCCTGGAATGACCCCCCAGGCTCCCAGTTGGGAACCCACGTTTTCCGCAAAGGCCCAACAGCATCGGGGCCGACCATTAGCTCGGAGGAAACTATTAGTTGGAACACTGGGGCATTCGGGGAGCCGGTATCTCCCCACTCCAGCAGACTAGCAGATATCTCCAGTCAGGAAATGTGGGAAAACTGCCAGTGGCTACTGAGGGGAGGTAGTGGACCCTAAAGAGGAATCCAATAAGCTCCCCATCCGGGAAGCTTCTGTGGCTTCATGCCCGAAAGCCGGTGGCCCCCAGCCAGGAGCTGATAGGGTGCTCCCGAGAGTACGATGGGGCCTGCAAAGAGTAAACAACACCCATTAGATAAAACGTATCAGGTGGCCGGGCTACCAGTCAGGCAGTAATGAAAGCTCCAGTTTACAGCACATTTTCGGAAGGGTCCTCAGGCAGCTTTCCATGCGGCGCCCATGGGACCTCCTTGAAAATCTTAACCCTTGCCCCGGTGGCGGGTACGAGCCACCTTCGCCCTGGTGGGGGCTAAAAAAGACCCCCACGATCTCAAAAACTAAGCTAGAAAAAAACGCAAAACGGCAATCGAAAGCTCTTCGAAAATGATATCGAAAATACTTCGGTCATTTTTCTTGTCACGTCAATATCAAGGTCACCAGAGGTCAAAATATGTCAAAATCGCTAATCTGAGGTGTACTAAGAAAACCTCATATATCTCAGAAACTATGATAGCTAGAAACATTTTTTAACACCATGCGAAAGCTCTTGAAATGGGCTTTCATTAAAGTACCATTCATTTTCGTGTCAGGTCAAAGCCTAGGGAGCTACAGGTCACTGAATATTGGGCATATTCTTGGAAATGTCCATAGCCACCCATGCATAAGGGCGTTTCCTTTTTCGCTAATAGCTTCCAAACCAAACAAGATACAGTCATAGTGTATGCACCATTGCAATCCTCTCGTCAATACAAATCGAATGATATATGATATTGCTATGCCAGGTCAAATTTAAGAATTTGACCTGACCCAGGTCAACGGTCTGACCCAACTTGACCTGGTATAGTCATGATGTATATCATTTGACTTCCAGTGACTATACAAACACTTTTGTGACAAAATAAAAGTTCTATCTTATTTTATTTAAAATTTATAGAGTAAAACACAAAAAATGCTTATTTGACCTAAGGTGACCCTTTAAAGGTCACAAGTGAAAATTTTAGCATCAGCTTCAGAAATGGGCTAAAAGCAAGTCGTAACCGATGTTTGAATTTGATTCCATCTATACTTACTGAGAAAAGCTCATTTCGTGATTTTCCCCATGTATTTACAATGGGGAGGTCATGCTCTGCACATGACCTTAGGTCACCAATATAAAAATCCCAGAACATATGTTGTAGCTCCTGGTGAGCCCAATATGTGGTATGAGTTTGAACTTGATCGATTAATCCTTCTTTTAGTTATGCAGTTCTAAGCATTTTTTGAGGTGAGGTCACTTCACCTGACCTGGTGACCTGACCTGATATGACCTTGAGCTGAAATTTTCAGGAAAGATGTAAAAATGATGAAGGAACAGCTAGACCAAGTTTTGCGGCGCTGCGCGCCGCCGTTTTTGGTCGCTTTGGAAAAACCCGTGGAGGGGTCTAAAAAGACCCCCCACCCGGGCGAAGGTTAAGAAAACAAGTATAAACCCCATACGCGTCGGAAAAGGGGGAGGCCAGGGGGCCTGGCCCCCCCCACTTTTGGCCAAAAATTTCCTGATCTTAGTCAAAATGAGATAAAACCGGACATTCTTATATCCAGCCGCTGTGGGAGGCAACAAAGAGCCCAAATTCGAAATGTTTTTGGTCCTGACGTTGAAAGTTTTCTGTCAGCATCAGGTTGAAGTTTGGCTGGCCCCCCACTTTTTTGCCGGTGGCGACACTTATGAAAAACCCCTTGCCCCTAAATATTCCGTGAGTGCATATTTTTAACACTGGCCTGCATGAATAAGTACAGTTTTGTGAATGCCACCTTTCATAGAAAATTATTTCTTCGCTTTCTCGGGTACATACTGCGAATATGAAACGTGTAATCGTGAATGATAAAACACAGAAATGATCAAAACGGATGCCTTAACACGCGCATTGACGGGGTCTGAGCCACCTCCGCTTTGACGAGGGGGGCGCGTACCCGCCTACCCTAAGATCTCGAGAACTACGGTAGGTAGCGAAAAACGGTAAACGGCGTTGGGTAGGTCATCCACTTCTCCATCAAAAATATTTTGACCATTCTTTTTCAGGTCACATTTCGGGTCACGAGAGGTCAAAACATGCCGTAATAGGGATAACATGTAAATTAAATTTATCGGCCATTTCACCTGAACAAGTAAAGATAGAGCAAAACAGCTTGAACTATATGAATCCTCGCAGCAAGCCGAATCGAATGATATATAATTTGACCTTGCTAGGTCAAATCAAAGATTTAACCTGACCTGAGGTCAGGTCAGCGTGAAAATTATGTAATATGCATATAATAAAAATTGCAAAGTCAAGGCGAGTCTAATGCAGCTAAAATAAACGCTCTATGACTATCCGTTACTGAGTTATACAGTAAAAACCATTTTCTCATGTATTTCCAATGGAGAGGTGCCTCGTACCTAACCTTAGGTCATCGATATCAAAAATACCAAGCATATTTTAGAGAACTCGGTGGGCCCAATATGTGATATCAGTTTCAATCGGATAAATTAACCCTGCTCCGACTTATGTTATCTTAAACTTGAGGTCAGGTCACTTGACCTGTACTGGTGACCTGACCTGAGATGACCGAACCTTAAAATTTTCACAGAAGTTGTAAAAATGATGACGGAAAAGGTATGCCAAGTACGGCGGCGCTTCGCGCCGCTGTTTTACTTCTATCTCCTAAAAACCCGAGGGGGGCAGGTACCCGCCCCCCGTCAATGCGCGTGTTAACCCTCGCTCCGTTGAGGGCTGAGTGTTTGAACAGACCCTTCGGGCTTGCCGGCGGTACTTAACAACGGCGGCAATTTGCGTCGCCGACATGGTACTCCATGATCGATTCCACAACTTTCCCCAAAATTTTGAGGTCAGGTCCTCTCAGGTCAGGTCACCACTGCAGGCCAAGTGACCTCACCGCCAAAAAAGTTCAAGATAGCATAAGTAACAACATGGTTGATACATCACATTGAAACTCATACCACGCAATTGACCTACCAAGCACTGCAAAACATATTCCGTTATCTCTTATATCGATGACCTAGGGTCAGATACAGATAACTACCTCTCCATTTGAAATGCATGGGAAAAACTGGAATTGGGTGAAAATGGCACTGTTTGCGTAGCTACAGCTGCGAGTACCTTCATATTCTCCAAATCGGAGTATCCTGGGCCCCTTTTCTGGTTTATGTTGCAAGCTTTTTGCCTGTGACCTCTGAGAGGTCATCTGGGGCTACTTAAGCAGGCTTTAAGACATGGAAAAATAAAGTTGCAGGAAATTACGATAAATATTTTTTTGATACCATTACGTTTAAATTGCTATTGGAAGTTCAGTGATATGCATATTGGCTATGTTAGATCAGATACTGACCTTGACCTGACCTTAGGTCAGGCCATTTTTATGGTATGACCTAGTATAGTCATATTATACATCATGTCATTTGTCCTAACGAGAGGAAGCGAATGGTGCCTAAAAATGATTCTAACTCAAGTCTATCAGACGCTAGAGCCCAGAAACTCTTCTCTAAAATGTCATCTTCTTTGACCTGCCATGACCTCAATATTGACCTCAGTCAAAAGTGACTGATATAATTTCTTTACAAATGTATATGAGCTATCCATCAGCCGTTGCTTTTTTCGTTATTCCAGTGGCCACGTTAGGGGTTGCAACAGTCCATTATATGGTCAGGGGCTAAGAGAATACATCAGTGCCATTTGGCTAACTTATATGAAAATGTATTATCATCCCATCATATCAAAACTCTGCTCACTTCTATGCATCATGTCACGCCTGAGAACAGTGCACCAAACCATCTCGCGCACAGTCTCCCCTACTTCCTCGCAAGTAACAAGGCCATGGTGGCCGGAGACCAACAGCAGTATAAAACTGGAGCAACCAGGCGGCAGGCACACACACTCATTGGTCTTGCCTCCCCGCAGTCGGAGCTCCACACAATCGCAGAAATGAACGCCAAGCTTGCGGTAAGTATTCTGAATAGCGGTGTTGTTATTTAGATAATAATTTCCACCTAAATACTTTAGACAGAAGGCGGCGAGGAGTTCTAGTTTGGACTGACTCGCCTCTACTTTGCAGCTGCTGGTTCTTGCGGCCCTGGTGGCTGTCGCCTCTGCCGGCTACTCTCCCTCGTACTACGGTGGATACCGTGGATACGCCGCCGCTCCCTACTCCGGAGGATACTACGGCCGCAGATACGCCCGCTCCGGCTACGGCTACGGCGGCTACGGATACCACGGCCGCCACCGCCGTTCTGCTGGATACAGTGCTTACCATCCCAGTGGTTACGGATACTCTGCCCGAAGCTACGGCTATCATCCCCGTTCCTACGGATACGGATACCAGCCTCGCTCCTACGGATACGGATACCGCTCAGGCTATTACCATTAGACGTGTCGTTATAGTTGTCCCATTGTATGGTCTATGCTGAAATAAAAATATAACAGTCCAGTTTTATGTTTGACGTATTTGCGTACTATTCAAACAGAGGCGCAGAAGAAACTGTGGAAATATTTACGCTTTGGTCCTATCTAAGTATTAGAAATCATTGTAGTGGAGTTGGAGAATAGTTGAAACGGAAATTTCTCCTCTGGGTGTAGAGGCAATCGGTCGGAGCGCTTTTGGCTTTATGATGAAATCCCTCTCCTGCGAATTTAAATCACTCACTAATTTTCACCCTATTCCTGTCAGGCTCCGGCTACCTTGAGACTTTGTCTTCGCGGCCAAAACTGACCGAATCTTTTAGCTTTGAAAATATGTGGGCAGATTATTTTTAATTTAGAGTGAGTCTGTTCCTTGAATTTCTTCTGTGAACAACTGCTATATGGATCAATTGGGTTTCATGATTGACGGTCATAGGGACAATCATGTATTAACCAAAGCATTTACCCAAGAATGCAAGGAATACAATAGTTAAAACAAATGAAACTAGCTATTATGAAAGTCGTTTCATTCATAGAATATATTTTAAGAAATGTGCAGTAGCGACAGATTAGAGGCGCAATGGGGCGCTTCCCTCTTCCCCCGATTTTTTAGTGGTACCCTTGGGCGCTTTGCATGATACTGACAAAGAACCTTCAACAAATGTTCTGGGCAATTCCAGCACCAATCGACCAGCCAAATGGCAAATCTACACGGTACCTCTTCGATTTTCTTCAAAATAATTTTATAGGGTTCTCATGGGCCGTAAAGACGAATCTGAAAGTTTTAGCTCGATTGGAGTAAAACTTTAGAAGTTATTGCCTCAGGCATTTTTTGAAAATCTGCTTACAGTGCATTTTTTAGGTGATCATAAAACCCACAGAGACTGATGAAATATGCTTAAAGTATATATTTTCCTGTCTGAAATGCGCCGAAGAACTCGAATCTGAAGTCTGTTTGACCCTAGGTCACTTGTGAAAAAGTTGTGATTTGACCTTGACCTAGGGTCACATTCAAAATTTGCTGGTACACCTTTTGTTCAAAATGGCATATTCCAAATTAAAGATTGAACTTTTCTCCTTCCATTGAAATAGGTTAGAACATCCGTTTTTTATATCTACTAGTGTTTTTAACACGCTTAGTGGAGGGTAGCCTGGCATCAACACGCAATGAAGGGGTCCCGAAATGCCTCCCCTGAGATTTCACCAATTAACCCTCGCCCCACCGGGGGGGCCATCGATGGCCCCCCTCAAGGTTTTTCCGGGATAGCAGAAAAACGACGAGGCGCAGCACCGCGGTTGAGGGTTCTACCTCTCACTGCATCATTTTCCCATCATCCCTGAAATATTTTACCCCGGGTCACCCAAGGTCAGGTCACCAGACGAGGTCAACCAAGGTCACCTCACTTCACCTTTAGAGCTCTGTAAGAGCTACATTTCAAAGTCGATCAATTTGAAACTTCCTACACTTCATGAACCCTCCAGGGTCTACAAGGTGTATATCCGGGATTTTTCGATTTCGTGCCCTGAGGTCAGGTCACGAGGCGACCTCTCCCATTGGAAAAGCATGGGAAAAGCTATTTCATGATATAAAAGCCACAAAAATGATTGCAAATACTCAGACTGCTCAGAACAACGTTTTTGGACACCCTTTCACGGATCCCAGGGGTCATATTTGCCCTTTGACTTTTCCAAGGTCATCCAAGGTCACCGGAGGTCAAAAACAGTATTTTGACAATAATTTTTGACCTAATTGAGCTAGAGCGATGAAACAAACACCATCGTGTTTGTCTTGTCACTGGCTTTCATTTGATATACGGCAAGGTCACTTTTTGACCTTTCGTGACCTCAGGTCATATTAGGTCACGAGGTGACCTCTGGTGGTCAAACCACTGGCGGGAGGTCTTTACGTTCCACATAGCGGAAAAAGTACTGGCAATTTTCTATCAAATGTACTTTACCAGGCCTCAATAGCTCTAATGACATAAGAGTTATGCCCAGTTTGCTTAATCATTGCATATTTGAGTGAAAATAGCCGATCTTGACCTAATTTGACCTCTGGAGGTCAAACCATTGACCTGAGCACTAAAATATGCGAAGTAATTTCTTACTGAATTCACGCGAGCTTTCTATTGCACTTTGCAGATTTGCGCTAACGCCCATATTTTCGGAGTTAGAGGGGGGGCCATCGATGGCCCCCCGGTGGGGCGAAGATGGCGCTGGACCCCCGGTGGGGCGCGGGGTTAGGGCACAGCCAATTCCCTGGAAGGTAATCAGCTTCCCGGCTGATCAGACACCAGCTTTCCTTCTCTGGCCCCACCAGCTTCACGGCTTATTGGCCGAACAATTTCTCACTTGGATTCAGGAACTTCACGTCGAGCGAGTGGGCATCCTCTCCTCAAATAGGTGTCTCCATCAGCTCCTCAGCTGGGGGCTCACCAGTTTCCTGGCCAGGGCAAAAACGTAACACACAAAAACGTATTTATGCCCAAAGTTTCATTAAAATCCGACGCAAAGCTTTGACGTGAGGGCCTTTCGAACGTTGGGGCACGTTTTTTTTGGGTCACCATGTATTAACCAAAGTATGTACCCAAGAATGCAAGGAATACATTAGTTAAAACAAATGAAACTAGCTATTATGAAAGTTGGTTCATTCATAGAAAATATTTTAAGAAATGTGCAGTAGCGACAGATTAGAGGCACAATGGGGCGCTTCCCTCTTCCCCGATTTTTTAGTGGTACCCTTGGGCGCTTTGCATGATACTGACAAAAAACCTTCAACAAATGTTCTGTAAAGTTGAGCATTTATCATTGCCTGTCTGGTTGCCCTTTCGGCAGATATGGTCAGTCGAGTGGACCTTTGTTCACAGTGGGGTTTAGGGGTTTGGGTCTATAAGCTCCCGGCTGGAGACCCACAAGCTCTGTAGCAGAGCCCCACCAGTTTTCCGGCGGCTGGGGAGCTATTTAGATGTCCCGTTCAGCGCCCCATTAGATTGCCCACCGTGGCTCTCACCTATTCCCTGGCTAGGGGTCATCAGACTGTCATCTGGGGGTCCCAGCAGCTCCCCGGCTTGAACCCCAGGCTCCCAGTTGGGAACCCACGTTTTCCGCCAAGGCCCACCAGCTCCGGGGCTAGCGAAACCATTAGCTTCCTGGCTCTGGCTCTATCAGCTCCCAGACTGATGGCCTCACCAGTTCCCGCGAGGGGGCACATCAGATTCCTGGATTAGGCCCTGGCCAGGAAGCTGGTGAGCCCCCAGCTGAGAAGCTGATGGAGACACCTATTTGAGGAGAGGATGCCCGCTCACTCAACGTGAAGCTCCTGAATCCAAGTGAGAAATTGGTCGGCCAATCAGCCGTGAAGCTGGTGGGGCCAGAGAAAGAAAGCTGGTGTCTGATCAGCCGGGAAGCTGATTACCTTCCAGGGAATTGGCTGTGCCTTAACCTTCGCCCCGCTGGGGGGCGAAATTCGCCCCCCTCCTGGTTTTCCCCGGATAACGCAAAAACGAAGAGACGCAGAGCAATGAAACTCACAGTACCTTATGCCTCATTAATTTTACACATCTCACCAAAGTTAAAAACATTCAAAAGTCTTACGTGTATCCCCAAACAACTGAGTTCTTGCCCATTTCGTGGAAACTAATTGTGTTTTCACTTTGTCGGCCAGAGTTGCCAGCCCCCCCTCACCTAAGCCAGGGTATATGTATGGCACTGAAGCCGACCCTTAGAAATTGCGTTTTGTAAAAGTTGATTAGTGTTTCCCTTTTTGTTTATCTTTATAGCGATCCAATGCCCCACAGAGGTAGCCAAATATCATTCAAGATCAACCAATTTCAGATCGGTTTGTAACTTTGACAAAAGGCCAGAAAAGTCACAGAAAGTCATCTGACCGAATATTATACCATGTATTTCAACTTCTAATGAAACACGATACAAACCCTAAAATACAATAATATGCCCTACAACCATCCAGGAATGAAGGATCGAAGGTGGGTGACATGGTGGGTCCCAGATTTATTTGGAAGGACGCCCAATGATAAAATACCCCACAAGCCTTGCAAAGCCGCTTAAGACCCACAGTGGCCATGTCAGGGGTTTCAACGGTCCATTATATGGGCAGGAGCTAAGAGAATAAATCGGTGCCATTTGGCTAACTTACACGAAAATAGGTTATCATCTCATCATATAAAAACTCTGCTCCCGGCTATGCATCATGTAACGCCTGAGAACAATGCACAGCATCCTTCCTCGTTCAGTCACCCCTACTTCCCCGCAAGGAGCAAGGCCATGGTAGCCGGAGATCGAAAGCAGTATAAAAACTGGAGCAACCAGGCAACAGGCACACACTCATCGGTCTTGCCTCCCCGCAGTCGGAGCTCCACACAATAGCAGAAATGAACGCCAAGCTTGCGGTAAGTAGTATCAATAGTGGGGAAATGTATCTGGATAATAGTTTCCACTTAAATCCTTTATGCAGAAGGCGATTGTGAGTTTTAGTTTTGACTGACTTCCCTTATCTTGCAGCTGCTGGTTCTTGCGGCCCTGGTGGCTGTCGCCTCTGCCGGCTACTCTCCCTCGTACTACGGTGGATACCGTGGATACGCCGCCGCTCCCTACTCCGGAGGATACTACGGCCGCAGATACGCCCGCTCCGGCTACGGCTACGGCGGCTACGGATACCACGGCCGCCACCGCCGTTCTGCTGGATACAGTGCTTACCGCCCTAGTGGTTACGGATACTCTGCCCGAAGCTACGGCTATCATCCCCGTTCCTACGGATACGGATACCAGCCTCGCTCCTACGGATACGGACACCGCTCAGGCTATTACCATTAGACGTGTCGTTATGGTTTACCCATTGTGTGGTGTATGCTGAAATAAAAATATACAGTCCAGTTTTATGTTTGCGTACTATTGAAACAGAAGCACAGAAAAAAATTGTGCAAATATTCAAGCTTGGGTCCTATTGGATGTTATCATGTATCTAAATATTAAAAAAACATTGTAGTGGAGTTAGGGTATAGCTGAAGCGGAAACTTTTCTAGTGGGTGTAGAAACAATCCATCGCAGCGCTTTCGGCTTTATAATGAAATCTGCCCTCTGCAAATTCAGAATCGCTAAACAATTTTCACTCTATTCCTATCAGAATCCGGCTACCTTTACAATTTGTGTTCACGGCCAAAACTGAACGAACCTTTTAGCTTTAAGAATATGCAGGCATATTGTTTTACTTTAGGTTGAGTCGGTTCCTTGAATTGTCTTCTTTGAGCAACTGCAGAAAGGATCAATTGGGTTTCATGATTGACATTCATAGATGTATTATCAAAGGCATATACCCTATCTCTCACCTCTATTTCTATCTCTATGATGGGCTCTGTCCCCCACCCAATAACTTTCCCAACATCCCTGACATTTTTATCCCGGGTCACACATGGCCAGGTCACCAGGCGAGGTCAACCAAGGTCACTTCAATTCAATTTGAGGTCTATAATTGCTACATTTCTTAGCCGATCAGTTTCAAACTTTCTACACGTATGTCCTGTCCTTCCAAACTTCCTGATGTGTCCTGTCCAGGTTCTAAAAATTTTATCTCCGGGATTTTTTATTTCGTGACCTGAGGTCAGGTCAGGTGACCTCTCCCATTAGAATATCATTTGGAAAAGCTTTCTTATGACCTAAAAGTCACAAAAATGATTGCGAATACTCACATTGTTCAGAACAGTGTCCTTGGACTTCCTTTCACAGATTCCAGGGGTAATATTTGCCCGTTTACTTATCTGAGGTCATCACAGGTCATCAGGGGTCAAAAACAGTATTTTTACCATATCCTTTGACCTAATCAAGCTAGAGCGCTGAAATAAACGATATCGTTTACGTCTAGTAGCTGGCTTCAATTATTATATGGCAAGGTCCCTTTGTTACTTTTTATTAGGGCCACTCCCAACAGGCACACTTGCCCAATTACAGGGAGTATTGGCGTGGGTGTTTAAGGATCCTCTCCACCGGGTCTGATCGGACACGGAAGGCGGTTTCGCGCCGTGGGGATTGAACCCACGTTAATCCATGTTATCCGATCCGTAGACTGGCAACGAAGCCACAAGGCCACCCCGGCCCCAAAAATGACCTTTCGTGACCAAAGACCATTTTAGGTCACGAGGTGACCTCTGGAGGTCAAAACATTGGCGGGAGGTCATTATGATCCACATAGCGGAAAAATATCAGGAATTTAGCATCTAATGTGTTTTACCACATTGCAATAGCTCTAACGGCATGAGAGCTATGCCCAGTTTGCTTAACCTTCGCCCGGGTGGGGGTCTTTTTAGACCCCCCCTTGGGTTTTCCAGAGTGACCAAAAAACGGCGGCGCACAGCGCCGCCAAACCTAATCTAGCTGTTCCTTCATCATTTTTACATCTTTCCTGAAAATTGTAGCTCAAGGTCATATAAGGTCAGGTCACCAGGCCACGTGAAGTGACCTCACCTAAGAAATGATTAGGACTGCATACATAAAGGGAGGGTTAATCGATGAAGTCAAAACTCATACCATATATTGGGCCCACCAGGAGCTAAAAAATATGGTGCAGGATTTTTGATATTGGTAACCTAAGGTCATGTACAGAGCATGACATTCCCATTGCAAATCCTTGGGGAAAATCACGAAATGAGCTTTTCTGAGTAAGTATGGATGGAATCAACTTAAAACATCAGTTACGACTTGCTCTTACCCCATTTCTGAAGTTGAAACGAAAAATGTTGACTTGTGGCCTTTGAAAGGTCACCTTAGGTCAAATAAGCATTTTTCGGTGTTTTACTCTATATATTTTGAACAAACAAATATATAACTTTTATTTTATCACTTAGTTGTTTGTGTGACCACTGCAAGTCAAATGATATACATCATGACTATACCAGGCCAAGTTGGGTCAAACCGTTGACGTGGGTCAGGTCAAATTTTAAATTGGACCTGGCATATCAATATCATGAATCATTCGATTCGTATTGACGAGAGAATTGCAATAGTGCATCAACTATGGCTGTATCTTACTTGCTTTGGAAGTTATTAGTGCAAAGTAAACGAGTAAACGCCCTTATGCATGGGTGGCTATGGATATTCCCAAGAACATTCCCAATGTTCAGTAACCTGCAGCTCCCTAGGCTTTGAACTAACCCGAAAATAATTGCCATTGCAATAAAAGAGCAGCTCAAGAGCTTTTGAATGGTGTTCCAAACATTTTTCTAGCTATTATAGTTTCTGATATATATGAGGTTTTCTTAGTACACCTCGTATTAGCAATTTTGACCTATTTTGACCTCTGGTGACCTTGATATTGACCTGACAAGAAAAAGAGCAAAGTATTTTCGATATAATTTTTAAAGAGCTTTCGATTGCCGTTTGGCGCTTTTTCCCAGCTCTCTTAATTTTTTAGATCGTGGGGTCATTTTAACCCCCACGAGGGCGAAGGTGGCTCGTACCCGCCACCGGGACAAGGGTTAAACATTTAATATTTTATTGGAAATATAGCCTATCTTGACATAACTTGACCTCTGGAGATCAAACTATTGACCTGGGTGCTTCAACATTTCTTACCAAATTCACACCAGCTTCCTAATGCACTTTGCAGATTTGCGCCAACCCCATATTTTCCGAGTTAGAGGGGGCCATCGATGGCCCCGGTGGGGCGAAGCTGGCGCCAAACACCGGTGGGGCGCGGGTTAAGGTCAGGTCATCTCAGGTCAGGTCACCACTGCAGGTCAAGTGACATCACCTCTAAAAAAGTTCAACGTAGCATAGGTGAGAACATGGTTAAAACATCTAATTGAAACTCGCATCCCATATTTGGCCTACCAAGCGCTACTAAATATGTTCCGTTATTTTTTTGCATCGATGATCTAGGGTCAGATACAGATCATGACATCTATATCGGAAATGGATGGGAAGAATATAAATTGGGCTGTATTTGTGGAAATAAAGCTGAGAATACCTTCCTATTCTCCAAATCTTAATATCCTAAGCCCCTTTCCAGGTTCATGCTGCAATGTTTACCTAAGACCTCCTGGAGGTCATCTGGAACTACTTACGCAGGTTTTCATATTTGGGACGATAAATACTTCATTTTGATACCAATACGCTTGGTTTGTTATTGCAAGTCGATTGATAGCATGTTTATCATGGTAGTTCAGATAGGGACCTTGACTTGACCTCAGGTCAGGTCATTTATATGTTCTGGCCTAGTATAGTCATATCATACATCATTCGATTTGGCCTAACGAGATAATGCGAATGGTGGCTCAAAATTGATTCTAAATCAAGTCTATCAAACACCAGTGCCAAGAAACTCTTCTCTAACATGTCGCCTTGCTTGACCTGCCACGACCTCAATTTTGACCTAGCCAAAAAGTGGCTCATATACCTTCTTCAAAAAGTTGTACGACCTATCCACCAGTCGTTGTTTTTTTCCCTATCCCAGTCGCCATGTTAGGGGTTGCATCCGTCCTTTTCATGGGCAGGAGCTAAGAGAATACATCGGTGTCATTTAGCTAACTTATATAAAAATGTATTATCATCTCATCAAATCGAAACTCTGCTCCCGGCTATGCATCATGTCACGCCTGGAACAGTGTACCACATCTTCCCGCGTACAATAACCCCTAATTCCCCGCAAGGAGCAAGGCCATGGTGGCCGGAGACCGACAGCAGTATAAAAACTGGAGCAACCAGGCAACAGGCACACACTCATTGGTCTTGCCTCCCCGCAGTCGGAGCTCCACAAAATCGCAGAGATGAATGCCAAGCTTGCGGTAAGTAGTATCAACAGTGGGGAAAATTATCTACATAATAGTTTCCCCTTAAAGACGTTAGACAGAAGGTGGTGAGGAGTTATAGTTACTTCCCCTTATTTTGCAGCTGCTGGTTCTTGCGGCCCTGGTGGCTGTTGCCTCTGCCGGCTACTCTCCCTCGTACTACGGTGGATACCGTGGATACGCCGCCGCTCCCTACTCCGGAGGATACTACGGCCGCGGATACGCCCGCTCCGGCTACGGCTACGGCGGCTATGGATACCACGGCCGCCACCGCCGTTCTGCTGGATACAGTGCTTACCGCCCTAGTGGTTACGGATACTCTGCCCGAAGCTACGGCTATCATCCCCGTTCCTACGGATACGGATACCAGCCTCGCTCCTACAGATACGGATACCGCTCAGGCTACTACCATTAGATGTGCCGTTGTGGTTTTCCCATTGTGTGGTGTATACTGAAATAAAAATATAACAGTCCAGTTTTATGTTTGACGTATTTAGGTACTATTCAAAGAGAGGCACAGAAGAAACTGTGGAAATATTTAAGCTTGGGTCCTACCTAAGTATTAGAAAACATCGTAGTGGAGTTGAAGGATAGTTGAAACGGAAACTTCTCCACTGGTTGTAGAATCAATCAGTCGGAGCACTTTCGGGTTAAAAATAAAATCCGTCTACTACAAATTTTGCCCTTTGAATTTGTCTGAGCGGCCAAAACTGACCGAATCGTTTTGCTTTGAGAATATGTAGACAGGTTATTTTAAATTTAGGGCGAGTCTGTTCCGTGAATTTCTTTTTTAAGCAACTGCTGAAAGGACCAATTGGGTTTTATGATTGACGTTTATGCATCTATTATTCAAAGCATATACCCAAAGATGCACAGATAACGGTAGTTTCTTATTAAAGCTAGCTTTTATGAAATTATTTTTATCAAAGAATACATTGCAGGAAATGTGCGGTGACGGCAGATTAGAGAGGCAAGGGGTCACTTCCCCTTCCCAATTTTTGTCTATCTGGGCGCTGTTCATAAAACTGAGCGATGCTCTTCAAGCTGAAACAAATGATGAGTATTTGGTAGCCCTCTCGGCGGATATGGCCAGTCCAATGGGCCTTTGTTCACAGTGGGGCCATCTTCTCTGGAGGTGGGGGGGGGGCAGAGGCTTCCGGCTGGAGACCCACTCTGGCAGAGGGTCAACAGCTTTCCAGCTGTGAGCCCCACCAGATTCCGGGCTGGGGGCAACCTGCCTGTCAGTTGGGCGCCCCCACTGGTTTTCCGGTCGGGGAGCTCATCAGATGTCCCGTTTAGCGGCCCATCAGATCGCCCACTGTGGCTCTCACCTATTCCCTGGCTAGAGGTCATCAGATTGTCATCTGGGGGTCCCACTAGCTCCCCGGAATGACCCCCCAGGCTCCCAGTTGGAAACCCACGTTTTCCGCTAAGACCCAACAGCATCGGGGCCGACCATTAGTTCGGAGGAAACTATTAGTTGGAACACTGGGGCATTCGGGGAGCCGGTATCTCCCCACTCCAGCAGACTAGCTGATATCTCCAGTCAGGAAATGTGGGAAAGCTGCCAGGGGCTACTGAGGCGGAGCTGGTGGTCCTTAAACAGGAACTCAATGAGCTCCCCATCCGGGAAGCTTCTGTGGCTTCATGCCCGAAAGCCGGTGGCCCCCAGCCAGGAGCTGATGGAGCCCATTCGAGAGTACGGTGGGGTCTCCAAAGAGAAAACACCCTTTGGATAAAACGTATCAGGTGGCCGGGCTACAAGTCAGGCAGTAATGAAAGCTCCAGTTTACAGCACATTTTCTGGAGGGTCCTCAGGCAGCTTTCCATGTGGCGCCCATGGGACCTCCTTGAAAATCTTAAGAAAACAACTATCCACCCCTTGCCCCCAAATATTCCGTGAGTGCATATTTTTAACACTGGCTTGCATAAATAAGCACAGTTTTGCGAATGCAACTTTTAATAGAAAATTATTTCTTCCCTTTCTCGGGTACATACTGCGAATATGAAACGTGTAATCGTGAATGATGAAACCCAAAAATGTTCAAAACGGATGCTTTAACCCTCGCTCCGGTGGGGGGTGGGTGTTTGAACACACCCTTCGGGTTTGCCGGCGGTACTTAACAACGGCGGCACTTTGCGTCGCCGACATGGTACTCCATGATCGATTCCACAACTTTCCCCACAATTTTGAGTTCAGGTCGTCTCAGGTCAGGTCACCACTGCAGGCCAAGTTACCTCACCTCCAAAAACTTTCAAGATAGCATAAGTAAGAACAGGGTTGATACATCCCATTGAAACTCATATCACGCAATTGACCTACCAAGCACTACAAAACATATTCCGTTATCTTTTATATCGATGACCTAGGGTCAGATACAGATAACTACCTCTCCATTTGAAATGCATGGGAAAATTTGGAATTGGGTAAAAATGGCACTGTTTGCGTAGCTACAGCTGCGAATACCTTCATATTCCCCAAATCGGGGTATCCTGGGCCCCTTTCCAGGTTTATGTTGCAAGCTTTTTACCTGTGACCTCTGAGAGGTCATCTGGGGCTACTTAAGCAGGCTTTCAAACATGGAGCAATAAAGTTGCAGGAAATTACGATAAATACTTTATTTTGATACCATTACGTATGGATTGCTATTGGAAGTTCAGCAATATGCATATTGGCTTTGTTAGATCAGATAGTGACCTTGACCTGACCTTAGATCAGGTCGTTTTTATGTTATGACCTAGTTTAGTCATATCTTACATCATGTCATTGGCCCTAACGAAAGGAAGCGAATGGTGCCTAAAGATGATTCTAACTCAAGTCTATCAGACGCTAGAGCCCAGAAACACGTCTCTAAAATATCTTCTTCTTTGACCTGCCATGACCTCAATATTGACCTGAGTCAAAAGTGAGTGATATAATTTCTTTACAAATGTATATGAGCTATCCATCAGCCGCTGCTTTTTTCGTTATTCCAGTGGCCATGTTAGGGGGTTGCAACAGTCCATTATATGGGCAGGGGCTAAGAGAATACATCGGTGCCATTTGGCTAACTCATATGAAAATGTATTATCATCCCATCATATCAAAACTCTGCTCCCGGCTATGCATCATTCCACGCCTGAGAACAGTGCACCACACCCTTCCGGGTACAATAACCTCTACTTCTCCGCAAGGAGCAAGGCCATGGTGGCCGGAGACCGACAGTAGTATAAAACTGGAGCAACCAGGCAACAGGCACACACTCATTGGTCTTGCCTCCCCGCAGTCGGAGCTCCACACAATCGCAGAGATGAACGCCAAGCTTGCGGTAAGTAGTATCAATACTAGGGAAAATTATCTGAATAATATTTTCCATTTAAATACTTTAGACAGAAGGCGGTGAGGGGTTCTAGTTTTGACTGACTCCCCTTATTTTGCAGCTGCTGGTTCTTGCGGCCCTGGTGGCTGTCGCCTCTGCCGGCTACTCTTCCTCGTACTACGGTGGATACCGTGGATACGCCGCCGCTCCCTACTCCGGAGGATACTACGGCCGCGGATACGCCCGCTCCGGCTACGGCTACGGCGGCTACGGATACCACGGCCGCCACCGCCGTTCTGCTGGATACAGTGGTTACGGATACTCGGCCCGAAGCTACGGCTATCATCCCCGTTCCTACGGATACGGATACCAGCCTCGCTCCTACGGATACGGATACCGCTCAGGCTACTACCATTAGACGTGTCGTTATGGTTTACCCATTGTGTGGTGTATACTGAAATAAGAAAATATAACAGTCCAGTTTTATGCTTGACGTATTTTCGTAGTATTGAAACAGAAACACTGAAAAAATTATGCAAATATTAAAGCTTGGGCCCCATTTGATGTTATCATGTATCTAAATATCAGAAAAAATTGTAGTGGAGTTGGAGAATAGTTGACACGAAAGCTTCTCCACTAGGTGTAGAAACAATGGGTGGGAGTGTTTTTGGCTTGATGATAAAATCCATATTGTTCGAAATTATAATCACTAAACAATTTTCACCCTATTTCTGTCAGGCTCCGGCTAACTTTATAATTTGTCCTAGTGGCCGAAACTGACAGAATCTTTTAGCTTTGAGAATATGTAGGCAGATTATTTTTAATTTAGGGTGCGTCTGTTGCTTGAATTTCTTCTTTAAGCAACTGCTGAAAGGATCAAAAAGGTTTCATGATTGACGTTCATAGATGTATTCTGCAATGCATATACCCGAGGATGCAAAGCAAACAATATATTTTTATCAAAATCAGCATTTATGAAATTGTTTTTATTCTTAGAAGACATTCTAAGGAATGAGCAACGGCGGTAGGTTAGAGGGACAAGGGGGCACTTCCCCATTCCAATTTTTAAGTGGTCCCCCTGGGCGCTGTGCAAAAAAACTGACAGAGAACCCTGCAGCAAATGTTCTGTAAACTCGAGCATTTATCATTGCCTGTCTGGTGGCCCTTTTGGCGGATATGGTCAGTCGGGTGGAGCTTTGTTCACAGTGGGGCCATCTTCTCTGGGAGGGGGGGGGCTATCAGCTCGGGGCTGGAGTGGGCGCCCCCACCGGCCTTCTGGCTGGGGAGCTACTCAAATTTCCCGTTTAGCGGCCCATCAGATCGCCCACCGTGGTTCTCACCTATTGTCTGGCTAGGGGTCATCAGATTGTCTGACATAAATATTCGGCATGAATTTTATTTCAAGACTGTATTCACAAAAATTACTCCATAGGCGGATCAATGAGTCACAATCATTCCAAATTCCATTAGTTTTGGCATGGGCGGATAAAGACTAGGAAATATGAGACGAGTCAATATCTAAAGAACATGCATGTATACCTATTAGGTTTCGGCAATACGTATCTTGCCCATCTATTTTTCTTCCTTTCAACCGCCGCTGATGATTAAGTTGACAGGATGTTTAATGGCCTGCCTGCTCTATATGAACTGTTTATCATTCTCCTCGCCTCAGCACTCCGAAATTTATCATCCTCTGATGATTTTGTTGATATTTTACCACTTGGCTCGATTTCAAAATGTCAAGCGGTATGAGATGTCTGCTAATCTATGGAACAGAAAGCTTTCAAAACCTTTACACACTAAAACCGTCGATAAAATCTAATTTTTATATAGCTGAAATATTTATGTTGCATCAATGCTCAGTCAATGCATCCCAATCTTGTAAAAATTAAGGAACAGAACCAATAATTACGAAGAATCCCAAAGCTATAAAAATGTATTCTTTTGACATCCCTGTCCACCATTTTCAGAACGTGGGATTTTCTTATTGCGTGGAGCTTAGGGTGAGATGATTCGATCACACACATAATGAATATTTCCGCTTAGCCTGACACGATTCTACGACGTTGAATTTATGGTGACATTTTTATGGTGACATTTTTATCCCGACACTCCTGAAGTCAGGATAAATTCTAACAGAACGAGGGTAAAGTAAACGCTTTCCGTGCAAAAATTCCCTTATTCTGCAAAACGCGCACGTTCACTGTCGCGCCAGCTGACGATTGGGATGTTATAATTGCTATGGCAACGAGACTTTTGTTGCGGGAAATAAACAAAGCAACTTTGCCAAGTTCAGTTAGCAGCTTCCACTTCTGCCACTCCAGCGACGCTAGCCCCGTAATGATAGTCCCATGCAAATCCCCGAGCAATGAGCAATTGCGCCAAAAATCATGTGTACAGAGAAAAGGTGGGCTACGTCATTGTCAATGGGTGCAGCTTTCTACATCTTTGGTGGAATCCAAGCAAGCCCCGCCAACGTTTGGAAATATCCCACCAATCCAGAGTCGTGGCTTCCGGTGGTCACAACCAGGCTCCCCGATAATAGCATAACCCTGTTCCCTCGTGCAATAACATTTTTTTCCATGATACCTATCATAGGCGTAGGAACAGGGGCCAGGGGCCATGACACCCCTTCCCCCAAATAAGCAATATGTTTAGCATTAGCCCCATCGTGTTAAGTGGAAAAAATTACTTGAAAACACATGTTGCCCTCACCCTCAATATTCTGGACGCTCCTATGCCTGCGATGCCTATCAAGCACCATATAGTCATAAGCTGATCCCTTTACATAGTCCCACGCCCTTAAAGTCATAGAGGGTCACTTATCATAATCAAGTGTCCCTAGTCAAACCAGGTCCCCTGAAGATGGGGTCGGATCCCCTACCACATCACGGGCGACCTTGCCCAACTGGGTCCCCTTGCGGAATACCGTAATAATGAGCCCAGCTCTGGCAGAGTGTCTCTGTGGCCGTCCCCGGGCCCCCATGCCTCGTAGTTGCGGGTCCTCTGTAAAGCAATCGTCACTTATCCTTCCCGAGCCCATATGCGTCGCGACCAAGCCCCTACCATTATCTCAAGACACTGCATTCACAACCGACCCTACATTATTTTTTAGGTATCCTGTGGTCACTACAGCGACAGATCCAGGGGGCAAAGGGGCTGTCGTCCCCCTTAGGACCCAAGGACGGACACAGCCGATTTCGGGCGCCGAAGGCGCCCGCAGTTGGCGACACTTTGGGTACAAAACACCAATGCTAGACCAAAACGCAAAGAAAATACCATTTTAAGTTGACTTTGTTCACTGTTAGCCACCCTTAATTTCGAACCGGCTTCCCCTGGCATACTATTGGGCGCGCCACGTGAACATGGACCGTCCTCATCGATTACCGACCGCCCTCTTCTTTGCGATTGGGTGCCTATATTTTATGATTAGCCACCGCCTTTCAGCCCTGAGGCGCCCAACTGCAACATGGACCACCCTCGTCTACTTCTGGTCGCCCTCTTCAGCATGATTGTTCGCCCCTTCTCCACTATTGGCATATTGGGCCATAGTGCCCGATTAGCCGCCTTTATGTACCCGTACATGTTCTCACATTCACGGGCAACATGCCTGTACACAAACTTAGGATAACATGAATAGGTACACGTATGAAGTCTTAAAACGTACGGGGATGAGTGATGACAGCCCAGAATGATGCACGTCCCATCCATCCAGCCCCACAGAGCGGGCCGAAACGCGACGGCGCGCAGGTAGAACCGCGCGAGGCGAGCAGCGGGCGGAGCGAAGGGCGTCAGCGGCAGGCAGCACGGGAGAAGCAGCGGTGATCGCGGGGAGAAGTGTCTGCTATTTTACAGCCTCGTGGTGCCCCACCTCAACATGGACCATTCTCATTTGCCTCCGGCCGCCCTCAATTTTGTGGTTGGGCGCCCTGTTTTGACGATTCCCCCTCCCTTTCAGCCCTAGGATGCCCCAATGCAACATGTATCGCACTCAACCCCTTTAAGCCACCCTTTTCTGCATGATTGCGCGCATGGGTGGATATCCCGGGGGTTAGGGATCAGGACCCCCTGATTTAGAAATTGAGAGAAACTGAGCGGGGAGGGGAGGGGTCAGCTCGGATCCTACCACTTTTGCCCTCACAAAATATTTTCCCGACCCATAAGTAATGATAGTTCTATTCGCAGCATTTTTATGATCGGCTTAGGCAAGATTTGACTATCTGTCCCTTTGCATCTTCTTTGAATAGGAGTGCTAGAGGCCAGGGGCGGCGCAACGGCTCTGTGTCAGGAAAAGTCCGGGTCCTCGAGCTGGTCTACGGTCCTTCAGCTGAACTAAGCAGCACCCTAAGTCGGTCTTTCACAGAGGGCACGAGATTTAGTGTGGAGTCATGCTCTTACCTTAACACCTTCGCTGGAGAAGGGTCTGGCGTCAACGTGCAGTGGAGGGGTGTCCTAAAGTGCCACCCTTAGGGGCACTTTAGGAGATGCTCAGGCACTTCCGAGATCTCGGAAACCAAGAGGGTTAGCTAATCACCCGTTGGGGGTGCGTGGGGGGATGGCGATCAGCGTAATGGCTAAGATTTATTGAACTAAGTCAGTATCTTAACGGTCAAACGAGGTCGTAAAGGTCATTTATGGGCCGCGCTGGAGACCTATCGGAAAATTCTGTGAATGCACAGAAAAAGCCAGGAATACACTGAAAGTGGACTAAGGCCATAGAGGGAATGTCCCACATAATATCCTCCGAATGTTTGAGCTCAAGGCCATTCCAGGTCACGGACCTATGATTAACATGACATATTCTCAATAATTTACAATATAACTGGCATTGTAGCAGCTTTTTGGCGGGAAATGAAGGTTGGACCTTTAAAAGGCCTTTGACCTCAACCTGTGGCATTGCCACTAACAAAAACATTAACTATGAAGTGATAGCATATCATACGTTATACTGAGCAATGACATCTGTCCAGAACACTTGGGCCAATGACTTTAATATGTGACCTTGAACTTCAAGCGCGGGGACCCTAACATATAACCTGATTATATGACGTTATTACGTCACCGCTCGGTCTGCAGTGCAGGCGAACAGGTGCTACCGCGAGATTGCGACGGTCTCAAAATAAACATAAGTCTGATTTTCAAAGATCATATGTTTGTAAATTATTAAACAGTTTTCCAAATTCGTTCACCAGCCGACGCACTTATGAATTCTCTCAAATGTGGCCGAGTAACGTATTCTGGTAAAGAACGGTTCTCCGGCCACCTTGGAAAAATAGGTGAAGGCGCATTAGGACCCTTCCACTGCGCGTTTTAAGACCCCTGAGTTGATTTGGCGCCCCTTGAGCTGATTCACGGCCCCGGAGCTGAGCTGGACCACTAAATTGGCGTGTGGAACCCCGCGTTTGTATTGCCCCCCTCCCCCAGTGGGCTCCTTTAGCAGTTTTGGAATCTCGTGAAGTTAAGCTAGTCTGTGGTACCTGAAATAGACTAGGCTCTGGGCTGATGTGGGCCCCTGACCCTTGAACTGGGCTGACCTTTGAACTGGTCTGGGTCCTTTACATGTTTGGGTCCCGTGCACTGATCTTGTGACCCCTGGGCTCAACTGGACCCCTACGAGTTGGGAAATGGGCCTATACGCTCATTTTGAGCCCCTTATCTGGTCCGGGGCCCCTGAACTCATATGGAGTCTGCCAGGTGATCTTCGGACCCCTGAGCTGGTCTGCACCTCTGAGTTAAATTTGCGCCTTCTGAGATCCATGTTTCGGAGGGGCCCTTGGGTCGTTCTGGGGGCTGCTTATTAATACTCATGGGCTGAGCTGAGCCCCTGTGTTGGCACTGAGACCGGTGGGGTCTTTGGCGCCCTTTATCTTATCTGACCCTCCTGAATTGGTATGGGGCCTTCCTCAGATGGTTTGGGGACCCCTGAGCTGGCTTTTGGGCCCAATGAGATGGAGCTTCCCTAGGGGCCCCTGAGAAAATCTGAAGCCCGGGGGGCTTATCGACGCACCAACTGTCAGGGTCATGTGGCAAATATGGGCCCCTGAGAGACTTGCACAGACGTTTCTAGACTTGGGCTTGGAGCCCCCAGCCAGTATCGTCCCCTGAGTTTTTTTCTGGGCCTTCTGAGCGGCTTTGGAGTCCATCAGCATGTCTGGGTCCCCGAGTTTTTTCTTGCGAGTCATTTGAGTTTATATTGAGTCCCCACAGCCGATCTGGGGCACCTTTATATAACCAGGCCCCCAAACGGATTTCAAAACCCATGTGTTGGCACTGGGGCTCCCTGAGCTTGTCGCGGCCCGTTAACTGGTATCAGCTGACATCGGCCCTTGAGTTGGTTTTTTTCAGGTAGCCCCTGGGCTGTTCAGGGGCCGTGAGCGGGTATTGTACTTAAACTTACTGGCTCGGCATTAGACCCACGCTGGTTTGAGACCCCCTAAGCTGGAAAGAACCCTTTATATGGAATTAGTGAGGCGGCTATGAGCTGGTATAGGGCCCATAAGAGGATTTACGTAGGAGGTCCTTGGCTTGGTCGTTGAGCCCCTTGCTGGATTGATGTCTTTTGGGCTGGCAAGGACTCCTGAGCTAGAATTGAACCCTTTAAACTGGTATCGGCATTCTAGCTTGTCCGGACCCTATTGCGCTGATCTAGGTCCCTTGGGATCGTCGCGGGGCCAGCTGGTCTGTCCCCTGAGTTTTTTCAGAGCCCGCTCAGCCGATTTGGACCCCCACAACAGGCCTAGTCCATAAACTGATCTGACGTACTTTTAGATGGTCAGGGTCCTCTCGCTGATCTTGAAATATCGGTGTTGGACTGGCGCTCCGAGCCGTCAGGGGCCCCTTATCTGGTCTGGAACCTCTTAACGGTATGAACCCTTTCAGCTGATGGGCCCCCTGAGTTGGGTTTGGGCCTCCTAAATAGAGTTTTTCATGGGGCCCTAGGCTGATCCGGGATCCTGAGAGGGTATTTTACATGAATTTACTGACTTTGTCTTGCGGCACAAGCTGACCTGGGGCCACCTCAACTGGTAAGGGCCCCTGAAATGAATTAAATAAGAGGTTTTTAACTTGGCCATATGACCCATATCTGGAATAATGTCTCTTGAGCTTACAAGCGCCTCTGGGTTGGTATCGGGTCCGTTTAACGTATGGACCCATTTAGCTTGTTTGCGGCCCTCTTGTGCTTATCTGAAGGCTCCGTGAGTTCATCGAGGCATCCGCTGGTCTGGCCCTCTTACGTTTGTTTGGGCCTCCCAAGCTGCTCTTACGTTTGTTTGGGCCCCATCGGCGTGCTGGGCCCCCTGAGTTAAAGCTGCAACTCAGGGGCCCAAACACGCTAAGGTCAGGACCCAGCACAACAGCAACGTCCCAGCAGGGTGCGGTCTGGGGCCAGGCACAACGCCCGGCCAAATTGATCTCCTCGCAGCCGGGACCCGGCTAGCGCCCTGCCGATGCCCAGCGAAGTCCTCTGCCGGGATTCCGCTATGCTCCCAATAAAAGACGAATTAATACGCCCACTCAGCCCCACTGAGACATCCAGCTGACACCCCGCAAAATTGCCGGCTGGGCCCCAGCGGAATCGCAGCGAAATTCCTGGCTGAGAGTTTGGCCCTCTGAGCTTATTTAGGACACGTGTCGATGGTTAAGCTCCCCATGCGGATCTTTTAACCCTTGTGTTGGCCTGGGCCCCTGAATTGACGTTGGGTCTCCTGAGAGGGAGTTTCGCAAAATTGATCTGAGATGTTCTGGGCCATGGAGAGGGTAATGCATAGGAGCTTTTTGGCTTGACCTTGGAACTAAAGCTGCTTTGGGACTCCTGAGCTGAAAAGACCTCTGAGGTAGAATCTCAACGGAAGCCCTGAGCTAGTCTAGGCTCCCAGAGAGGGATTATGTAAGAGGCTCGTACCTTGGTTCTATGGCCCCTAGCTGGATCGGTGTCCCTTGATATGGCAAGAGCCTTGAGTTAGCATTGGGCCCGTTTAACTGGAATGGATCTAATTATAATTGTTGGGGTTTAACGACGCACCAACTGGCAGGGTCATACGGCGTCGCCAACTCTCACCCTGTTGGAAGGGATTTTGGGGATCAGATCGACTTATTCAGAGGCTCCGCCGGGACTTGAACCCGTGACCGGTGGCTTAGAAGACAAGGGTGCTATCCACTAAGCCACCTCATCCCCCGAATGGATCTAATTAGCTTGTCTGGGCCCATTGTGCTGATCTTAGGCCCCCTGAGCTCCTCGGAGCCCTTGGCTCGTCTGGCACCCTGGATTGGTGCTGGGCCGATTGAGCTGGCCTGGGGCCCACTGAAATTTGATTTTGCAGAAGGTTTCTGACTTGATATCGGAGTCATTGTGCTAGCAAAGGGCCCCCTGAGAGACTAAACTGGGCGTCTATATCCAAAGTCAGCTGTCGCACAGAAATTGTGGCTTTAATTGGTGTGTTTACAGGAGGCCCGTTCATCGTTATTCGCTATCGTGATTTCAGTATTCGGAACAACGTGATGCGACCTGCGTGAAAGTGGGGGAAATACTCAGTCCTTCCCACTCTCAAAAGTGGGCGGACGCGTCTCCCCCTTCCCCCATGCGGAACTCATGATTTCATACAAGAAAAAGAATCAAGAAAGTGGCAAGTGAAATGTATTCAATTTTCGAAACATTCAAGGAAGAAATTTTCGTGGTATAATTGTTTAATTCACTCTCAAGTAAGGTTTAGTGTTTTTCTCTCTTTTTTTTTTGTCCTGGAATTTTAGGGGATAAAACCATTGAATGAAAGAGAAGTGTGAAGAAGAGCGTATACATGTGTCAATTTTGTGGAAACAGCATACTCAACCTAGCTATCGACATGTTGTAGCATGTCTTAGAAGCTTGTGGTGTTTCGTTTATAGCATCCAAATATGTATATTGTAATAATCGTTTTGGGCTACTGCTGGTGTCATAAGATATCTCAGAAGGAGGATACGCCACGCTTGAGCCTTCAAAAGTAGTTTGATCGAATGCACTGGTGTAATGTTGTCTGCTGCTAACACGTTTTCATGGAGGACCAGATTAAAAATCGTACGGCACGTTATGATCGCTTCCCATTCAAAGACCAAGTCAACAGCAAAGGTTTGGAATTGTACCTCATTTCGAGTTGACGAAGAACAATCTAATTAAATGCTAGAAGTTTGTTGAAATGTGCATGTGGCCTTTACCTCCCGAGAAAGTTATGATAATATTAATAATAGTAATAATAATGCCATTTATGATCCACTCCGTGTAAAAATGCTGACATCATATAGTTCCATGCAGTATTTATAGGCATTGCCCGAATTTTAATATATTTTTTACCAAAAAAATCCACTCCTGCAGCGCCGATCAGACCGGAACCATGAAGAGATTCCAGTTTGAAGGTTTGAATTCCGGAGGTTTGAAGAGATCTCCACCCTGGACTGGGCGTACCTTCTCCACCACTGGCCGCTCTTGAGCAGTCCCGCCTCAACGTGGACCGCCCTTATTCACCTCCGAATGCTCTCACCTCCAACTTTGTGGTTTTGCATCCCTATTTCATGATTGACTGCCCATTTGGCCATTTCATTTTTCAATTTGGCTTATTGTTGTCAGGTTTCGTGATTTCTTCCGTTCTATGGTCCAAGTGAAGTCGTTCGGTGCCAGTTATATCAAAATTGGACACTATTTTTGTCTCCCTCATGGGACCTAAAGACATCGAGTTACCGTTGAAATAACTATACTGGAGACAACTGCAGCTGACACTAATGGTGAGGATCATTTCAAACGTGTTCTTTTAACCCCGCTATTTGCAAAATGTTCATAAAGGCATGATAGAAGCCATACAATGCCATTAACCAAGGGAACAAGGTCTCGGTAAGCTAGGATAAAGAGGGCAATTCTCGTTTATGATGCCTTGACCAGCCCTTTTTTAGCTCACTTCTGAAAGTGCTTTAGGTGGTAAAATGCATAAAGAACAGATCTTGGCTGGACGCCATTGTAATATTGCATTTGCATGTGCTGATCGTGGAACAATTTTCGGAGTGTCACAACTGTTTTCATTCTGTGTGCATCCCGTCAGGTCACGCACCTTAGTGGTCGGGAAGTGCGGGCGCATGACGTTGTAGCCACTTGAGGAAGTGTACATTCTCTCCTAAACATGCTTTAAAGCTTCCTTGGAACCAAGGAGATTTAATTCTGTGATTTTCCACCTCCTGAAGAAGCCATTGAAACTGCTGTTCATATTTTTCTCTGCTGGTAAAATATTTCAGTATATCAATGCCTGTTCTACTATACCATTTACCACTTTAAAGTACTTGATAAGGGTGTGCAACATGTTGTACTGCTTGTCTGTGTCCCGTTCCTTAATCTCTTTTGCCAAGCATTTCATGATGCATTTGAAGATGCAGGTAACATTAGAGATCAGGTGGCGGATCTGGAAGACTTGGATGGATGAAAGCGCATCCCAAGCCTTTGCTCTAGGCGCCATTGAGCCAGCTCTTGTCTCCTCCGAAGGAACGATTGAGCTGGGTGGGGGGGGAGGGGGGCATACACACATCAGGGCCTGTGAGACGGCGGATTGAGTGATGGATCGCCGAATGGTTGAGGAAGTTTGAGTTATCGTCACAAACTGAGTACAAATGTATCAGAACAAGTATAATGTCTTGTTACCTGGATCTCGACAGGGAAACTATTTGCGTCGCAACCACTCTTCGGCTGGGAGTCACTGTTTGTGAGCCGGCAAACGGCCGAAAGGGTTATACATTGTTCCCGGTCACCAGTGGGAAGTGTTTAACGTGGGACGCAACCTGCGTAGACACCTTCACTTTCACAGTTGTTCAGTCCGCCCTAGAACCGGGTGTGATAGATCAGACAGTTCGGACCAGACTGTGTATTAGCGCTCGGACGGACACCGGGCCGGGTCGTGCCTGAGGCGCGGTCAGCCGGCCAACCAATCAGATCGCAGCCCGGCCGGCAGGTGGCTTGCCAC
The DNA here is from genome assembly GCA_034440635.1 of Lepas anatifera. NCBI lineage: Eukaryota > Metazoa > Arthropoda > Thecostraca > Lepadidae > Lepas > Lepas anatifera. The sequence goes on along the minus strand of JAOTON010000596.1, from coordinate 954,665 downwards.
CGGTAACCGCCGGCCACTACAACACTCTTCCACCCCAGTTAATAACAGAAACACAACAACACCAAAAAAAACAACAGTTCCTCCATATGAACCAATCCTTACAAAACACTGCTGCTACCTAATAACGATCCGGTGGGCGCAGTTCCGCACGATTTCTTAAGTTATAGCGACGGCCGCCCGGCACATCGGCGGCCGAGGACGCCGTAATCACTGCTGCTGGGCTTTGGCGGTGGGTAGTAGGGCTCATGGGCGGCGGCAGCGGCGGTGGTGGCGACGGTTGGGAGGTAGGAGCGGCTACTTCGGACGGCTCCGGCGTGATGGGATCCGGCACAGGTGTCGGAATCATACTGCGGGAATACCGGTTGTTAAACACTGGTGGTGGTACCACAACGTCTGCAACAAAACGTCTGCGCACCTGGTCTGCATGTCGCACAATTATTCTGCCATCGCTTAATTCTACCGTGAATTTGACTCCATCGCGGCATAATATGTGCCCAGGCACCCAGCGACAATGCTCCATGCCCCTCAAGCTGGAAACAGACGACACATACACCTTATCTCCTGTTTGAAGATCCCGTTCCCGTGCAGTGCGATCCTTGTAGAATTTCTGTGCCTCTTGGTGCTCACGCACCCTCATCCCCACGTCCGGCATCATTAATCCCAAATGAGTTCGAGGAAGTCGACCTAAAAATAGTTCTGCTGGGGTGCACTGTGTGGTCGTATGTGGTATAGTACGATACTTGAAAAGGAAACGAGACACTTTCGTCTGAATCGTCCCACTCTTTTGCTTGTACAGACCCATTTTAAAAGTCTGCACCCCTCTTTCCGCCAGTCCGTTTGATTTGGGTGACATGCATGGTGTTGTCAGGTGGCGAATCCCGTTCGACGCGCAGAAATTGTCAAACTGGCTAGAAACAAAACACTGTGCATTGTCTGTAACTACCACCTTGGGCACTCCCCAACAAGCAAACGACATACGGAGTTTTTCCAGCGTTGTTTCGGTGTCTGATGAACGAGTTGGATAGACATCCATCCACTTTGAATGCGCGTCCACAAGAATCAGAAATGTCCCTCCATTAGCCATACAGTAGTCCAAATGGACTCGCTCCCATGGACGCGAGGGCCATGTCCATGGGTGCAGTGGAGCATCAGGAGCCTTACCCCCCAACTCCTGGCATTTTCCGCACGCCCTGATGACGTCACGGATATCGTTATCTAACAACGGCCACCACAAATACATCCGGGCTAGCATTTTAGTGCGTGTCTCCCCTGCATGACCCTCATGTAAGAGCCTCAAAGCGTCGGCCCGACCCTGCGGTGGTATCACCACTCGGGACCCCCATAAAATGCACCCGTCATGAACGCTGAGTTCACCTAAGCGGGACTTATAGGGTTGGAAGTCCGGACACATAGTGTCACAAGATGTCGGCCAGCCGTCCCGGACATACCGATACACAACGGACAACACTGGGTCCACACTCGTCCAACGTCGGATCTGCGACACATTCAGTGGCGACGAATCCAGAAACTCCAGCAAATGGACAGTCTCTGCTGGACATGGGACATTTAGTGGAGCTTCCACGGCTGAGGGTAGACGACTAAGAGCGTCACAGTGCACCTGCTTAGTCCCGGGACGGTACTCTAATCGATAGTCATACGCCCCCAGCATCATAGCCCATCTGACCATCCTCGGTGAAGCCATCACCGGTAGGGACTTCTGTTCCCCCGATCAAACCCAGCAGTGGTTTGTGATCGGTCTGAATAGTGAAAGATCTGCCTGCTAAATAGAAGTGAAACTTCTTAACCCCCGTTATGACTGCTAGGGCCTCCCGGTCAGTCTGAGAATAACGTGTTTCCGTATCGTTCAGAGAACGGCTGTAGAAGGCCACTGGCCTCTCTCCCTGGCCCGTCAGTTGGCTTAACACACAGCCGATCCCGACAGGGCCAGCATCACACGCCAAGACTACAGGCAATGCCGGATCAAAGTGGGCCAGAACGGGAGGCTTGACCAACAAGTCCTTCGCCTTTCTGAAGGCCCTCCGCTCCACCTCAGTCCACCTCCAAGCCTGACCCTTTCGAAGCAATTGGTACAGAGGGGCCAGCGTGCTCGCCAGATTCCTGAGAAATTTTCCGTAGTAATTTATCAGGCCCAGCCACATTCTCAACTCTTTGACATCTCTAGGTTCGGGAGTTTTGATGATAGCAGCCGTCTTATCATCGGTGGTTTCCACCCCCTTACTACTTATCTTAAGCCCGAGATAGGTTAAGCTCTCTACAGCAAAACTGCACTTATCCAAGTTGACGCGGAGTCCAGCGTCCTGCAACCTCTGTAGAACCTGCCGCAGAGTAGCGTCATGTGCGTCCTGATCTGCACCAGCCAGGACCAAATCGTCTAAGAATACTCCCACCCCAGAAATGCCCGCCAACACAGTTTCAAGCGTGCGCTGAAACACGGACACGGCGCTGGCGTAACCAAAACTGAGACGAAGCGGCCTCAGCAGGCCCTTTGGGGAATTCACGACGAGATAGTCACGTGACCTGGAATCTAGCACGAGCTGGTTATACGCGCTTTTCAAATCCAGTTTTGAGAATACTGTACATCCAGCTAAACCAGAAAACAATTCCTCGACACGCGGTAAGGGGTATTGTTCAACTTTTGCCGCTTTGTTAATTGTCAGACGGTAATCACCACAAATTCTGACCGATTTGCCACCTGTCTTTGGTACAACCACCAAAGGGGCCGCCCACTTACTGTGTTTCACAGGTTCCCACAGTCCGTCACGGATCTGCTTCTCCAGCTCGGCGTCCACAGCTTCACGGTAGGCCAGAGGAACGGTGCGAGCTTTGAAGAACCGCGGCTGAACATCCGGGTCCACTTCGATGCTCACCTCCCCGCCTCGGTAGCAGCCCAGCTCATCCTTGAAGACGTCCGGGAACTCGTCCAGAATCGGCTGCGCGCGGGACTGCGCAGTGACCCGACAGATGGCGGGCCAGTCGAGTCTGATGTAATCCAGCCAATTGCGGCCGAACAGCCAAGGTCCGTTACCCTCAACTACCACGAGTGGAAGTTGATTCACCGTGCTGCCGTAGTTCACGGTCACCATCGCCTGACCTAAAACCGAGAGACTTTCCCCACTGTAGGTCTTCAACTTCACCGAGCTTGGCTCCACCTTCGGCCCGCCTCTTGGCCACAGCTGCTGGAATCCCGCCTGAGAGCAGACAGACATCGATGCACCGGTGTCTAGCTCCATTTCCACCGGATGCTGATCCAACAACACCTTCACCATGATGGGTGCGCGTCGCAGATCCACGCCGGGGCGCACTGAGAACAAAGTGTAGACGTCCTCTGAAGCATCCTCCTCTTTAGGCGCAGATGATTCGCAGTTCTCTCCCGATGTAATTCCCGCGTCATGTGGAGAGTATTCTTCCGCCGTCAGCTGACGCAGGTGCTGGTGAGCACGCTGTCTGCAGGCAGCTCTGATGTGCCCACGCTTACCACAGGCAAAACACTGTTTCATCCGGAATGGGCAGGTCTCCCTGTTATGCGGCCTCAAACAGCGGTCGCACACGCCTCTGCCGGCCGGCGGTGCGTGGCCGCCTGCCATGGCGCCAACCCCACCACCACCACTGCCACCGCCACTGCCTGTGGAAGCCAGTCGGCAGCGGTGCGACTGCGAGCCTCGCTCACGACTCACTATATTCACTGTGTCACCGTTGCCGTCCGCACTAACAACACTTCCACTCAGCTCCGCAGCACTCGCGGCAGCTGACTCATGTGCCAGAGCCAGCTCCATAGCAGATTGAAGTGTCAACTGAGGCTCGCTGAGGAGCTTGGACTGCAACTGCTCGTGCTTTATGCCGCAAACCAGCCGGTCCCGCAGCATCTCGTCTAGGATGTTTGATGTAAATTTGCAAGGCTTAGCCAGCTTCCGAAGACGTGCCAAAAATGCACTTACTGGTTCAACTTCATTCCGGAAACAGGAGTGAAATCGGAATCTAGACACGATCACTGAAGACTCCGGCTCAAAATGAGCTTTCAACACCTCCACTAATTCCGTGAAGTTCTTGTCATTCACTGTGGCCGGTGCTATCAGGTCCTCCAAAAGCCCAAACGTCCTGGCTCCGATGGCACATAGAAAAGCTGCCCGTTTCTTCACATCCTGATCTTCGCCGATGTCATTTGCCAAAAAATATTGATCCAATCTCCTCGAATAGGCCCCAAATGACTCGACTCCCTTGTCAAACTCTGGCACTTTCCCTGCCATCACTACGAAACTGAACGCCAATGTGATAGATCAGACAGTTCGGACCAGACTGTGTATTAGCGCTCGGACGGACACCGGGCCGGGTCGTGCCTGAGGCGCGGTCAGCCGGCCAACCAATCAGATCGCAGCCCGGCCGGCAGGTGGCTTGCCACCGGTAACCGCCGGCCACTACAACACTGGGAACGGCTGCGCGTGCGGCAGGGGAGAGGAAATGGCATCGCTACGCCAGCTTGACCTCCAGGTGCCGTTTCCAGCCGTTGGCAGTCGAAATAACGGATGTACTCGGGCCCGCCGCTTCAACCCTGTTGAGAGGGATGGGACGGCTCATCACAGCTGTCAGCGGCGATCACCGAGAGACGGCCTGACTGCGACAAGGAGTTTCCATCTCTGTTGTTCGAGGAAACCCCGCAGCAGCCCTTGCTACGGCTAGTCCCCGTTGTACACAGAAACATCACCAGACGCCATCAGCCCGGACCTCGGCATCTCCGCGCAAGACAGGCGAGACGGAGAATGCCCTGCTGCTCAACGGCGCTCAGGTGCAGGCACCGATCCTGGAGCTGGTGCTTGCAAGCAATCGCGACTAGCACAAGCACAGCCCGGCTCCGCTCTTTATCGGTCTGCCCAACTTAGGAAACTCGTGCTACCAGAACGCTACGCTGCAGTCGCTGCTGGGACTGTGGCCGTTCCTCAGCGAGATGGTGGCCCTGGGGCCGGCTCTGGACCCTGAACGATGTCGCACCCTGCGCGCCGTCACCTGCCTTATGGAGCTGCGCTAGAGCGCGTGCGGCACCTCCGTCTACAGCCACCTCAACTACCTGCGATGCGCGTTTGCTCGGATTGGCTCGGCGTTCCACAACACTGAGATGCAGGCTGCTCAGGCTACTGGATATCATCAAGGAGGAGGAGAACGGAAGTCAACCGGTCTCCCCCAAGCAGCCGGCCGACCACTGGCGCTAATCCAGTTAGATATAAATTCCTGTACTAGACTATGGAATGGTACACGTGCATGAAGTGCCAGGAGACGGTGCTGAAGCAGCAGGAAAACATAGCTGATTCGTTAACGTGCCGCGGCGCCAAGGAAGCGGCGCAGCACCCACCTTGCAGGACGCGCTGCACCTCTCCATGTGGCCGACCGACGTGAGCTGCACTGCGAGAAGTGTCAGCACAAGTTCAACATCACCGCCCAGATCTCCAAATTACCCAGGACGCTGATTATACAGCTGAATCGTCACCTGTTTGTTGGAAAGGAGTCAAAGAAGATCTGCACCAACGTAAAGATCTCCAAGTTCGTGACGCTGCAGGATTGTGCGGTGGACGACGCCGTTCGTCCCCCAGCTTGGGACGCCACCAGGTACGGCTCGCAGTGCCCGCCTGAGGAGTCGAAGTGGAAGGACTCGGCTGAGCCGGAGCGATCGGCGGCGCCGTGGGCGTTCGATCCTCCGCAGGTGTCTGACGCCGGTCTGGAGGAATTGGCGGAGCAGGACGGAGCCAAGGAGTGGCCCACGCGCGCTGTTGAAAACGAGGAATATCAGCTGCAGGAGGCCAACCGACGCTCGCTGCAGCAGGACGAGCCGGGCGACATCGCCGCCGATCCGGCACGGCGGTCCCAGCTCTGCGCGGAGGGCGACGACGACGACCTCGCCATCTGGGCATCGGATCGCTAACTGCTGTACTGCGCGGACCGCCTACGACCCTCACTCGACGAGATATCCAACTGGTGCGACCAGTGGACGGTCCTACCCTCCCTCGTAAAAGGCTCAGTGACTACCTTCTCCCTATGCCCCAGCGAAGCGAGGGACAAAGTCAAGATCAGGCTCCATCTCAGGGGACAGGAGATTCCCCAGATAACCCACCCCACCTTCCTTGGCCTCACCTCGGACGGCACACTTTCATTCACAGAGCACATCAAGAGACTGAAGAAATCGATGGCCCAAAGAAGAAACTGTCTGGCGGCGCTGTCTGAACGCAATTACGGAGCATGCAAGCGAGTCCTCCGTACGGCCTACACGGCTTACATCCGCGCCAAGGCGGTCTACGGAGCGGCAGTTTACATGAATCACGCAGCCCCGCTCTTCAAGAGACCTACTAGAAGTCGAATAGCGCGCTTGCACCCGCATTATCACTAGATGCACCCGAGAGACAAGAAAGGGACCCTAGAAGCTAAAGCAGACCTGGAAATATCAATACGTGGAAACTAGGGGGCAGAGAAGGCCAAAGAATACGCCGCCTGCCAGATCCGACAAGAAGAGTCCTAGAAAACGACATCCCCAAGACTTACAGTACCAAGCAAGGGAAGCTTGGATTAAGAAGACAAGAGCAGACGGTCATTCGGGGGCGAGGGCAAGGGCACAGGAAGACAGACAAGGACATGGAAATGACCACCAAGCCAACCTTCCGCAAGAAAGGCATCTGGATGGAAGAGAAGAGCGACCCACGTGGTCTCCCCGCAGAGACGCAGAGCCTGGTCCCGCCAGTATTGCTGCCCGATCCACCAGCCGCCTCCTTCAACCTGCACCTCCAGGAACCCGTCGGAAGGAAAGACCCCCAGATAAACGCCGAGAAGCAGCTGAGAGGGCCCTTGAAATATATCCATGTGGAGGCGTGGACTGACGGATCGGCCTCCTTAGGTATTACCAGGAGGAGCCGGGATACTTATCCACCGACACGGGGTCCCGCCACCAAAACCACCAGAGCGGCGGGGAGTTTGTGCAGTAGCACTCGAGTGGAGGAAGTCGCCCTGGAGGAGGCCACTTCCTTTATATTATGCGACCCCAGGGCATCCATCCAACCTGTAGCAGACCAGACAAATTCCAAGACACTAAAAGTAGAAGCCCCCTGGCAACATACTAACTTGCTATCTTCTCTAGGACACAAAATTGTGTTTCAATGGATCCCGGGACACCCGGGCATTCCCGGGAACGAGGAGACAGACGAATTAGCCCACCGAGGAGCACGGGAGGATCAGCGGGACATCCCCATCGACTAAGAATCGGCCCGAGCGGCGGTGGCGCGCGGCGCATCGTTTTTCAGGACCAGCAGAATCAGAGATGCCCACCAGCACACCCGAAGCCCACGCCGGGGACGGACTCACTATCTAGACGAGAGCAAACCATCCTGGCCCAACTGAGAGTGGGGTCCTCAATCGCCACATACGACACGCTTCACAGATTTGGTCGGGCGGATAGCGCCGCGTGTCCGGATTGCGGGGACCCGGACTCAGTAGAATACCTCCTCACAGACTGCCCGCTCTACCAGGGCACTCACCAGAGGAGGTGGGGCCCATTGCCCTACCTACACGCTATTTTCACACAAGAAGCCAAATGCATATGGTCGTTCCTTTCTGGAGGTGGGGAGGGTCGTCCAGGACCCTCCCCGAAGAGCTGGCGGAAAAGAAGAAGGGCGACAACTCAGCGGTTGAGGGTCAAACAGTGAATCCACCGGCGCCCATAGCTACCGGCTGGTGTCCTAGTCAACCTAGTCTAGTCGGCCTCCACTACGGCGGCGCCACCCAGGCCGGACACTATGTGGCATACGTCTACAGCCTGGCATGCAGCGTCAGTTCCACTGTGACGACCGCAGCGTCACCTGCGTCTCAGAGCAGCACGTGCTGTGCAATGGGCCCCATCACGATGGCTAGATCTTTTACCTGCATACAGATATCTGCAGGCAGGTGGACAAAGTAGAGAATGGAATGACCTAACAAAGTTTTATCATCAGGTGTGGACCCGTTCCAACGCTATTGAAATGTTTTGTACGGTGTGTGCAATACGGGCACTTTCCAACTGCTTCTCCTAATGCCTTTTTTGTAATAAGCAACTTGTCTTGAGTGTAGTGTCGTCTGTCTTCACGGAGAAGTATCGAGCACAATCCGGGCCACAGATGGTGACGGATGCTGTGGAAACGCCGCCCGCATTTAGATATTAATTTCTGCCCCCATCGAGCCATGATTTGTGTTGTCGGAAGGGTCTTAGTGTCTTCCATAAAGTACATACCCTCAGGCAGTGTACCAAATCCCAGGTTTATGGGTGGAGAGCAACACCTAAGCAACCTGAAAGCAACCACAGTTACTTCTGTGCCGTTCTTCACAATCTTCCAGCCACTTAACTGTGGATTATTTCTCTTAAAACCAATTATCCCGATGAGTATGAAGTCTTTCAACCATGACAGGGAAAATATTTTGATGATATTTGTGTTAAGCTTAGAATAACAATCAAAAGCGTTTGAGTAAGGATTTACTTTACTTTTGCAACACTGTAACTAATGGCATTTCTACCTTTTTGCAGGGTGAATTTCACCCTATGCTTCCTAATGCAAAATCAGTTTTGGGATGCAATGCAAACCAGGTTGATGGACAATGTAAGCTTCAGCCTTATTGAACGTTAAGCATGTAAAAAAGTACAACCAACATTCAAAGACATTGGATGGGGAGGAGTGCAAGAAATCTTAAGATTACAAAAATTAGAATCACCCCACGTTCCCTAGTGTAAAATCAGTTAAATTATGCAACACAAACCTGGGTGATGTACAATGCAAGACTCAGCCTTACTGAACGTACAAACGTAAAAACCGACATTTAAAGACATTGCATGGAGGAGGAAAGTACAAAATCACAATATATGTGCTGATACTTTAGAGACACCTCATCTTATTGAGAACCCTGTCATATTCAGAACACTGACAATTGGCACTCGCCTGCATATGTACTACACAAATATTTTAGGTCCACCTTGCAAGACAATGTGTCACTGTAGACAGCATGTGCATAGGAACAGAGTGAACCAGGGAGTCCATGGCTCCCTAATCCTCAAAGTTGGTAATATTAGCCCTACGATGTTACAGGGAATAAAAGACTTTGTTGTAATTCTAAAAGGAACAATTTATGGACAAAATCCTTGAAAATCACGAAAACAAGTTTTTTGTTCACCTCAATTTACTTAAAGCAAATATATGACCTATTGACTAACTATGCTGGGTTAACCCAAGCATCACATGTGATCATGAACCTGACAGCTTCTGGCAGCTTGCGACACATAGGGTTGCATGGCCACACTATTTGGTGGCAGCTTTCACATGACAAGCACTACCAGATAAAGTGTAGTTCATGCTAAAAAAACAGGGTAGTCAGCTATTTGACTTTGAACTTTAAAATTATCGGCTTTAAAATGGCTTTATGATTGTGTTTTCACCCTTGCATTGACTATTTTAACCTTTCATTGACGTGCATTCATGACACCTTACATTGTTGAGGATGATGTGAATATATGGAACTGAATTGAGCTTGCAGAATTGCATACAAAGAGCTATGAGTGGAATTAAATATGCCAACTATGTTTTATCACCACGCTCTTCAAAGCTGCTATCTCAGTTAAAGACAACACATTTTAAAAGTTGGAAAATCCCTTTAACTGGAAAGAAATCACTTCAAAATACAACTTGGCCCTCCACTATTCGAGATATTCTTGCACATTGGCAGAAAATAGGTACGTGTAGATATCCATGGCGGGTCAAGAGTTGAAAAAGATATAAGAAATATAATTAATTTTTGGTGACTACTAATTGGAGCCAGAAATTTTGTCAAGCTTAAGAGCATCCAACACCATACAATAAAGCAAAATTCAAGAAGTCAAAGCTAAACTCAATAATATATGAAGGCGACATGAGCATGGAATACATAGTAGTCGGCTAACTGATATTAAAACTGAGTAGAACGTTTCTGGCCATATTAATATTTTAAAGAAAAAATATATAGTTTGCCACACCACCATATTTAGGGGCATCTCCAGGCCAGTTTTCAGAAGGTTGCAGCTTTTAACAGTATCTTGTTAGGGCAGTCTCAGGGAATACCTATTGGTTTGGGGCAGCTTTTGCCCATCATTGGGGCAAGAAAGGAAACCTTGGGCCAGAAAGTGACACTTAGGGCAGCACTGACATAGAGGCTGACATAGCAGCACCAAAAAGAATACATTTATAAAGGAAATTGTTGTTTTTAGGGGTCCTGCTACAGTATAAAGGCAAGATATATTCCCCAGCGGAAAGAAAAACCTGCTCCCGCAACCAAATGTAGACCCTGATTGATACTTAACAATACCTTAGGTTACATTAGGTGTGCTGGTACAAGTCTTTATAAGGCAAGCCTTGTCGCCCATGTGCCTGCCTAGCTCACAAAAAAACCTATGGCAAAAAGTAGGTGTGCGTACACATTAATGGCAGCTCAAGAGTTGAAAAGATACAAGAATAACATTAATTGTTTATGGCTACCAATTGGAGCCAAGTATTTTCTTGTTTAAGCTTAAGAGCATACAGCAGCAAATAATAAAGCAAAATTAAAAAAGTCAAAGCTATACCTACTCAATAATCTACGAAGCCGACATGAGCACGGAATACGTTTTAGTGGCCTAACTGTTATCAAAACTGAATAGAATGTTGCTGTCCATATTAATACCTTTAAGGAGAAATGTATAGAGTTTGCCACACCACCACATTTAGGGACATTTCCAGGCCAGTTTCCAGAAGGCGGTAGCTTTTACCAAAATCTTGTTGGGGCAGCCTCAGGGAAGACCTATTGGTTTGGGGCAGCTTTTGTCCATCATTGGGGCAAGAAAGGAAACCTTGGGCAGAAAGTGACACTTAAGGCAGCACTGACACAGAGGCGGACATAGCAGCACCAAAAAGAACACATTTATAAAGAAATTATTATTAGTATTTTTTAGTGGTCTTGCTACAGTATATAGGCAAAATATATGCCACAGCGGAAAGAAAAATCTGCCCCCGCAGCCAGATGCATGCTCTGATTGACATTTTGCATTACCTTAGGTTACCTTAGGTTGAGGTGTACTGGTACGGATCTTTATAAGGAAAGCCATGTCACCCATGTTCCTGCCTTGCACACAAAAAAACACCTGCCAACATTATTCTTAACATCGAAGCATGACATTTTCATTCTGCTCCTACACCGCATCCAAAATTGCAGTAAACGCCTGTAAATAGATGTAATCAGATATTGATAAAAACCAAGATACCTTTGATAAAACTGACTCTATGCGTGTGTTTAACCACGGCCCTAAAAATATCCAATGTAAGCGACTTGTACGAAGCTGGACATCCTTCAAGCGATCGAAAAACCAACCAATCACTGATCAGCCTAGCGAGAAAGCCGAATGCTGATTGGTCCATTTGGAGAAATGCCAAACGCAAGCTACGAAAGAACCTTTAAAAGCAGGATGCTTCTTGACAAAATGTGGCATTATTCATGGGAAAAATTTGTGTACCAAGCACAATAATGCTGCGCCATGTTTGTAAAAAAAGCGTCATGCCTGCTCCCAAAGGTATAAGCCACTAACTGCTGCCAAATATTGTAAGAAATTATCTATCAAAGAAGAAAACTCGGCTTGTTCGAAGGAGACCAATGGCGGGCAAAGGCGAATTCAAATCTCATTGCGAAAACGTAGAATTCGGCAAGTCAGGATAAAAGGGTTTATCCTGACATGCTCCGATGTCAGAATAAACTCGGATCTGGACTTTTCGCATCAAATAACATAGGGTTAAATTTATACTGATTTTTTGGTTATGATAAATGGAAATTCATTGAATTTGGCGCTTATCCTGACCAAATGTCAGGATAAGCGGAGAAACTAAAAGCACTTTGATTTTCTTCCAAATCGGGCAGATATATTTCGAGATCTTAGGCGGATGGAATTTCCCCCTCCTCCTGGCAGGAATAAAGGTAGCCGGAGCCTGACAAGAATAACGTAAAAATTGTTTACGGTTGGAACTTCACAGAACACGACTTTAATTATAAAAGCTGAAAACACTCCTTCCGATTGCTTCTACGCCCAGTGCAAAAATTTGCGTTTCAACTATACTCCAACTCCACTAAAATGTTTTCTAATACTTAGATATATGATAGCATCAAATAGGGACCCAGCCTGAATATTTGCACAATTTCTTCGGTGCATATATTTATACTACGCAAGTAAGTCACGCATAAAATTGGACAGTTATATTTTTTATTTCAGCATACACCACACAATGGGAAGACCATATCGACACGTCTAATGGTAGTAGCCTGAGCGGTATCCGTATCCGTAGGAGCGAGGCTGGTATCCGTATCCGTAGGAACGGGGATGATAGCCGTAGCTTCGGGCAGAGTATCCGTAACCACTGGGGTGGTAAGCACTGTATCCAGCAGAACGGCGGTGGCGGCCGTGGTATCCGTAGCCGCCGTAGCCGTAGCCGGAGCGGGCGTATCCGCGGCCGTAGTATCCTCCGGAGTAGGGAGCGGCGGCGTATCCACGGTATCCACCGTAGTACGAGGAAGAGTAGCCGGCAGAGGCGACAGCCACCAGGGCCGCAAGAACCAGCAGCTGCAAAATTAGGGGAAGTCAGTCAAAACTAGAAATCCTCACTGCCTTCTGTCTAAAGTCTTTAAGGGGAAACTATTATCTAACTAACAACACCACTATTGAGAATACTTACCGCAAGCTTGGCGTTCATTTCTGCGATTGTGTGGAGCTCCGACTGCGGGGAGGCAAGACCAATGAGTGTGTGTCTGTTGCCTGGTTGCTCCAGTTTTATACTGCTGTCGGACTCCGGCCACCATGGCCTTGCCCCCTTGCGGGGAAGTAGGGGTGATTGCGCCCGGAAGGGTGTGGTGCACTGTTCTCAGGCGTGACATGATGCATAGAAGTGATCAGAGTCTTAATGATGACATGATAATACATTTTTACATAAGGTAGCCAAATGGCACCGACGTATTTTCTTAGCCCGTGCCCATATAGGGGACTGTTGCAGGCACCTAGCATAGTCACTGTGGGTCTTTAACCGCTTTGTAAGGCTTGTGGTACATTTGATCATTGGACGTCTTTCAAAAAAATATTAGACCCACCATATCACCCACCTTCGACCCTTCATTCCTGGATACTTATGAGAAACATTTTTGTATTTTAGTTTTTTACCGTGTTTGACCATTTGACCATGACTTTCTGTGACTTTTTATGACCTTTTGCTCAGTTTCCAACCGATCTGAGCCTGGGTGACCTTGAATGAGGTTAGGTTACCTCTTTGTGGCATTTGACCGCTATAAACTGTAACAAAAAGTAGGGAATACCAATAAACGTGGACAGAACAAATTTTCGAAGGCACAGCTCCAGGGCCATGTATATATTTATATATATCACTCGCGCACTTGGATATTTTGCTTTGGAGTTTTTCTATTTTTCGTGCGTTGGTTTTGATTTCAGTCGTTAATTCGTTTAAAAGGTTACCAAAACTCATTAATTAGGACTAGATTCCACTATATTGTTTACAGCAGTCATCTTCAGCATTAAATATTTGCTCATAGTTTTCATTCCACAATTCGAAAACATGTTTTTAAATATCGCAAGAACGAGCATTATAACAGTACCACTTCCCTAGAAGCTACCTTACCTAATATACACCATGCATCTAGGTATTCCTATAAAACATTAACATAGTTTGAGCGTATAACACTTACATTTAACCCTCGCCCCACCGGGGGCCATCGATGGCCCCCCTAAGGTTTTTCCGGGATAGCAGAAAAACGACGAGGCGCAGCACCGCGGTTGAGGGCTCTACCTCTCACTGCATCATTTTCCCATCATCCCTGAAATTTTTTACCCCGGGTCACCCAAGGTCAGGTCACCAGACGAGGTCAACCAAGGTCACCTCACTTCACCTTTAGAGCTCTGTAAGAGCTACATTTCAAAGTCGATCAATTTGAAACTTCCTACACTTTATGACCCCTCCAGGGTCTACAAGGTGTATATCCGGGATTTTTCGATTTCGTACCCTGAGGTCAGGTCACGAGGCGACCTCTCCCATTGGAAAAGCATGGGGAAAAGCTATTTCATGATATAAAAGCTACAAAAATGATTGCAAATACTCAGACTGCTCAGAACAGCGTTTTTGGACACCCTTTCACGGATCTCAGGGGTCATATTTGCCCTTTGACTTTTCCAAGGTCATCCAAGGTTACCAGAGGTCAAAAACAGTATTTTGACAATAACTTTTGACCTAATTGAGCTAGAGCGGTGAAACAAACACCATCGTATTTGTCTTGTCGCTGGCTTTCATTTGATATACGGCAAGGTCACTTTTTGACCTTTCGTGACCTCAGGTCATATAAGGTCACGAGGTGACCTCTGGCGGTCAAACCACTGGCGGGAGGTCTTTACGTTCCACATGGCGGAAAAAGTACTGGCAATTTGCTATCAAATGTACTTTACCAGGCCTCAATAGCTCTAATGACATAAGAGTTATGCCCAGTTTGCTTAATCATTGCATATTTGAGTGAAAATAGCCGATATTGACCTAATTTGACCTCTGGAGGTCAAACCATTGACCTGAGCACTAAAACATGCGAAGCAAATTCGCGCGAGCTTTCTATTGCACTTTGCAGATTTGCGCTAACGCCCATATTTTCGGAGTTAGAGGGGGGCCATCGATGCCCCCCCGGTGGGGCGAAGGTGGCGCCGGACCCCCGGTGGGGCGCGGGTTAATACATTTCAAAACACGAATTACATGAATTAATTACATTTTGAATCAGTTACATGTGACATATATTCATTAAAAATGAACATTGATCATCATCTCATCCTCTCCAAAGCGTAAGTGTTCGGTGTGTGTTTATCTGCATGTTGAGAGAGGGCTTTTGTTAAAGTATGTGTAGTGTTTCGAGGACTGCTAGTTTTCGTGTGTCATTGGTGCAAGCGATGATGCGTGTGTTCTGGACTAGTGTTTGCCTCGTGATTTCTGTGTTGTGTGTAGTTTTCACGTGCTGCTTGATGTCTCCATCCTGCAGATGCATGGTGAGCCGTCGAGACAATGTCGTTGTAGTTACACCAATGTAGTGTTCGGCATGAGGTCTACAACCCTCATGTGGACATGATAATTTATACACCACATTGGTGCGCTTCAACGGCACTGTCTCGACTGGCTTGTTAGTCATGACAAGGTTGCGTGTTTTCTGTGTTTGGTAGTATATGTGACGTTGGAGTCTTTCTTGGTTTTTGCACTCTACGTTGCGCCTAATGATATCCTTGAGTATTCTCCCATCTGTTTTGGGTGCGCTGCTCATGTTGTTTCTGTAGTAGATGTGGTGTGTCTGTGTAATGGCTGTCTCTGTTTTTTCTGATTTCGATAGTTGTCTGTTTATTTCTGTGTCTATATCGTGATGTCTATGTCTATGTTGCATCTGCAGGATGGAGCCATCAAGCAGCACATGAAAACTACACACAACACAGAACTCACGAGGCAAACACTAGTCCAGAACACGCATCATCGCTTCCACCAATGACACACGAAAACTAGTAGTCCTCGAAACACTACACATACTTGAACAAAAGCCCTCTCTCAACATGCAGGTAAACACACACCGAACACTTACGCTTTGGAGAGGATGAGATGATGATCAATGTTCATTGTTAATGAATATCTGCCACATGTAACTGATGCAGAATGTAATTAATTCATGTACTTCGTGTTTTGAAATGTAGTAAATTTAAGTGTTATACGCTCAAACTATGTTAATGTTTTATAGGAATACCTAGATGCATGGTGTACATTAGGTAAGGTAGCTACTAGGGAAGTGGTACTGTTATAATGCTCGTTCTCGCGATATTTAAAAACATGTTTTCGAATTGGGGAATGAAAACTATGAGCAAATATTTAATGCTGAAGATGACTTTTGTAAACAATACAGTGGAAACTAGTCCTAATTAATGAGTTTTGGTAATCTTTTAAACGAATTAACGACTGAAACCAAAACCAACGCACGAAAAATAGAAAAACTACAAAGAAAAATATCCAAGTTCGCGAGTGCTATACAATTTAACCGTCATTGCCTCAAAGAGAACATATTGCTGAACTATTCAAATTTATGTATATATATATATATATATATATAATATACATTGAACAACTTGAAGCTTCTGCCTCAGAAAATGGATCACAGAAGCACTATACATCCGCGAACACAACCCAGAACTAAACACACAATTCGATCAACATCTGAGAAGCTCTATCTGTGGAATACATGACAACTGTAAACAAAGAAAAAAAGTGAAATACTTTAGGCCTCATGTTTTTTTGTGTATGCTCAAAAAGAGGAAGTTAAGAACTTTAGTCACGTTATCATGTAATCATACATTTTGTGAGCTTCATTCTTCATACAACCGATCATCTTTTGAAATCTGCTCGACCCTGCCACGACTTTTATATAATGTGTTTTTGTATGTGATGTTATTATGTGGTTATGTCTTTAATGTCTCGATAATGATCTCTGAAAGCCTTTGAAATGTCGACTGTACCTGTAAATGCCGTGATTAATATAACTTTGTAATGCCTACCGATTTAGGACTTGTATTATCTTCCATCAACGACAACAGAGTGAAAAACTTATACGAACCTGCGAACACGAAAACAGAAAACTAGCTAAAACAAACTTTTCGCTGAAGTTAAATCGACAGTGCTTAAGAGAAAATATATGGCCAAAATACACACACACACACATATATATATATATATATATATATATATATATATATATATATATATATATATATATATATATATATATATATATATTGTGGTTTAGGTGGGAGGAGGGTTGGCAACTCGGGCCGAAAAACCAAAAGCACAATTTATTTCCATGAAATTGGCAAAAACTCAGTGGCTTGGAGATGAACATAATACTTAGTGGCCCAGATCTAAATGTCTTATAACTAGCTCCGGGCCTTCTTTGATATATTTTTAGGCTGGGTCTTTTTCACACTTTTTCAAGTCAGTTATAACAAACTCCCAAAGGCACACAGCATACAGACTCGCAGAAGATGTATTTCATTCAACACCCAAGCCTCCTTCGTGCACCAAGTGCAGCCTCATTTGAATTACGAAGTTACACTTGACTCATATTGTAACATCTTGTTATTATATGATTATGACGGTTGAATTACATCCTATCACACCTACACGTTTTATTTATTTATCCGCCATCTACCTGTCTCTTGGGGCTTCTACTGCCATAGAACAGGCACCATACTCACCACCATATTTATTTATTTATCCGCCATCTACCTGTCTCTTGAAGCTTCTACCGCCATAGAACAGGCACCATACTCACCACCATATTTATTTATTTTTCCGCCATCTACCTGATTCTTGATGCTTCTACGACCATAGAACACGCACCATACTCATCACCATATTTATATATTTATCCGCCATCTACCTGTCTCTTGAAGCTTCTACCACCATAGAACACGCACCATACTCACCACCATATTTATTTATTTATCCGCCATCTACTTGCCTCTTGAAGGTTCTACCACCATAGAACACGCACCATACTCACCACCATATTTATTTATTTATCCGCCATCTACCTGTCTCTTGAACCTTCTACCACCATAGAACACGCACCATACTCACCACCATATTCCTTTATTTATCCGCCATCTACCTGTCTCTTGAAGCTTGTACCACCATAGAACACGCACCATACTCACCACCATATTCATTTATTTATCCGCCATCTACCTGTCTCTTGAACCTTCTACCACCATAGAACACGCACCATACTTACCACCATATTTATTTATTTATCCGCCATCTACCTGTCTCTTGAACCTTCTACCACCATAGAACACGCACCATACTTACCACCATATTTATTTATTTATCCGCCATCTACCTGTCTCTTGAACCTTCTACCACCATAGAACACGCACCACACTCATCACCATATTTATTTATGTATCCGCCATCTACCTGTCTCTTGAAGCTTCTACCACAACAGAACACGCACCATACCCACCATCATACACCTCCATGCACACGAACCCACATTTCTGCTCGGTGAAATGGTCAAATGCACACGTTGGGCAGCTGTCATCAATCTCACAATCGTAATCTCATCAATCTCACACCACGTACATCATGGCCAACCTCAGTCAATGCCCCCCCTCATACACAGCGTACTATGCGTAACCATTGCCTAAAGGACCCCTCTAAACCGCTCCCACTTTTCCCCAGTGTTTATCATATTAGTTTCACACCCAGCAGCAGGAGGTGCTTCCACCTTGTAAATCGTTTTAACATACCTTAGCAGGTCTCGAAAGGAAATTGCCTTATCTTGTTTTTTTTGCAAATATGAATATGATGTTTTGCTAATATGCTTATTAAATTGATTGCTGTTTTATAAGCAGCGTTTCCAAATATAACATTGCGTGCGTTGCATACGGCCCCATGAGGGAAATTTCTTTTGTTGATGAGCCTAAATACATGGCCGATGGCTTAAATACGTCAGGCTTAACGGCTTAATACGTCAGGCTTACGACGGATTAAATGCATGAATAAATGGCGGCTTAAATAAGTCAATCCAAAAGCCTATTGTGAATCTGCAAGAGTAAAGAAAATGAAAGATTGTGTCAACAAGGCCGCAATGAGCACACTATGAGATAGCAGCAAGCTGATGGACATGGATAAATCTATTTCTCGGTATGAAACGGTGGATAAGTTGGCACTGAAATGATTGCAAAAACGTAGGCCTTGTACATAGATATGGAATTGTAATTACCTTTGCTCAATTTGATGCAAACCCCTCAGCTTTCCACCTGGATAAGGCTGTCGTCTTCACTATAATTATTTGCAGCATATACCACATTTTTGTATTCACTTGATTAATTTTGTTGTATTTGAGTACACATAACACAATAAATACCATAAGTAAATTCGGCATGTATTTTATTTCAAGACTGCTCTCACAAATTTCTTCCGTAGGCAGATCAAGGACTCAAAATCATTCCGATTTCCCCTAGTTTTGGCATGGGCGGATAAAGACCAGGAAATATAAAACTTGTCAATATCTGAAAAACATGGGTATGTACCTATTAGACTTTGGCAGTATGTACCTTTCCCATTATTTTCCTTCCCTTCATCTGTCTCTGATGATTAAGTTGACAATATATTTATTGCCCTGCCTGTCGAATCCTGAATACGAAATGCATCTAATACACTGGCATTATATGCTCGGAGGAGGCTGGCAATTAAACATACTGTCAACTCATAATCATGCTCATTGGGGTCTGGGTGGCGCAGTCGGTTGGCGAACGCACTGAGCTTGGTTTACGGCATTCTGTATGAGCAGGGTGCCGTGGGTTCGAACCCACTCAGAGGTATGATTTGTCGCCCTGCTCTAGCTCAAGCCTAGCTCATTGTCCTTCCCCTCCGACACTGTATGACCCCAGCAGTTGGTTCGCTGTTAAACCTAAAAAATTATTAATCATTCTCCTCCCCTCAGCACTCCGAAATTTATCATCCTCTGATGATTCTTTGATATTTCACCACTTGGCTCCATATAAAAATGCCAAGTGCTGTCGGATGTCTGCTAATATATGGAATAGAAACTTTTAAAATCTTTACACCATGTCATGAAATTGAGATTTCTCATATAACTGAACTAAATAGTGATTTTCCATCATTACTCAGTAAATGCATACAAGTTTTGTGAAAAATCAAGGAACAAGACCAAAAATTAAGAAGAATCCCAGAGCTATAAAAGTATATCTTGGACGTCCCTGTCCAAAATTTTCGTAATGCAGGATTTTGCTTTATTCAATGGAGTTAAGCGAAAGACGAATTGATCGTTCTGTATTTTTTCCAAAATCGGACAGATATATTCAGAAATCTTAGTGGGATGGAAAATCCCTCCCCCTCTTGACAGGAAAAAAGAAAGCAAGAGCCTGACAGAGTTTCCGTTTCAACTATGCTCGAACTCCACTAAAATGTTTTCTAATACTTAGATGTATGATAGCATCAAATAGGGACCCAGCCTGAATATTTGCACAATTTCTTCGGTGCATATATTTATACTACGCAAGTACGTCACGCATAAAATTGGACTGTTATATTTTTTTATTTCAGCATACACCACACAATGGAAAAACCATAGCGACACGTCTAATGGTAATAGCCTGAGCGGTATCCGTATCCGTAGGAGCGAGGCTGGTATCCGTATCCGTAGGAACGGGGATGATAGCCGTAGCTTCGGGCAGAGTACCCGTAACCACTGGGGTGGTAAGCACTGTATCCAGCAGAACGGCGGTGGCGGCCGTGGTATCCGTAGCCGCCGTAGCCGTAGCCGGAGCGGGCGTATCCGCGGCCGTAGTATCCTCCGGAGTAGGGAGCGGCGGCGTATCCACGATATCCACCGTAGTACGAGGAAGAGTAGCCGGCAGAGGCGACAGCCACCAGGGCCGCAAGAACCAGCAGCTGCAAAATAAAAGAAGTCAAGGAAAACTGAACCTCCTCATTGCCTTCTGTCTAAACTCTTTAAATGGAGAATATTATTTGAAAATTAACCCCACTATTGATACTACTTACCGCAAGCTTGGCGTTCATCTCTGCTATTGTGTGGAGTTCCGACTGCGGGGAGGCAAGACCAATGAGTGTGTGCCTGTTGCCTGGTTGCTCCAGTTTTTATACTGCTGTCGGTCTCCGGCCACCATGGCCTTGCTCCTTGCGGGGAGTAGGGGTGACTGTGCGCGGGAGGGTGTGGCGCTCTGTTCTCAGGCGTGACATGATGCAGAGGTATGAATATTGTTTAATGTAATCATGCGATGAAACATTTTTGTTATCTTCTAATGGCACTGACACATTCTATTTAGTTCTTGCCCTTACATAGGTCGGTTACAAACTCCTAAAAGTTCTACTACATGGCCCAGAAATGGCTCAGGTGTGACCTAGGCTGTTTTCCAAGCATTTGGGGAATCCATTGCACAGGTTTTGAGAACAGTTGGGTCTCATTAGGGTCATGGACGTATGACTTCATTTCTAAAAGAATGTGCGGCAAATTTTTACCTTTTATACTTGTGTACTAGCCTACATCGTCCTGAGCTTATAGGTATGATATATCATGATATTTGATATGGTACTGTGAATTTCATCAACTCTAGTGACATGTGTAATTTTTTTAAACCTACGTTATCTTCGAGGATGTTTGTTTACCTCTATGTTGTCTTTGCCAGATGCACATTTGATTTAAATGTCATTAGGAATATCATGAAATGTTGGAAGCAAATGCCAATTATTATATAGTTTTTCAAGTTGAATTGGAACGCTCAAATTCGAACGGAAATTGAAATTCCTTATTTATCATATAATAATCTCAAGATGATGTGCAAAACTCTAGCTGTCTTTTGCAACCACACCACAAAACAATCTAACACACTCTACCGCGCACAGTCACCACTGCTTCCCGGCAAAGAACAAGGCCATGGTGGCCGGAGACCGACAGCAGTATAAAAACTGGAGCAACCAGGCAACAGGCACACACTCATTGGTCTTGCCTCCCCGCAGTCGGAGCTCCACACAATCGCAGAGATGAACGCCAAGCTTGCGGTACGTATCATCAACACTGGGGGGAAATATAATAGTTTTCACCTACATACTTTACGTTCAAAACGGTGATAAGTTCAAGTTGGTATTGACTCCCCCTTATCCTGCAGCTGCTGGTTCTTGCGGCCCTGGTGGCTGTCGCCTCTGCCGGCTACTCTTCCTCGTACTACGGTGGATACCGTGGATACGCCGCCGCTCCCTACTCCGGAGGATACTACGGCCGCGGATACGCCCGCTCCGGCTACGGCTACGGCGGCTACGGATACCACGGCCGCCACCGCCGTTCTGCTGGATACAGTGCTTACCACCCCAGTGGTTACGGATACTCTGCCCGAAGCTACGGCTATCATCCCCGTTCCTACGGATACGGATACCAGCCTCGCTCCTACGGATACGGATATCGCTCAGGCTATTACCACTAGACGTGACCTTATGGTTTGTGCATTGTGTGGGGCATGGTGAAATAAAGAAGTATAACTAATTCGTTTTTTCTTAATTTTCTTGCGTGTTATTGAACATAATTACTGAAGAAATTGTGCAAATGCTTAAAGTTGGGTCGTCATTGATATCATAATATTTTTGAATATAGGAAACATTATAGTGGAGTTTGAGGTATAATTGAACAGGGAACTTATCTACTGGGTATATGAATAATCGTTCGGAGCGCTTTCGGCAATGATATTAATGCCGCCTTCCGCGAATTAGAAGTATTAAAGAATCCTAGATAAGTTTTGGTCAGAAGAGGAATGCATAAGGGTTTGATTGAAAATCATTAGAATAACGTGCCTTTATTTTTCAACAATGCGAAACGCGCTAAAGACGGTTTATAGCATAGGACTGAAAGTGCCCTGGACTTCTATGCCCAATGGAGAGGTACAAATAAAATTATTTCCCGACGTATATTTAAGGGCAACTCGTTCTCTTTCACAAGCAGACATGCAGTCAGGGGTTGTGGAATAGCGTCCAATGACGGCTCTGGTCGCGTGATTATGTATTGACCATATTTGCACTAGTGTTTTTTCAGAGTAATACATTGCGTTCCTGGATTAAGTTTTATAATTAATTGCTATTTATTTAATATCTATAACATATTTCACATTTGAGACTGCATTTAGAATCAACAATACCAAATTAAGGCAAGGGAGTTTGAAACCGGTACCGCCTGGCCTGTTTTTGTACACACCACCGCCTGGGGGTCCAATCAGACCATCCCTTAGCATCTCTTGAACCGGAAGTGATTCGGAAGAATTGAAATGGCGCTGAAAACACCTCACCTTCCTCTACTTTGAAGCGATGTACGAACCATATCCGTTGACCCGTGACTTCACAGTGGGAAAAAACCTAGAACGACACAAAAGGTATTACCCGCGGCCCGGTGGGCCTCCGAGCCACCTTCGGCCTGGTGGGGAGATTTGAACACTCCCTCGAAATCGGTCCCTATGAGGGTAAGAAAAAACACAAACGCTGGTGGATAGCCCATACAAATTCATGAAGCAACTACATAGGTAACTGTTTGGCTCAGGTCAATATTGAGGTCAAAGAAGGTGATATTTTGAGTATAGCTTTTGGACTCTAACATCTAGTCCAGAGTTGAATTATGGTAATTTTTAGGCACCGTTCGCTTACTCTCGTCATGGCAAATCAAGTGATGTATAATATGACCATACTAGGTCAAAACACGAAAATGACCTGATCTCAGCTCAGTTCAAGATCACGTTTTAACCTAGCATAGTCAATATGCATATCAATCGACTCGCAATAGCAATCCAAACGCAATGATATCAAAATAAAAGCTGTATCATCATTTCATGCAAAGAGCGTTGGGCTCCGGCCCGCTGCTCAGAAGCATGCAGTGGCAGTGCATGTCCAGGCTTGGGATCGGTTCCCGCGAGACGCCCCGGCGCTCAATTACTTGCCCGATGTAGGTCGGCTGGCAACTGACTGATGGGAAGGTGACCTGAGCGGGGCGGCCGTCCCTGTGCTTTGTGGGACGTTAAACTTTGGCTCCTAAATTAACTCTTCATGGAGGGAGTTGCTCGTTCGGGTGGTGGGGTCGGGATCTCCGTGACAAGTCCCATGAGGACTTTAGTGAGACTCAGACTCCAGCAGCTGTTCTGGGAACAACTTGGACAACATTTATTAAAAAACGTTATTGACCTAAGACTAAAAACTGCTTAAGTAGCCCCAGATGACCTCTCAGAGGTCACAGGTCAAACATTGCAGCATGAACCTGGAAAGGGGCCCAGGATACTACGATTTGGAGAATATGAAGGTATTCTCAGCTGTATCTACACAAATACAGCCCAACTACTGTTTTCCAATGCATTTCTAATGGAGTAGTCATGATCCGTAGGTCATGTCTTGACCTTAGGTCATCGATATGAAAAAATCCCGGAATATATGTTGTAGCACTCGGTGGGCTCATTAAGTGGTATACGTTTCAATTTGATAGATTCACCCATTTCTTACTTATGCCACCTTAAACATTTTTAGAGGTGAGGTCACTTGACCTGCACTGGTAACCCTGACCTGAAATGACCCAACCTTAAAATTTTGGGGAAAGCTGCAAAATTGATAAGGAGTAAGGTGTGCCAAATACGTCGGCGCTTCGCGCCGCAGTTTTTTCATGCCTCCGGAAAAACCCAGGGGTTGTTAAAACACCCCCCACCGAGGCGAGGGTTAAGTCGATTATGATCCAATAAGCTTTTATCAAACGGCGAGAAGTTTTCACTTTCTGACAACGCCCGTGTTCGATAAAAAAATCATTTTTGCCGTTTCAGTTGATTTCTAGCATTTACCATAAAATTTCGTGTATTATATTTTTGAATCTTTAGGCACTTTCAATCCTATTCAGAAAATGGCAAAGTGTTCTAAAAGCTGTAGATCAAAAGTGACTTTGATAAAAAGTGACCACACATCCTAAGATGACCCAAACTTAATGCTTTCAAGTTGGGCAACTCAAGCGAGGGAGGGGGTGCGTGCTGCCCGTCCGTTGGGTGCTGTTTGGCCGTGATGTGATGTCTACGGACCGCAGGTTGTGGCGCGGGGCGGGGGTGGCCGACTGCATTTACAGACATGGTATGGCGGGGTCAGAGCTATCGCGCGTTAAACAGCCGCTTAGGCAGTATAGAAGCGCATGTGACAAAAGGTCTGCAAGTCGGAGATTTTTGCTTACCCTGTTGTGAAGGCCCTGAGCCGCACCTGGGGCCTTTTGTAGTCAGCAAGGACTGCTGTGACTATCAGAAGAAGCCTATGTAGCTAATAGGACCGTTTGAACCCAGTTCGACCCACAATATACCGTAGACCCAACTATCAATTGAAGGGCCCATTTCAGTTCTAGTCAGTTTCCACACCAAGCATGCCACTAGAGGTTTTTCGGCAGGCTCTTCCTCCTATCAGCCATAGTTAAAAGTTCATTTGCATGTGGGAAGGTGTCTTATTGCTTTAACTAAGGTTTATACATCACACAAACAAATATCAACCAAAAATGGAATACTTACGCAAAGCATTAACTGCTTCTATTTGATAATAGGTACATAAGTAAGCCAAAGCAAAAACTCATGTTGGATGTTTTTTTATTTCACAAATTTTCACAATTCTAAAACCGTAACGACATGACTAATGGTAATAGCCTGAGCGGTATCCGCTAGGACCGAGGCTGGTATCCGTATCCGTAGGAACGGGGATGATAGCCGTAGCTTCGGGCAGAGTATCCGTAACCACTGGGGTGGTAAGCACTGTATCCAGCAGAACGGCGGTGGCGGCCGTGGTATCCGTAGCCACCGTAGCCGTAGCCAGAGCGGGCGTATCCGCGGCCGTAGTATCCTCCGGAGTAGGGAGCGGCGGCGTATCCACGGTATCCACCGTAGTACGAGGGAGAGTAGCCGGCAGAGGCGACAGCCACCAGGGCCGCAAGAACCAGCAGCTGCAAAATAAGGGGGAGTCATTCAAAACTAGAACTCCCCACCGCCTTCTGAACCTAAAGTATTTAGGTGGAAATTATTATCTAAATAATTTTCCCCACTATTAATACTACTTACCGCAAGCTTGGCATTCATCTCTGCGATTGTGTGGAGCTCCGACTGCGGGGAGGCAAGACCAATGAGTGTGTGCCTGTTGCCTGGTTGCTCCAGTTTTATACTTCTGTCGGTCTCCGGTCACCATGACCTTGCTCCTTGCGGGGAAGTAGGGGTGACTGTTCGTGGGAGGATGTGGCGCAGTGTTCCAGGCGTGACATGATGCATAGAAGTGAGCAGAGTTTTAACACTCGCCCCACCGGGGGGCCATCGATGGCCCCCTAAGGTTTTTTCTGGGATAGCAGAAAAACGAAGAGGCGCAGCACTGCGGTTGAGGGCTCTACCTCTCACTGCATCACTTTCGCACCATCCCTGAAATTTTTACCCCGGGTCACCCAAGGTCAGGTCACCAGGCGAGGTCAGCCAAGGTCACCTCACTACAACTTTAGAGCTCTATAAGAGCTACATTTCGAAGTCGATCGATTTGAAACTTCCTACACTTTATGACCCCTCCAGGGTCTATAAGGTGTATATCCGAGATTTTTCGATTTCGTGACCTGAGGTCAGGTCACGAGGTGACCTCTCCCATTGGAAAAGCATGGGGAAAAGCTGTCTTATGATCTAAAAGCCACAAAAATGATTGCAGATACTCAGACTGCTCAGAACAGCGTTTTTGGACACCCTTTCACAGATCCCAGGGGTCATATTTGCCCTTTGACTTTTCCAAGGTCATCCAAGGTCACCAGGGGTCAAAAACAGTATTTTGACAATAACTTTTGACCTAATTAAGCTAGAGCGCTGACTCAAACACCGTCGTGTATGCCTTGTCACTGGCTTTCGTTTAATTTACGGCAAGGTCACTTTCTGACCTTTTGTGACCTCAGGTTATATTAGGTCACGAGGTGACCTCTGGAGGTCAAACCACTGGCGGGAGGTCATTACATTCCTCATAGCGGAAAAAGGTCTGGCATTCTCCTATTGAATTTACTTTACCAAATCTCAATAGCTCTAATGGCATAAGAGTTATGCCCAGTTGGCTTAAGCATTGCATAATTGAGTGAAAATAGCCGATCTTGACCTAATTTGACCTCTGGAGGTCAAACAATTGACCTGAGCGCTAAAACATGCGAAGTATGCGAATATTTCTTGCTGAATTCACGTGAGCTTTCTAATGCAGTTTGCAGATTTGCGCTAACGCCCATATTGTCGGAGTTAGAGGGGAGGCCATCGATGGCCCCTCCCCGGTGGGGCGAAGGTGGCGCCGGACCCCCGGTGGGGTGCGTGTTAATGATGAGATGAAGAGACATTTTCGTATAAGTTAGCCAAATGGCAGCGCAGGGGTCTAAAAAAGTGAGCTTGTGGTCGCCGACTAAAATCCAAGCTTCTTCGATGGTCACCGAACCTATTGCTACATGTACTACAAAATCGGTCTTAACCTTCGCCCGGGTGGGGGGTCTTTTAGACCCCCGTCGGGTTTTTCCGAAGTGACCAAAAAACGGCGGCGCGCAGCGCCGCCAAACTTAGTCTAGCTGTTCCTTCATCATTTTTACATCTTTCCTGAAAATTTTGGCTCAAGGTCATATCAGGTCAGGTCACCAGGTCAGGTGAAGTGACCTCACCTCAAAAAATACTTAGGACGGCATAACTAAAAGAAGGGTTAATCGATCAAGTTGAAACTCATACCACATCTTGGGCCCACCAGGAGCTACAACATTTGTTCCGGGATTTTTGATATTGGTGACCTAAGGTCATGTGCAGAGCATGACCTCCCCACTGACAATGCATGGGGAAAATCACGAAATGAGCTTTTCTCAGTAAGTATGGATGAAATAAACTTCAAACATCGGTTGCGACTTGCTCTTAGCCCATTTCTGAAGCTGATACCAAAATTTTTGACTTGTGACCTTTCGAAGGTCACCTTAGGTCAAATAAGCATTTTTGGTGTTTTTCTCTATAAATTTTGAATAAACTAAGATAGAGCTTTTATTTTGTCACCAAAGTGTTTGTATAGTCACTGGAAGTCAAATGATATACATCATGACTATACCAGGTCAACTTGGGTCAGACCGTTGACCTGGGTCAGGTCAAATTCTTAACCTTCGCCCGGGTGGGGGGTCTTTTTAGACCCCCCTCGGGTTTTTCCGAAGTGACCAAAAAACGGCGGCGTGCAGCGCCGCCAAACTTCGTCTAGCTGTTCCTCCATCATTTTTACATCTTTCCTGAAAATTTTGGCTCAAGGTCATATCAGGTCAGGTCACCAGGTCAGGTGAAGTGACCTCACCTCAAAAAATACTTAGGACGGCATAACTAAAAGAAGGGTTAATCGATCAAGTTGAAACTCATACCACATCTTGGGCCCACCAGGAGCTACAACATTTGTTCCGGGATTTTTGATATTGGTGACCTAAGGTCATGTGCAGAGCATGACCTCCCCATTGACAATGCATGGGGAAAATCACGAAATGAGCTTTTCTCAGTAAGTATGGATGGAATCACCTTCAAACATCGGTTTCGACTTGCTCTTAGCCCATTTCTGAAGCTGATACCAAAATTTTTGACTTGTGACCTTTAAAAGGTCACCTTAGGTCAAATAAGCATTTTTTGGTGTTTTTCTTTATAAATTTTGAATAAACTAAGATAGAGCTTTTATTTTGTCACCAAAGTGTTTGTATAGTCACTGGAAGTCAAATGATATACATCTTGACTATACCAGGTCAAGTTGGATCAGACCGTTGACCTGGGTCAGGTCAAATTCTTAAATTTGACCTGGCATAGCAATATCATATATCATTCGATTCGTATTGACGAGAGGATTGCAATGGTGCATAAACTATGGCTGTATCTTGTTTGGTTTGGAAGCTATTAGCGAAAAAGTAAATGACCTTTTGCATGGGTGGCTATGGACATTCCCAAGAATATGCCCAATATTTAGTGACCTGTAGCTCCCTAGGCTTTGACCTGACACGAAAATGAATGCCACTGTAATGAAAGCATATCTCAAGAGCTTTCGAATGGTGTTAGAAAAATGTTTCTAGCTATCATAGTTTCTGAGATATAGGTGGTTTTCTTAGTACACCTCATATTAGCGATTTTGACCTATTTTGACCTATGGTGACCTTGATATTGACCTGACAAGAAAAATGACCGAAGTATTTTCGATATCATTTTCGAAGAGCTTTCGATTGCCGTTTTGCGCTTTTTTCTAGCTCTCTTAGTTTTTGAGATCGTGGGGGGGGTCTTTTTTAGCCCCCCACCAGGGCGAAGGTGGCTCGTACCCGCCACCGGGGCAAGGGTTAAATTTGACCTGACATAGCAATATCATATATCATTCGATTCGTATTGACGAGAGGATTGCAATGGTAAATAAACTATGGCTGTATCTTGTTTGGTTTGGAAGCTATTAGCGAAAAAGTAAACGCCCTTATGCATGGGTGGCTATGGACATTCCCAAGAATATGCCCAATATTTAGTGACCTGTAGCTCCCTAGGCTTTGACCTGACACGAAAATGAATGCTACTGTAATGAAAGCGCATCTCAAGAGCTTGCGAATGGTGTTAGAGAAATGTTTCTAGCTATCATAGTTTCTGAGATATAGGAGGTTTTCTTAGTACACCTCATATTAGCGATTTTGACCTATTTTGACCTCTGGTGACCTTGATATTGACCTGACAAGAAAAATGACTGAAGTATTTTCGATATCATTTTCGAAGAGCTTTCGATTGCCGTTTTGCGCTTTTTTCTAGCTCTCTTAGTTTTTGAGATCGTGGGGGGTCTTTTTAGCCCCCCCACCAGGGCGAAGGTGGCTCGTACCCGCCACCGGGGCAAGGGTTAAAGTGGTCTAAATATGGCTATAGGAAGCACTGGCAGGTGCAAGGGGAAGGTTCCGATAAAGTATAGATATAAAAAGCCTATAAAATATAGATCGGGTTTCTCGATATCGATGCCCTAAGCCAGATTCAAGTCATTACCTGAATTATGTGGGATTTTAATTCAGTATTATAGTCAAAGTTATGACCTGAAAGCAACAAAATCATACATTCTGGGCCTTAATCCTAGCCCCGGAGACCGGCATGAATCACCTATGAGCCCCCCTGGTGGGAGGGGGTTAAAAATGACACCCTCGACCTCGGAAACAAAGAAAGATAGAAACGGAAAAAACGATCGAAAGCTCGTCGGAAATGCAATCGGCGTTACTCCCGGCATTTTTGCGTAAGGTCAATACTGTGGTCAGAAGAGGAAAAAAATTCATATACGTCAAAATGTATCAAATGCAGTGTTCTACAAAACCTTGTTTATTTCCGTAAGAAAAATAGCCGGGACCACTTTTTCAACGCTATTCGACAGAGCCCGAGCAGCTCTTTCACTAAAGCAACATCCATTTTCAAGTCGGGCCAAAGGCTAGGGCGCAACAGGGCACTGAATATTGGGGATGTCATAACGTAGCTTCAAGTTATAATAGCAAGAACGCTCGCTTTGGGCGTGATATGTCGGACCTAAAAGGCAATGTTGGATAGTGATCAGCCATTTATGCGCACTACGCAGTCATGAATACGTATCGATAGTGCCCACTAAGCTTAGGCAAAGTCTGGTCGGAGGTCAATCGAGGTCAAAGATGATACACTGCCCGTACACAAGGGCAATTAAATGGGCGCGAAAGCGGGGGACGGGGTACCTACGCATCCCCCCTGTTGGCCAACCAGGGGGACGTCTCCCCAAAATTTTTGGCTCATCGTCATTAATGCTGTCAGTTACCAAATACGCTCAAAATTCGCCTGCCCCGGTCAGCACCAGCCCGGTTCCATTCCCCTGTAAAAATTCCGTGGCAGCGCCCCTGGCCATTTTCATTTTCGCCCATCACTTCAGACCAAGCAAGATACAACCATGATTTATGCACCATTGTTATCCTCTCCACAATAATGGTTTTATTTTGAGTCCATACATGAAAAAATTGTTTGGCCTTATCTTAGAGACAAATAAAAGGGCTTGCAGCACCTTAAAAAATGAGCCTCAGAAACAGTTCCGATGTTTCATTTAACTAGAGAAAACACGTTCTTTATGTACATGCGTCCTGAAATACTTGTGATTCTTCACCTTCAGGCGCCACAAATCAGATAAATTCCTGTAACATTTTAAATAAATAATTCAAACATTATTCATTGGCAGCATTTCCTCAAAAGTGCAGTGGAAAGTATCAACCATTGCTAAGATAAGGCTCAATTTTCTCTCCATTGCCGAACATAGTTCTACTCAAAGCAATAATAATGCTGTCTGTTGGGGATAACATTATTTTTTTGCATGACATCATTCCCATAACTATTTCCAAAGCTCTTAATTTATGCATTTAACATTAATAATCAGGACTGAAAAAGTTTCCAGAATAGTTGCTGATGACCGATTTGAACCAGGATTGAGTACTGAGAAGAAGAGTTTGCATTTCAGCAACCTGTTCTTTTGTGGTGGACATTATCTCTCTGTGGAATTTCTACTAAACCTCTGTGGCAGTGCTTCCATATTTCATCCATACTAGAGAAAACAAACGATTTTACTTTCTTGGTGAGACCAAAAGCACAAGATATTACCAGAAACTTGGATGCATATAATCAGTGAGTTAAAAAAACACACCCTGACCACCCAGTGTGCATCCATCTGTGCAAAAGACAGCCTATTCTATGTTTGGTAGACTTGGACTGGGCCATTAAGTGGTAAGAAGTGGTAAGTGGAAGATGTTAAGTGGTACAGAAGTGTAGAGACAGGGCCGTTTTCGTCCACACCTGTTTATCAACGAATGTCGGAACGTGCTATCTTACTGATAGAGAAATGTGATATTGCTGGTCTCTGCCAAAGTGTTACAGAACCCACAAGGAATAACAACTTTCTGGATTTAGTGTTTTCTAGGTGTGCTCACGTGAAGTCCTGTGTGAGAAGTGGTATTTTTCCCTCTGACCATTCCGAAATTATCAGTGAGATTAGGGTTGTTGCACCTCAAACACCCCTTGTGAATAGGTCAGCGGCGCTTAACTATAAAAGAGCAGATTTTGACGGCATGAGGCGCAGTCTACAGCTTGTACCTTGGGAGGCTTTGTTAAACCTCAATGCTGAGGGGGCGGTGGATATGTTTTATGATGTGCTGAGAGCCGCCATTCGCGATCATGTGCCAACTGTCACGTTGCGCCGGCGATGTCCCCCCTGGTTTGACGCTGAGGTTAGGCATGCACTGCGAGAGAAAGAAAGAGCTTTCAAGTGTATGAAGCGTAATAGGAATGACCAGACCATCCGAAATTTTGAGGAAACGCGGCGATCATTCAAAACTCTGTCATCTCACAAATATTTTAAGCATTTGCAGGGCATGATCGGAAACTTTAAAACAAATCCAAAACGTTTTTGGTCGTACCTACAGTGCATCAGGGGGAATAAGGGACGAACTGCATCACTGTTAGATGGAACACACGAAATCTATGATGACATTCCAAAAGCCAACCTGCTTAACGATACCTTCGCGAGAAAATTTACCCCACCTGATGTTGCTGATTACCCCACTGTCACAGAGTATAACTTGCCGTCTCTGGACAGATTTGAAATATCAGAGGGAACAGTTCGAGCTGTCTTGGATGATTTGCAGGTGCACAAGGCCTGCGGGCCTGACGATATCAGTGCTAGAGTCGTCAAGGAATTGCGTAACGAGCTGGTGCTCCCTCTCTGCATCCTATTTAGGAAATCAATAGAAGAGGGGATATTCCCGGGCAGATGGGCGGAGGCCAACATTGTCCCGATTTTCAAAAAAGGATCTAGGAAATCACCTCAAAATTACCGAAGTGTCTCTCTGCTTCCGCTATTCGGCAAAATTTTGGAGAGATGCGTATATCAGACCCTTCTCACTCATGTTCAACCAGTCCTGTCTGAATATCAGCACGGATTTGTCCCGCGCCGCTCATGTGACTCTAATTTGGCAACTCTTCTAAAAACGGCGTGGGACTCTATCTCTTCCGGCCATCAAACTGACATAATCTACACTGACTACTCTGCGGCCTTTCAGAGCGTGAATCATAAACTCTTACTCTATAAGCTTCAAAAATCTTATAACGTGTCTGGAAAAGCGCTGTCCTGGCTTAAATCATTCCTTTGCTCGAGAAAACAACGGGTTGTCGTAAACGGAAAGTGCTCTCATTGGACGGATGTACGCTCTGGAACACCGGAAGGCAGTCAAATATCTCCTTTGCTCTTTGCCTTGTTCATTAATGATCTGCCAAACGAAATTCAAACAAATTCTTTGCTATTTGCTGACGATGTGAAGCTTTACCACCAAATTCTTACTCCCGAAGACTCAGAACTGCTCCAGGCTGATCTAGATAGATTGGCTAAGTGGTCCGAATCCTGGAAGCTAAATCTGAATCCCTCAAAATGTCATTCGTTTAGAATCACTTTAAAAAGGAACCCCATCCCGGCAATCTACAAAATTCGAAACACACCTCTGGAGCACATGGACAAAGTTCGCGACCTCGGCATTTGGTTAGATTCCAAATTGAACTTTTCAGAGCATATAAACATCATCGTCAGCAAGGCAAACAAGATGTTGGGTCTGTTAATGCGCTCTCTTCAGACTGGCCGAGGTGGTGGAAGACTTAAGGAGGGACCAATTTTGGCTGCATATTTTGGCAATGTTCGATCAATTCTGGAATATGGATGTGTCATCTGGGGCGGAGCTGCAAGATGTCATTTGGACAGATTAGACAGGGTCCAACATAAATCTTTGATTTGGCTCGCATCCAACATTCACACATCTCGACCATCTCAGTCCTTGTCATACCATGATCTCTTAAAGCTCTTAAAAATTAGCAGTCTGTCCCAGAGGAGACTCCAGTACGACATTTGCTTCGTACTCAAAATCATAGCCGGGAAGGTGGACTCCGCCTGTCTGCTCGGGAGCTTCCCACTCCATGTACCTCAGCGGCGAACCAGGGGGATGCAAAGCCACCTTTTACATGTTTCCCTGCCTCGTGTGGAGACCGTCAAAAGAGGCTTATTTCGCAGGGCAGCGATTGCTTTTAATGGCCATCTTGGACGCTGTCCCGAGGCAGACCCCTACGCTTCGACCTTTAGTAGTTTTAGAGCCAGGGTGAGGAAATATGTTAAAGCTCATCCATTTTAGGCTTCTTATCTTATTTTATGCCGTTTTTCATGTCTTAATGTATTGCAGTGTTTCTGATGTATTTTCATTTGCTTCATATTCATAGCTTCGTGTATATTTTATATCGAGTGTTTTATATTACTGTTGCAGGAATAGGTTGCATTACATTGTTACACGGTTGCATTGTAAATATTCATTGGTGTGCTGTTTTATTGCTTGACTTCAGCTGTAATTGGGTTTTCACATACCTGTTGCTGATAAGCCTGAATAAATGAAATGAAATGATAAATGAAATGAAATGAAATTCTCCTTGCAGTGGAGTCTTCTGAAAAATTAGGAATGGTTGATCGCATCTTTGTGCTGTGCAGGAATGCACATTTCTATCTCTTTTGGGGTGCCAATGCACAGTGATGGATCTAGGATTTTAGTAAGGGGCAGCCCTCAGAGGGTGCACTCTGTCATCCAAAAGGGCACACTTCACCCAAAAGGATGGCTATTATCTTCAATCAGTGGGGGAAAACTGTGGTTGGTGTGACTTAAAAATGGCAACAGTGCCATAAATGGGAATGATGGGCCATAAATGGGAATCCTTGACCCATAGATGGGAACAACCATTCCCAATTATGGGAATGCTTGAGAACATTTTCTAGAACAATATTTTGGGCCAAGAAACAAAATTTTGATCCTTCTACCTGGCTTATTTCTGTTCTTTCAATTTTAGAGGGGATTCATCTTTGAAGCAGGATCAGGAAATCATACTGTATACTCTGCTTCAAATATTGAGGCTCAAAATGTTTATTTTGAGCATTCACATGTCATGGTACATCGGTGTAAATAGGGCAGTAGTTATATACAAAATCAATAAATAGATAGCGAAACAATAAAAAAGTTTTAAAAGGTTTTGATTAATATTGCCACTTGAGATAATAATATATATGTATACGCACCAGGACATATGGTCATACAAAACATTATGCGAGCCAACCTAGCACCAACAAAACCTGTTTTCAGCACCTTTAATGCCATTTTTTCACAACTTCTAAACTTCAAAGCTCCATCTGTAGCCCCAGCATTTGTATTCTAGTGGTGGGGGCAGTAGCAAAGTATTTTCTGCCTCACAGACCTGGTTTAACCGGTTTTTGGGGTGCCTTTTTCCCTCAGGCCGCCCTTAATCCTTTCGAACTTAAGGGGCCCCGAACTCCCTTGGATCCGTCACTGCTGAGGCACCCCCAATGAAAGCTTAAGTTATTTTCTGTGCCTACTAAGAGTATCCTTCAAATTTTCCTGTTTCTCATTTCAGGGACTTCAAAATCGTTAAATAATAAGCCTACTTAGTCACCCAGTTATAGATCCAGCTATAAGGCAAGAACATGGTGGTATCAATAAGAGTATGCTTGTTATGGATTGTTTCATAATAAGCACCCCAAAAATCGTTTAGGAAATCCACGCCCTTGGGAATGTGTGAAAATAGAACAATGCTTACGATGATATTTATTAGCGTGTTTGTGGTTGGGAAGAGTTTAACCATGCACCACTGGTATTCAAGGTTTTTTCCTTCTGAGACTTTTCGCCGTACAGCAAAACCAGAAAACATCATTGCACGTAGACTCTAAAACCCACATAGATTGCATGGACCGTCTGTGATAAACTCACATCTTGATTTAAACCCTTGGATTTAACAAATTCAACACCAGTCGTCAAAAACGGCGCCCACTGCTTTTAACAAGAATGCAAAAATAGTAGTGGCAGCCCGCGCCGCGCTTGTTCTGAAGGCCGCAGACACCGAAAACGTATCAGGGTGACCACCGGTGACCAGGCGACCACGCAAGTCGCTGATTTCGGCCGACTTGGTCGCCTATTGGTCGCCTATTGAAAAAATAAAAATCACCGACTTGGTACCGACTCGTGACAGATTCTAGTACATTCTAGCTTAAACTTAAAAATAGTACATAAATACAGAATAGGGACATGACATCATCTAAATTACCAGGTAATTTCAGTCGTTTTTCATAGAATGGGACCCAAAAATTGTCATAAGAAGAAACATAACTAGCATAGACTAGCAGCAACTAAGGGCGGTGGAGATACCAGATGCAATCGGCCAAAGATGCCTCGTTGTAGCCAAGCTGTCTTTCTCAGAAACGCCAAACAGACCGGGAAACAAAGGTTAACTTGGCTCTTTGTCGCAGTAGATTCTGCCCATTCTTGGCCAAAGAAACTGGCAGACTTCATCCAATACATTTTGATGGGCAGTGTCTGTATTGCGATGACGGGTGGAGACAATGGAGAGGTAAGCATATTTAGAAGCACGAGCAGATGGTGGAAGCTAAAATCATGGAAAAACAGATGGAATCAGAGTTTGAGACGGTTGCTGGGTCGCCAACCAAAAGATGGTAGGGTCGGCGACGGCGTAGGTAGATCGGCAAGTTTTTAGAACTCTGCGTTAAGAAGCTGGTGACTGGTATAGCTTCTCCTGTTTTAAGTACGGTATTTGAGAACTTAATGAACGATCCAGAACTTGGTGAACGATCCCACAGCATGGTGTTAAGGTGGTGGAAGAATTCGTGAGCCATCCAAAGGGTAAAAATATGCAGCAGGGTCTTCTAGCAGTATCAGAGCTCTTAAATAGTTCGCAGGAGAATAGGGAGAAGCACATGCCCCAACGAAGTTCTCCAACGAAAGTTACCAGAGACAGGTTCGCCTCCGGAAGGCATTCCTGTTCTGTCGGGATTTAGAGTACTAGGGTGCTGAATCATTTAATTTCAGGTCTTTTGTGGAAGAACATGTACCTATTTGTATTGCGCTGCAAATACATCTGACAAGTAAATGCCTGCATGTTAAATCCCATCTACCGCTCTTATACGCACGCACATGCCACGCTGTCTTTACTGGTAGGTTATGCACCCCTTTCATCTAAATTTAACAAAGGGAGACTGCAACGCCGGGCGACCAATCGCGCCTGAAACATGAAATCTTTACCCGTTTTGAAGCGATCTTTCCCGTTGTCGTAGATGCTTGGAATGCGGCTCATTGAAATCAGAATTGAATATATGATGGGAAAAAGTGGGTTCGAGTCTGAAAAGTAAAACAATGTTTTTTAACGACCCTATTGTAGCACCTAGTGGGCACACTATGACATATGAGTTTCAACTTGATCAATTAACGCTATTTTTAGTTATGCAGTCCTAGGTATTTTTACGTGAGGTCACTTCACCTGGCCTGGTGACCTGACCTGATATGACCTTAAGTTAGAATTTTCAGGGAAGATGTAAAAATGATAAAGGAACAGCCAGATTAAGTTTGGCGGAGCTGCGCGCCGCCGTTTTCCCTTCACTTTGGAAAAACCCGTGGGGTCTTAAAAAGACCCCCACCCGGGCGAAGGTTAAAAACTATTGTATTCTTCCATCCCTGGGTATATGCCTTGGAAAATAAATATATGAACGGTAATCATAAAACCCAGTTGATCGTATTAGCAGTTGTTCCAAAAAGAAATTCAAAGGAAAAGCTCCCTCCCAAAGTAAAGATAAGCTCCTGCATATTCTCAAAGCTGAAGATTCAAAGCTGCCTACATATTCTCAAAGCTAAACGATTCTGTCGGTTTTTTGGCGCAAAGACAAAGTCTAAAGGTAGCCGGAACCTGAAAGAAATAGGGTGAAAACTGTTGAATGATTCAAATTCGCAGAAGACAGAATTTATCATAAAGGCGAAAGTGTTCCGACCGATTGCTTTTGCACCCAGTGGAGAAGTTTCCGTTTCAACTATCCTCCAACTCCACTACAATGCTTTTAAATGTTTAGGTACATGATGACATCCAATAGGACCCAAGCTTAAATATTTGCACAGTTTCTTCTGTGTCTCTGTTTGAATAGTAAACAAGTAAATAAGTAACAAGTAAAATAAGTAACAAGTAACAAGTTAAATAAGTGACAAGTAATAAGTTGAATAGTAAACAAGTACGTCAGACATAAAACTGGACGGTTATTTTTTATTTCAGCATACACCACACAATGGGAAAACCATAACGACACGTCTAATGGTAATAGCCTGAGCGGTATCCGTATCCGTAAGAGCGAGGCTGGTATCCGTATCCGTAGGAGCGGGGATGATAGCCGTAGCTTCGGGCAGAGTATCCGTAACCACTGGGGTGGTAAGCACTGTATCCAGCAGAACGGCGGTGGCGGCCGTGGTATCTGTAGCCGCCGTAGCCGTAGCCGGAGCGGGCGTATCCGCGGCCGTAGTATCCTCCGGAGTAGGGGAGCGGCGGCGTATCCACGGTATCCACCGTAGTACGAGGAAGAGTAGCCGGCAGAGGCGACAGCCACCAGGGCCGCGAGAACCAGCAGCTGCAAAATAAGGAGGGAGTCAATACCAACTCGAACTTCTCACCGTTTTGAACGCAGTGTGCATGTGAAAAATATCATCTAAAGAGTTTACCCAGGACTGAGAATACTTACCGCAAGCTTGGCGTTCATCTCTGCGATTGTGTGGAGCTCCGACTGCGGGGAGGCAAGACCAATGAGTGTGTGCCTGTTGCCTGGTTGCTCCAGTTTTTATACTGCTGTCGGTCTCCGGCCACCATGACCTTGCTCCTTGCGGGGAAGTAGGGGTGACTGTGCCCGGAAGGGTGCGGTGCACTGTTCTCAGGCGTGACATGATGCCGAGCTATGAACATTGTTTACATGTGATGAGGCGATGAAATGTTTTCATGTTATCTTTTAATGTTAAATTATCGGAGGGCTTACTGCAGATAGGGCACCATGCTGGATAGATCAAGGGAAATGACTTACGGTCCTAGATGATAAAAGTGTCAGTAAAAGGCGACAGGTGTGAGAAGATCCTTAAAAACTGATGATCCCTACTACTGATGAGGATCCAGGACCGAAACTTCGAGTTTTACCTTTCCCTGACTTTCAGTTCCCTTTTATTTTTCTTTACACTGTGCTTAGGTGTTGCGTGTTCCATTGCGGTTTTAGTGTATACTTAATATTTTAGTTCACGTATACAGTTTTAGCTTACGCACAGAATTTTAGTTTTCCCACCGAGTTTTTTTAGCAGCGGTTTGGTTCATTCCACATCTCATCTGTGCTTTTGTACCCATTTCAGGTCCAATCGGGGGTGTTATGCTCATTTTACTTTCGCGGTGTCTCCGCAGGGGTCTGTTGTGGGATTCCAAGTATCTTTATTTGCTATTTTTTATTTATGGCTGGTTTTAGTTTTTAGGGATCTTCTCATACCTGGCGCCTTTTACATCTAGGGCCTTAGGTCATTTCCCTTGATTTATCTTTTAATGGCACCGATATATTCTATTCAGTTCTTCCCGTTCAGAGGCCTGCTGCAAAGAACATTAAACAATGATTTTTCTTAGGTGGCCCAGACATGGCTCAGGTGGGGCTTTAGCTGCCTTTCAAGTATTTGGAGCATGCTTTGCACTGACCTTGAGAATAATTGGGTCACATAAAGGACATGGAGTTCCTTTACAAAACCGTATGTGGAAGATTTTCAGCTTTCCGGCTTTGTACTAGGCTTCATTGCACTGTGCTGAGATGTATGAAATACCATGCCATTTTTGGGCTCCCGTGACTTTCCATCACCTCTTATGACATGTGTAATTTCTTTAAACCTGGTTTACTTTCGATGATGTTTGTTGACCTCTACGGAGCCTTTGCCAGATCCACACTTAATTCAAATGCTATTGGGAACGCCATTAATTCTCGCCGTCCCACAGTCTCGTCGTTATCACATCTCTCTCGACGCTTCCTATACCTTCTTCCGGTCATTCACCCACTGTCACTCTTCTGAGGCTTTTGCTTTTTTCCTCGGTTTGTGCTCATAAATGGTCTTAGGTGTATCGTGCGGTGTCTGCCGCCCGACTTCAACGCGGACGTTTTGATAGTGCCGTGTCTTTTTAAACATACTTGTATGTGTATGTACGAATACATGACATGGCTACAAATGTTGGAAATTAAGGACAATGATTAAAATGTTTTTGAAGTTGAATTGGAACTTAACGCTCAAATTCCAACGGAAACTGTTATTGCTTATTTATCATATTATTATATCAAAACTATGTGCACAACTCTAGCTATGCTTTGCAACCACGTCGCAAAACAATCTAATACATTATACCGCCCTCAGTCACCTCGGCTTCCCCGCAAGGAGCAAGGCCATGGTGGCCGGAGACCGACAGCAGTATAAAAACTGGAGCAGCCAGGCAGCAGACACACACTCACTGGTCTACTCTCCCAGCAGTCGGAGGTCCAACAAACCGCAGAGATGAACGCCAAGCTTGTGGTAAGTAGTTTCAATACTGGGGAAACTCTTTAGATGATATTTTTCACATGCATACTTTGCGTTCAAAACGGTGACAAGATCGATTTGGCATTGACTCCCTCCTTATCTTGCAGCTGCTGCTTCTTGCTGCCCTGGTGGCTGTCGCCTCTGCCGGCTACTCTTCCTCGTACTACGGTGGATACCGTGGATACGCCGCCGCTCCCTACTCCGGAGGATACTACGGCCGCGGATACGCCCGCTCCGGCTACGGCTACGGCGGCTACGGATACCACGGTCGCCACCGCCGTTCTGCTGGATACAGTGCTTACCACCCCAGTGGTTACGGATACTCTGCCCGAAGCTACGGCTATCATCCCCGTTCCTACGGATACGGATACCAGCCTCGCTCCTACGGATACGGATACCGCTCAGGCTATTATCATTAGATAATTGCATATGGTACATTGTTTGTAAAAAGATGAAATACAAAGAGTGACAAAATGAGTGGTTTACGTGTTTTCCTTGATTACTATGGAATAGCGGCTCTGAATATATTGCTCTAATATTTCGATGTAGGCCCATATCTGACATGCGGGTGTACTTGAATACTGTTTATGTGTTAAATACTTATGGCCTGGAGTCGGAGCTATCTTTGCTGTGACTGGGGAGGGAATGTTCGCCTTCCCCCTTGGAACTAAGAATACGCTAGGGAGCAAAAATCGTAAGGCAGTGTTAAATATTCTGAGTATATTTTTTAAACTAAATACACCATACTATTTGTCTTTACGATTACCAGAGGTAAAAAATCCCCATAATGTAATCACCAAATATATTTTTAGTAATATCAGTTGACTGAGGATGGATGTAATTAAATAGTTGTGCTCCATGTAAATTATGTCATCAATCCAAACGGTACAACGCGTGAAATGGCATTGCTAGGAAACATAAAATAATTAACCGGATTTAGGGTGGGATCAAGGTAAAATGAGCTTATAATTTATATTTTCTAATTTTGGTGAGACCATAGTCATAATGATCTGAAACTAAGCGCTATATAGCTGTAATTTTTATGTTATTGAATAGAGCGTTGTTTCCATGCATTTGTTATCGGAGGAAATCAATAAATTATGGCGCAAATGTGTCACAACCCACGGAATGTTCGCATCATGTCACGACTGTTGCTGAAATGTTTGTGAAAAATTAACTTATTCGATAGGTCTCTAGATTTCAGAAATTCTCTAAAGCGCAGCCAGTATATTTAACTAACTTCAATCCATGTAAAACACCAAACTGTGTATGTACTGCCCAACAACGTTGTTTAACCAGCTCATGCCTGTGTTCTAGCACCTATTAATTGAATAGGATATGTGTGATCGAGCTATTGCAAGCCAGTCAGTTCGGAATCTATCATGAACTCTTTTTTGTTA
The DNA here is from genome assembly GCA_034440635.1 of Lepas anatifera. Taxonomy (NCBI): domain Eukaryota; kingdom Metazoa; phylum Arthropoda; class Thecostraca; family Lepadidae; genus Lepas; species Lepas anatifera. The sequence goes on along the minus strand of JAOTON010000596.1, from coordinate 913,149 downwards.
ATTGTTTGTAATTAACTTGTGAAGATGTCGCCGCCTGCCGCCAGGTGCGTTTTCGACGGCGGGCGACAGCCGGGGCTCGATGCCGGTCGCCGCGCTGCCGCTTTCATCTCAGCCTCGTCCCCGCTGCCGTTTTCCTGATGATAATTTGATCATAGCTCATTGTAATATAAATGAAATTACAGCTCCACAAAAATTGTCTGAATTAGAACAATTTGTCACTTTCAATAAAATAGGAATACTAGCTCTAACAGAAACGAAACTAGATGAAACTGTTCATGAAAGTCTTTACACCTTACAAAGTTTTCATCCACCTTTGCTCCAATTTAGAAACTGACGATGGGGAGGTACGGCAATTTTTGCGCACCGATCGATACAAATTAAACGAACATCAGAGTTGGAGATCCAAGGAGAGGAATGGCTGTGGGCAGAAGCAAAAATAAACGGGACAAAAATCCTGATTTGCTGCGTATACTTACCACCGAACCTTCTTGCGGAACGATATGATGCATTTTTGGAACGATTCACGGATAGCGTGACGGCAGCGTATGCTTTTAAACCAGCTGCAATCTGTATTTTAGGAGACATGAATACTGGAAATATTTATCTTAATAATCATTTTAAATCACACAGTGGATTGACATCTTTCGAATTTAAACCTAGGGATGTTTCTGAAAGTTAGGGGTTAACTCAACTAATTAAAGGCCCGACCAGAATAAATGATAATGTTGAGAACATACGTGGTCTCATATTTATTAACCATACTCATTTCCAGGTTGGAGCGAGCACGCTATCAAATTTCAGCACCCTGGATCATCTCCCTGTGTATTTAAAATTGAGTCTTACACATAAACTCACAACAAACTTAGGTAAAGAGCGCATTGTCTGGGATTACCCCAAAATGAATTCTGCTATGCTTACTCAACTTCTTACATCAACTAATTGGGAGGACATCCTTAGACCAGAAGTCAATACTGCAGCCGAAAAGTTTTCTGATACGATTTTAACCGCTGCCCGACAATGCATACCGATCAAAACGGTAAAATCAGGAACCCACAAGCCGTGGATGACAGCGCAGTTGAAACATATAATAAACAAACGAGATAGGCTGTTCCGAATAGCAAAACGTACGGATAGACCTGCTGACTGGCAAACATGGAGGCAACAGCGTAATCGAGTAACTATGGCTAACAGGGAAATTGAACGGAAATTTTATGAAATCAAAACAAACATTCTCTTAGAAAACAAACAGAACCCGGCAAAATACCATAAAGTTTTGCAAGATATGATAGGTGCTTCCAAAGACCGCGAGATTCCAACCCTAGTTGGCGAAAACGGAGAGGTAGTTGAAACAGACAAAGACAAAGCCAACTTGCTAAACAAAGTGTTTGCTGAAATGTCAGACATACATCCGCCTGACCCCATAACACTCCAAGTGCCGTCTAATCCCGAAAAGATACCGACTTTATCGGAAATTCGCGTCACTGAACAAGACGTTTTGAACGCGTTAAATAAACTTGATAGTAGTAAAGCATGCGGCCCAGACGAAATACCCGCTAAGTTATTGAAACTAATAGCCATTCTTATAGCGGAAAACCTAGCTCATCTCATAAACAAATCTCTACATTCGGGAATATATCCAGATAAATGGAAAGAGGCGCAAGTAAAAGCAATTTTAAGGGAAAAGGCTCTCCTTCCGATCCTTCGGGTTACCGTCCCATTAGTCTTTTACCTTGTATGTCAAAAGTTGCTGGAAAATTGGTTCATAATTATATTTATAAACACTTATGCGACAACAACCTTTTGTCTGATAAGCAAAGCGGCTATAGGCCAAAACACAGTACCCAATTGCAGCTTTTGTATTTAACTGATGAATTATACAAAACTTTAGATGAAGGTAACCAGCTAAGTGTAATATATCTAGACATAGCCCGGTACTCTACTATATGGCACGAAGGGCTGTTAAAAAATGTGAAAACGAATTCGGTATTAGAGGCAATATGCTCAGATGGTTAAGGTCATACTTATCCAACAGAGTACAGCGAGTTAAAGTAGGGAACACCCTATCTGAACTGGAAACTATCAATGCAGGCTGCCCTCAGGGGTCTGTAATGGGGCCCCTTCTTGCCCTAATGTACCTAAATGATCTCCAAAACCACGTTACTAATGATATTTTGATGTTTGCCGACGATACGTCTATTAATGCTACGCACTCTGTCTCAAATATCGAACAAGTTACCCGCTCATTGCAAAGCGACTTGGATGCTATTTCTGACTACGGGAAAAAATGGGCCATAAAATTCAATGTGTCCAAGACAATACAACAAACCTTCTTCCTTAAAAAAGTGTCTTCCATTCCCTCATTGGCGTTTGATGGCAGACCCATACCTCTCCACGACAACCATAAACATCTAGGACTCACTTTTTCGAAAGACTTAAGGTTTCAAGTACATATCAACCAAGTAATTCGAAAAGTAAATAGAGTAATGAGTCCCCTTTACGCTGTCACCCCTTACCTCCCTAGAGAGGTTATTGGTCAATTGTACAAAACTTACATACTTCCGTTGTACGATTACTGCGATTCGATTTACGACGAACTAATTACAGTAACTGACAGCATGAGGCTGGAAAGAATGCAGAATAGAGCAGCGCGACTAGTGACGGGAGCCAGTTTCAGAACGTCAACGGACAAATTATTGTCAGAATTAGGCTGGCCAACATTAAAAAATAGGAGGTTGGTTCACAAATTACAAACATATCACAAACTAGTAAATGCGGGGAACGAAATTCCATCTTACATGAGAGAATTGTTACCTACCTCCAGGGCATTCACAGGACTCCGACTCAGAAATTTAGCGTCCTATACCCTCCCCGCATACCGAATTACACGTTACAAATATTCCTTCGTGCCGGCTACAACTAGGGCTTGGAACAAATTGCCTATTAATTTAAGACAGACACAATCTAGGGCCATCTTCAAAAAACAGGTACATTTTCTGTATGGACGAGAGGCTCCTCCTATATACAATAACTCAGGTTCGAAACTCGGTAACATTCTTCACACACAATTACGAGTTGGTTTAGCGCGTCTGAAAGACCACCAATTTAAGGTTGGGAAGACAACCTCCCCGATATGTAACTGTGGAGATAGCAGGGAAACATCCACACATTATGTTCTTATTTGTTCATTACATCGAGAACATAGACAAAAACTGTTTTCTTCTCTAATAGCAATACTGGGAGCTGCATTCCTCAATCTTAACCAAAATAAAAAATGGAAATGCTTGTTTATGGCACGGATTTGGATAAAAATTGCACTCACAGAGTTAATTTCGCATTTCAAAAATTCCTCATTGCGACGGCGCACAGCGAGACTTAGCAGCGCATGTACGCGGTGAAGCGAGCGGCGCGGCGGCTGGCAGGCGGCGCTGTGGCGGGTGTCCGGCAGGCCGGGAAACGACCTTTCGCGGCGTCCTGAGTCGACTATCATTTTGTTTTCTCACATTATTTTCTGATTCTAGAATATTTACCACTGTGGCACGGATTGGTACCGGGATTTAAGCCTTGTGCTTTTGTGCCTCTCCGTGATGAATGTCATGCTGATGTCGCTACTGTTAATAAAGTTGTGTTGTTGTTGTTGTTGTTGTTGTATGACGCTCAGATATCGCTCGGAGTTGGTGATGGTCGCCCGCTCACTTATTTCTCAAGCCAGTAAGGACAAATCATGCCGTGCTTTGAGATTGCACACCACACTGTACGCTTTTGGGCATTGAATTATCCCAGCTTCGTGTCCATTGAGTTTCCTCCATGGATCCAAAATCTCAGATCAATACCCCATACAAATTTGGTTTTATTGGCTAATTGATGGATGACATTGTTTGGGGTCATCCTGTTCTTCATCAACGCGATAAAACAACTTAAATAAAACAGCCAGGGAAAGGAGAATGTAGCAAATACTGAGCCGTAGCACGCCAGTTTAGTCTGTATTTATAAATAGTAACCAGTCCAATGAAAACTGGAGTCAATTTGGCACTACTCTGTGGGAGTAACGTTACTCCACTAATTTGCTACCCTTAATTCTGGCATACCGGTACTCTTTTATATGGGTAATAAAACACCCCGTGTAGTGGTGCTCCAAAAAAAATGCTCAGGTTACCCCGAAAATTAAACTACTGGAAACTAAAAAAAGAGTAATTAACTCTCGAAAAAAGGGGTTTTTGGCCGCCCTTAGATGGAGTCATTTTGAACCCAAATGGAACACTGTTTTTCGGAGTAAACTTTTTTCTCAGTGTATATATGATAGAAGATGGGTAGCATTGAGACAATATTTTGCTGACAAGGGCATCAACAGGTCTACCTGGTGCTGTTGTTGACATCGAAATATTGCCTCAAATTGTGTCATTTTTAAACCAAATATTAAGAGAAAAATAAACTGGCCTGCTAAGGATCAATATTTACTACATCTTAGATCAATAATGCTACCACAAACAATTCAAATGATCCAGGAAAAGTATCAACATTAAAAGTGCAGTCTACAGGTTAAATCATAATGCACACCACAGAAAGGCACAGACAGGCAATTTGCAGGCAATATCAGGGATGCATTTTTTGAAAAAGTTGAAAGATTGGGTTAAGGCGCAAAAAACGGTCATTTCCTCTTGAAAATGACTTGCGTTCTTTAAAAACATAAAAACCGGTGCTGTATCAATAAGCCCAGCATTCCTAGCTGAACGCTTGTAATAGCAGCAGTGCGGTGGCCGTACATTAAGCGCACGAGGAAATACTATTTTTGCTGTGAAATGAACTAACTGGATGTTGGGGGACGGGGGAGTGAATTGGCTGGTGGAAGGCAGGGTGGAAGGTGGGAAAGAATGATGGTGTATGATAAATTGTTGCGGTAACCTGTGGGAATCCGACGTTCGACTCTAAAACGATTTTCTTTTTATACTCTGAACTTTTTCTTATATTCTCAGCGACTTACAACGCACACTTGGGCTGGCTTGGTTTGATGTGTCCCAGCCAGGCACACGTCCAGCGAAGAATCCATTCGGGTATCGACACAACACTGGATTCAATATTTTTTTAAATAACGCGAGTTGCTGTCAGAAAAAAGGTTTGGCATTTTCACGCTGTGGCTCCACCTTACCATTTACCCCCCCAACTCATCCCTGGCATCGCCGACATGTTTTGCCCTGCCATCCTTGGCACAGTGAGCCTCTGACAGGCACCTGTGCTTGACTGGGCCTTGTTGTGCCATGTCTTTTGATTGGCTGTGCCTTGCTACACTCCCCGTTGGGGGGGGGCGAAATTCTCCCCCTCCTGGTTTTTCCCACATAAGGTAGAAATGAGAAAACGCAGAAAAACACAAGTACTAGTACCTTATTCCTGATTTATTTCACGTATCTGAACAAAGTTTTAGGTCAGGTCATGTCAGGTCAAGGAACTATTCAAGGTCACGCGACCCGACCTGGAAACCCCAAAATCATGAATTTGAAGCGGTGTCAAAGGAACATGTGGCAACCGATCAGTTTTAAACTTTAAACATGTGGTGAGTTCACTAGGGCCTAGAAAGCTGTCTTATCGGAATTTTCATGTTGTTGACCTAAGATGGTGTCAATTTTTTGGTCACCCAATTCTAAGTTTACGGTAACAATTTAAAGGACTCGTCTTCTATAAGTGCTGAATAGATCAACTTGAAAATCCTCATACCATGTATTCTTACCACGATCTCACCCATCAATTTGAGTTTTTGACCATGTGACCTCTCAAAGGTCATGCCAGGTCACATGAGCATGCATTGATTATTTTTCCAATAACTTTGAACTGAATTGAGACAAACCATATGACCCTGGCAAAAGTGCATCGATAAGCTCTCCCCCGAATTGAGAAAATGTTTTCATTTTGCTTGCATTGAGCTTATCACGTCAGGGGGTCGCTTGAAATGCAACAAGACCATACCAGGTCAGCATGTAACCCTTACCTAGCTCGATGCCTGGTTATTCTTACCATTTGACCTAACAAGGCCATATTATGCATCATTCGATTTACCACGATGAGGTAGCTCCAAAGATGCCTCAAAATTTTCTAGCTTCACTCAGTAAAAATATTTAGCGGAAAATGAACACTGCATTGTTGTAAGCCTATCAACACGCGCATTGACGGGAGGGGATGGGTACACACCCCGCCGGTTTTTTGGAGATAGGATAAAAACAGCAGCACGTAGCGTCACCGTACCTTGCATACATTTTCCCAAATTATTTTTTAAAATTTTGTTTAACTTTTAAGGTTAGGTCATCTCAGTTCAGGTAACCTGTACAGGTCAAGTGACCTGACCCAAAAAAGTTTAAGATAGCATAAGTCAAAACAGGGTGAACTTATCCGATTAAAACTCATATCACACAATGGGCTCACCAAGTTCCTTAAAATGAGTTCCAGTATTTTTTTGATATCAATGACCTAAGGTCGGGTACGAGCCGTGACCTCTCCATTGGGAATACATGGGAAACTGGTTTTAACTGAATAAATTAGTAACAGATGTGATAGAGCTGTTATTTTATCTTCATTAGATTTACCTTATCTTTGCACTTCTAATGATATGCATTTCGATCTAGCATGACCTTGACCTGACCTGAGGTCAGGTCAACTGCCTATTTTCTGGTGACCTCTATGGAGCCAGTTTTACATTTAATTCATTTGGGATTTATGTTGAATTTCGGATTTGTATAGTGTCCCCTAACAATAATTACCAAGGGAAATGAGGGAAATGATGTATACGGGGGAAATTGAACAATACATTTACATGCAATGTTGTCACCAATGTTATGTTCAATAAACTAACCCCAAAAGAAAACCATCGAAGACAAAATTAAGCAGTTTTAAGAGTATCAATGAGCATGAGAAATTAAACACACTTATTAGATAACCTTCAAAAATGAGTTCAAATTAAATGATACAATTTCCACCGGAAATGACATACATTCGTACTATGTCCATCATATTTATATCCTATCCATCTATCATAACCATGTGCACAACTCCACCTATGCTATGCAACCTCGTTTCAGAAGAATGTACCACACTCTACCGCCCTCAGTCACCTCGGCTTCACCGCAAAGACCATAGCCGTGGTAACCGGAGACCGACAGCAGTATAAAAACTGGAGCAACCAGGCAACAGACACACACTCATTGGTCTTGCCTCCCCGCAGTCAGAGCTCCGCACAATCGCAGAGATGAACGCCAAGCTTGCGGTAAGTAGTCAGGACAATAGGAAGACCTTTCTGGTTGTACTTGGCACATAATGTATTCAGGTTAGAAAGGAATACAAGTTCATGTTTGCACTGACTGCCCCCTTATTTCGCAGCTGCTGGTTCTTGCGGCCCTGGTGGCTGTCGCCTCTGCCGGCTACTCTTCCTCGTACTACGGTGGATACCGTGGATACGCCGCCGCTCCCTACTCCGGAGGATACTACGGCCGCGGATACGCCCGCTCCGGCTACGGCTACGGCGGCTACGGATACCACGGCCGCCACCGCCGTTCTGCTGGATACAGTGCTTACCACCCCAGTGGTTACGGATACTCGGCCCGAAGCTACGGCTATCATCCCCGTTCCTACGGATACGGATACCAGCCTCGCTCCTACGGATACGGATACCGCTCAGGCTATTACCATTAGACTGTTGCATGTGATATATTGTGTGTAGAATGGCAAAATACAGAGGGTGACGAGATAATATTATTTACGTGCCTTTCTTGGTTAATATGCATCGGAGGCTCTCAGTGTATTGCTCAAATATTTTGATGTAGGCCCATATCTGCCACGCAGACGACCCGGGTTCAAGGACCGGCGGCTTCTCTGAACAAGGAGCAAGCTGGCTCCCGAGAAACCCATCCAGCAGGGAAAGAGTTGGCGACGCCATATGACCCTGGCAGTTTGTGCGTCGATAAGCCACAGCATATGTTGTTATAGTCCCATATCTGATATTTTGATGTACGTGAATATTGTTGATATGTTAAAAATTTCGGGCATGGGGTCGGTGCCGCATTTGCTGAGACTGGGGAGGGGGGTATTCGCTCTCCCCTTCGAATAAAATACGCTAGGGAGGAAACATTAGAAAGCAGTTTTAGATAGTCTGAGATAATTATTATTGTAAATATATCAAGCAACTTGTCTTTACGGTCATCAGAGATAAAAGCCCCATAAGTAGGCGATGATAATATAGATGTACTGTCATACCAGTTGACTGATGATAGCTAGTAAAAGGGTGAGGACATGTATATGCTTTCATCAGTACAAGTGGAAGGATGTGTAAATGGCCTTGCCAGGAAAGGTATAAGAATGGGCCTGATGTAGCATGAGATTGAGGTCAAGTCACGTAATGCTGATTGTTTTGAGTTCCGCTGAGACGACAATCATAATGATCCAGAATAACGCTCTGGAACCGTACTTTGGGACGGTATTGAACATAACCCTTTTATTCATCCATTTGCCATTATCGAAAATAAAATTGGGGCACAAATATGTCATGAGCTACGGCCACCCATTTTTTCACCAGTTCCTAGAAAAGCGCAATAACTGCTTCTCCTTTTCAAAGTGTAAATGAACCCTTCAAGCGAGGAAGAAGCTTTTGCACTCTGAACTTGGTTCTAACGAGCGGAGAAAAGTTTGTGAAATATCTACAGTTCTTATTACACACCGTTTAATGGGACCACATCCGACTCAACAGCAAACAATAAGAACGGCTTTTATCATTGCTATGGCCTGCAATTGAAGATAGTAGCATCAATTTTCATTTATTTTCGCATTCCATATTACTTCATTAGCAATAGAATACCAGTTAAATTAAACATCAAGGACCAGCAAGAACCTTAAAACCTTCTAAGAGCATGCCACTCTTCTAGAGAATCAAATAACATGAAAGTGATTAGAGGAACCATCGGGAAGCAAAGGCGGTGGAGTGTTATTTTTGATTGGGGGATCCTGAAAAAGTGAGACATGTTTGAGGTTCCCAACCTGCCGCGTTTTCGATGTTTTCTGGAAGTTTGACTCACTTTAATATTAAGCAGCTTAATAATTTACCCAAATTTACCGTATTGAATAATATTGACCGAAAAAAGGGCTAGGGCGAATCGGAAAGGAGACGGCCAGTGCGAAAAGGCACAGGAGGCTCGTCCCGCCGCCGCCCGACTCGAGGATGCGCGAGCCGCTGTAGCATCCCGACAGCTCGGCGAAGGCCGTGTCCATCTCGTCGGCAATACTTTTATACTTCTCCTTTTCGTTGACCACAGCTTGTATGCGGAACGACGCTGGGGTCAGTGGGAGCGCGCAGGAGAAAAAATCTATTAGAATCCGCTCTCGTAGCATGCTGGTCCTGCAAAAATTCTAAAAGTGGTGATTTTTCCTTGGGTTCTTTACAGCAGTTCTTTTGGCGTCGCTTGAAATTCGTAATTTTGGATTTTGAGGTTGAGTCGCCCGAGCCTGAACAGCTGTTTGATCTAAAATGAGCTGACCTAAAATATTCTCGATGCGTGAATTTAATCAGGAATACTGTACTGCAGCCTGCGTTGTTTCACATTATGGAGAAAAAGACGAGGAGGGAGTTGCGAATTTCGTCCTCCCTAGCGGGGTGCGGGACGTAAACCTGTCCATGAAGTAAAGTGTGTACTCTTGTGCGACTTTATCCCACGCTGGCTCGACATATGTTATTGACTACGGAGAAATGGGATGTGCCAAACGCAGATTCTGTGCCCAACGGCTCTGCATCGGCACTGTTACAAACGGACAGTTGTACACGGCCGTCAGGCTAGTGCGGGAAAGCAACAGGAGTGGGAGCAGTGTGTTAAAGATGGGTACGCGCGTGATGCACTTTTGCTCCGTGAAGTGGGTTTCCAGGTAAAGCATGTCACCAGAGACCTTCCAGCATGCTCTACTTGCCTAGAAGTCAGGTGGCTAATAGCTAAGTGACTTTTATAGCACCACGACTGTGACAATAGCTTTTAACAAAACCTTCATCCATCGCTATTCCAAATATTGACCGAAAGTAGAGTATATACGTAACTTTGTAAGTGAATCAATAATAATTATGTTAGTAAAAGAAAAAAAACTTATCCTGGGTGTTTTATATTTCGTCATTCTTCACATAATGCGGAGAAACGGTGTCAAAACGTCTAATGGTAATAGCCTGAGCGGTACCCGTATCCGTAGGAGCGAGACTGGTATCCGTATCCGTGGGAACGGGGATGATAGCCGTAGCTTCGGGCAGAGTATCCGTAACCACTGGGGTGGTAAGCACTGTATCCAGCAGAACGGCGGTGGCGGCCGTGGTATCCGTAGCCGCCGTAGCCGTAGCCGGAGCGGGCGTATCCGCGGCCGTAGTATCCTCCGGAGTAGGGAGCGGCGGCGTATCCACGGTATCCACCGTAGTACGAGGGAGAGTAGCCGGCAGAGGCGACAGCCACCAGGGCCGCAAGAACCAGCAGCTGCAAAATAAGGGGAGAGCAGCTCAAATTTAAACTTTTCATCGTTTTAACCTCAATCTGCAGGTGTCAATTAGAAGCAAAACGATGTTCCCAATATTGAAACTACTTACCGCAAGCTTGGCGTTCATTTCTGCGATTGTGTAGAGCTCCGACTGCGGGGAGGCAAGACCAATGAGTGTGTGCCTGTTGCCTGGTTGCTCCAGTTTTTATACCGCTATCGGTCTCCGGCCACCATGGCCTTGCTCCTTGCCGTGGAGGCAGAGGTGGCCGGAGGGTGGGGCTCACGGCTCTCAGGCATGACATGATGCAGAGTTGTGAATAATTTTAGATAATCAGGCGATGAAACATTTTCATGTGAATATTTTAGTGGTACCGATTTACTCTGCTTAGCTCTCGCCCTTACATGGCCCTGTACTATCAGTGTTTTCATGATGTGGTGCAGAAATGGCTCTGTTAAGACTTGGGATGCTTTCCAAGTATTTGGGACATCCATTAGGTAGGTTTTGAGAACGCCGGGCCGCATCAGGTCATCGACCTATGAGCTGATTTCCGGAAGCATATGATGCAACTTTTTTGTAGACTTTGTTCTTAGTTTCATCGTAACTAGCTTAACACCCGCACTGGAGGGGGTCTGGCACTAACGCGCACTGGAGGGGGCCTGGTAGGCTCCCCCAAGATCTCGGAAACTAAGAAGGTTAGAAACACGCCACTTGGTAGGTGGGTGGGGGCTATGGTGATCTACATGGTGACCGATTTTCATTGACCTAGGTCAATATCTTCAAGGTCAAACGAGGTCGTAGAGGTCAAGTATTGGCCATGCTGGGGATCGATTGGTAAATGCTATGATTATGCGGGAAAACGGCGGAAATAAGCTAAAAGCGGACACGGTTCATAGAGAAGAGGTCTCAAAGAGGCTTCCCCACAACTTTTTGGTCAAGGTCATTCAAGGTCATTGATCTTTAAGGTCACCATATGGTATACTACTTATTATTTACACTTTAACTAACACTGTAGCCACTGTTTGGCGGGAAATGAGGATTGACCTTTCCCAATGACCTTGACCTTGACCTTTGACCTTGAACTTTGTATTGGGGTACCCTACCGATGACGTCATAACATAATATATGTCAGACCGGGTAACGTCATTTGGCCGGACGCACAGTGGTCAGTGACCTTGAAAGTGCAGATATGACCTTGACCTGTGACCTTTGACCTTGACCTTGACTTTCATGTGAAGTGACCTTGACATATAGTCCTGCTTATATGACGTTATGACGTCACCACTCGGTCTTCAATGCAAGCTAACTGGTCCGACCGCGCGTTTACGGCGATCTCAAAATGCAGGTCTGACTTTGAAAGCCTATAAGTCAAAAAAATTCGGCTGATTTTCAAAAAGTCTTCACCAATCGACGCGTTATTAAATTCTGTTAAACGTGGCCACGTGTCGTTTTTCGGCTACTAGCGGTTCTCCGGCCACCTCGGAAAAACAGGTGGGGGCCTCCGAGGCCCCCTCCAGTGCGCGTGTTAAATATAACTATGCTATACCATGTCACTTCTCAACACGCGCAGATGACAGGGGTCTAGCGTTAGTGCGCAGTAGAGGGGTCCTAAAGCCCCCCCACCCCTCCTGAGATCTCAGAAACCAATAGAGTTCGAAAAATTCCCGTAGGGGGTGTGTGGGAGAGAGGATGATCTACTTTATTTTCAAGTTTTATCGACTTAAGTCAATATCTTCAATGTCAAAGGAGGTGGTAAAAGACAAACTTGAGCTGTGCTGGAGACCTATTGGGAAATGTCGTGATCATGCGGAAGAAAGGCCAAAAATACACTAAAAGTGGACTAAGATCATATACAAAAGCTCATACAAAATGTTGACTGACATTTTTAGGTCAAAGTCATGCAAGGTCAACGCCCTATGAGGCAACAATATAATATAATCCCAATGATCTACAATATGACTGGCGCTAAAGCAGGCTTTAGGCGGGAAGTGAGGGTTTGACCTTGAAATAAACCTTTGACCTTGACCTAGACCTTGAATAGCCTTAACTCTGAAATTATAGCATAACCTAAGGTACACTGAATAATGCCACCTGACCGGATCACTAGCGTCAATGACCTTGACCGCTGACCTTTCACTTTGAACTTGATATTCATTCTGGTTAACATTGACATATAGCCTAATTATATGGTGTTATGACGTCACCACTCAGTCTAAAGTGCAGGAAAACTGGTGCTGCTGCGCCATTACGACAGTCTCAAAATATAGGGCTCATTTTGAAAGCCTATGAGGAAAAAAGTTATTTAATAATTTTCAAAATTTCTTCACCAATCAACGCGCCCATTAATATTCTAAAATTTGGCAAAGTAGCATTTTCTGACGGCGAACGGTTCTCCACAAACTTGAAAAAATTGGCGGGGGGCACTTTATGACCCCTCTACTGCATATGTTAAGCTATTATGATTTTTATGACCCCTTGTGACATTTGGAAATTCGTTTGGACCTGGGTGGCCCTTGGTTAAGTATGGTATCTTCTATGAAGTCGTTTTAAGTTAAAAATGTATTTTTATAGGGCATTTATGTCGAATGTCGGATTTATATTATATTTGTTTAAAACAAATATTCAGGGAGTTGAGGCAGTTGACGAGGGTGGGAGGGTTTGTACGGGGATTATCTATGAATAAGCTAACTCTTAAGTGGGAGAATGGAAGAAACAGATAAACCATTAACCTAAACGATATTTACGTTAGGAAATTTGGCAATTAAAAACAATTGTGAGACATTAAAAAAACTTAATTCGAAATCACCGCCCACATTTCCACCGAAGTTGATATACCCCTTGTATCATCTCCATCTCATTTATATCATAGCTATCTAGCATTTTTTAAAAATATTTTTGCGCTCCCTTTCTCGGGAGCATTTTTTGTGTTAGTAGCTAGTATCATTCATACACCGCACTCACACTATGTACAGAGCGGAAGTTTCCATTTGCCGGCACCCTTACGGGACAGCGGCAACGCACTCAGCGGGCCATAGGCTGCTCCAGTCTCCCCAAGCCGCAGCGCCCGGCATATGCCGAGCCCTCACATGAGGGCCGCGGGCGGGAGACCAGACCGGTGGATCACTTTAAAGGCCGATCAGGCCCGTGCACCCACAAACAGGGACGCCGGCTAGCACGGCGTTGATTCCACTGCTGCGGCGCGCACTCCCCAGTGTACCGCTATCTCCTGGGTAGGAGGCGGCCGCGGAAAAGGCTGCCATAGGTCAGCCTTGATCCAGGGGCCTTCCACACCCAAGCGTGACGCCTTTGTCAGCTGCGCCACGGGGATGGCGTATCTATCTAGCATAACCATGTGAATAGCACTGCATCTATGCTATGCAGCCACGTTCCAGAACAAAATACCACACCGCCAGCCACAGTCACCACGGCTTCCTCACAAGGAGCAAGGTCATGGTGGCCGGAGACCGACAGCAGTATAAAAACTGGAGCAACCAGGCAACAGGCACACACTCATTGGTCTTGCCTCCCCGCAGTCGGAGCTCCACACAATCGCAGAGATGAACACCAAGCTTGCGGTAAGTGGTCCCAATTGTGGGAAAGTCTTTCTGGTTGTACTTGGCACATAAAGTATTCAGGTTAAAAACGAAGACAAGTTCATGTTTGCACTGACTTCCACCTTATTTTGCAGCTGCTGGTTCTTGCGGCCCTGGTGGCTGTCGCCTCTGCCGGCTACTCTTCCTCGTACTACGGTGGATACCGTGGATACGCCGCCGCTCCCTACTCCGGAGGATACTACGGCCGCGGATACGCCCGCTCCGGCTACGGCTACGGCGGCTACGGATACCACGGCCGCCACCGCCGTTCTGCTGGATACAGTGCTTACCACCCCAGTGGTTACGGATACTCTGCCCGAAGCTACGGCTATCATCCCCGTTCCTACGGATACGGATACCAGCCCCGCTCTTACGGATACGGGTACCGCTCAGGCTATTACCATTAGACATTCGCATATGATGTAATCTATGTAGAATGGTGAAATACAGAAAGTGACCAGATGAGTGTTTTTACATGCGTTGCTTGAGGGCTATGGAACAGCGGCTCTCAAAATATTTTGCTAATGTTTATTCTTACGCCCATATCTGATATTTCGATGTGCCGAAGCATTGTCGGAATATGATTAACGTATGACCTCGGTTCTCAGCCATGTTTGCTTTGATTCATGGAGGCAATTCATGATCTGCCTCCTTCTTCTAGAACTTTAAAGTACGCCAGAGAGTAAACGGTGGAAGACAGAGTTAGCTTGTCTGAGATAGCTCTTCCAAGAAATATATCATGCAAATTGTCTTTGATGTCACCATAGTTAAAAAAAGCCGCATAAGTATGCAACAGGAACACATATTTCCTAATAGCTGCTGAAAGAGGACAGCTTTATTAAAAATGGTGTAGCTACATAGGGAAAAGTATTTCATCAATCCAAGTGGAAGAATGCATAATACGTGCATTGACGGGGCTCTGAGCCACCTTCGCTTTGACGGGGGCGGACGGGTACTCGCCCCCCCTAAGATCTCGAGAACCACGCTAGGTAACGAAAAACGGTAAACGGTGTTGGGTAGCCCATTCACTTTTCCATCGAACATTTTTGTACCATTCTTGTCAGGTCACATTTAGGGTCACTAGAGGTCAAAACATGCTGTCATAGGGATGTTTCGGTCTTTACATCTGACCAAGTAAAGATAGAGCAAAACAATTTAAACTGCATGAATGCTTGCAGCAAGCCGGATCGAATTATATACTTTATGACCTTTTTAGGTCAAATAAATAATTTTCCCTGACCTGAGGCCAGGTCAAGGTCAAATTAATTAAACTACATATCATTAGAACCGCAAGGACAAGACAAATCTAACGCAGTTAAAATACATGCTCTATCTCCATTTGTTACCAAGTTATTCAGTTAAAACAATATTTCCCATGTATTTCCAATAGAGAGGTCATGGGACGTATTTGACCTTAGGTCATCGATATAGAAAATAACAGAACATATTTTAGAGAACTCGGTAGGCCAATTATGTGACATGAGTTTCAATCGGATAAGTTCACCCTGTTCCGCCTTATGGCATCTTCAACTTTTTTGATTATAATAATAATTTTTGGGGCTTATCAACAAGCCAGCTGTCAGGGTCATATGGTGTCGCCAACTGTTTCCCCGTTGGAAGGGTTTCTCGGGAGCCAGCTTACTTCTTGTTCAGGGAGGCCACCGGGCCTTGAACCCGGGTCGGTTGCGTGGCAGCCAGCTACGCTGACCACTCCATTACCGCGCCCCCCAAACTTTTTTGAGGTCAGGTGACTTGACCTGCACTGGTGACCTGACCTTAGATGACCTAACCGTAAACCTTTGACAAAAGTTGTAAAAATGATGAGAAAAAAGGTATCCCAAGTACGGCGGCGCTACGCCCCGCAATTTTTATGTTGTCTCCGAAAAACCCGAGGGGCGGGTACCCGCCCCCGTCAATGCACGTGATAAATTGGCATTGCTACGATATATTTAAGAATGAACTTGACAGTGTGAGATTGAGATCAAATGTGCTCATTGTACTTTATGTTTTGAATTCTGGTGCCACGGGAAACCAAATTCCCTCATATTAAATTCTATCAGAGTAATTTTATGAACTTATTGAGCTTAATCCTTCACAGTCCTTTGCCATATATTTATAGTAAAAAAATGTTGTTATTTTTTAGGAATCTACGGGACAAAACAGTATCCAGTCACGTTCCCTTGTATTCCCCGGGTGCTTGTTTCCATTGATTTCCAAAATAACATCCTGTCCTGGAGACTTGTCTTTATCAATTGTGCAGATCTTTCGAAAGCTTTATGTTTGGATCACCTCAGGATTTGCGGTCACTTTGTGCCAAATCATGGTCTGCAGCTTTCAAATGTTTTTTTATTTTTTCTGAATGGGGTAGAAAGTGCCTAAATATTAGAAAATATAAATAAATTTAATTTAAGTGTAATGGTAGAAATCAACCAAAGCGGTAAAATACTTTTGGATAGAAAACGTGGGTTTCTAAGGAAGTTAAAACTTTTACCTTTTGGTAATTTATAGTGATAATTGATAGCATAATCGACTGAAATGCATAGGGACACTATGCTCATTCTTTTTCTCTATTTTCCATACTTTGTCGCCCCGCTGGAGTCCCTGGCATGACGCGCTCCGCTGGGGGGTGCGTTTTCCGCCCCCCCCTCCGTATCTCATTTCCCAGGGAGACTAAAGAAAATTATGGACGGTGTTCGAAAGCTCTTGACGCGACGAAGAGGAATTATACTAGTCATGTTTATGTCAGGTCAATATTGAGGTCATCATAGGTCAAAGAAGGTTACATAGTCTTACAGCAGGGCAGAGTACGTTTCCCCCTCTAGATATTTACTCAGCAAAGCTAGAGCAAATATGTATGCATCATTGGATACCGCTCATCGTTGCAAATCGAATGATGTATATTACCTTGCTAGGTAAAATTATGAAAATGACCTGACCTTAAGCTGGGTCAGGGTCACAGGGTGACCTGGTATGATCATGTTGCATATCAATTGACTCCCCGTGACAATATAAGCACAATGCAAGCAAAATAAGAGTTTTATCTCAATTCAGTGATAAGTTATTGGCAAAACAATCACTGTATGCTCCTGTGACCTGACATGACCTTTGAGAGGTCAGATAGTCAAAAATTCAACTTAATCGTTAATATCGTGGTAAGAATACACGGTGTGACGATTTTTAGCTTTATCTATCCGGTATTTACTGAAAACGAGCCCTTTCAATACGAGCCCCTTCACCATAGACTTGTAATCGGGTGACCAAATAATTAACCCCACCTTAGGTCATTAATATCACAATTCCGAGATAACATAATTGTAAACCCTAATGACCTTTAGTTTAAAGCAGCGTCAAAGGCACTGCTGCAAAGAACACTGGAAAAACTCACCCCTTTTTGAGTTTGTACAGGAATTGCATGCTACGAGAGTGGATTCTAATAGTTTTTTTTCTTGTCTATTTTTTATATCATTACTTTTGGCTTGTCCAGCCTGAAAGGCTATTGCATATTTCAGCATTTGTGACTATTGTACTGACCTCTCTATAGTTAATGAAATCCCTTTTATTAATTTTTTATTACAAATTTTGTCCAATTTATTGAAAGTTCAGTTTTGGGAGTCGGAGCCTCATTAAAGTCATCAGTGGACTGGTTACGGAGACCCCGACACCGCACTTTCTGAACCGAACTGCTATAAAGTGTCAATTAAGAAGCAAAAGTTAAACATACCGCAAAGCGCAGGGACGACCACCCCGCTCAGGTCATCCTCTCACCAGTCAGTTGCCAGCCGACCTACTTCGGGCAAACATAGGGCGCTGGAGCGTTTCAAGGGAACCGATCCCAAGCCTGCACAAAGTGCACATGCACTGCCACTGCATGTTCTGCCGGATCCCACCGCTCTACCAACTGAGCTGCCGGGGCAGCTCTTTGATTGTCTCAAGGTGTGACGTGTTTTTGTAAAGTTGTAAGGTTCGTACTTTTCCTGAATGTTTGATTAATTTGTTTCCTCATGCTGATGAAGTAATACGAAACGTGAGAATAAATGGTAATCGATACTATTATCTTTCATTTTCAGCCTGCAGAATGATAAAAAACCGTTCTTCTTGTTTGGTGTTGAGTGGGATATGGTCTCTTTAAGCACGATGGGATAAGTACTGTATATATTTTACTGTGGGGGTGTTTGAACGCTCCCCTACGGTTTTTCTGGCGGCACGAAAACACGGCGGCGCGAAGTACTGCCATATTTGACCCGCCTTATCCTTGCTCAATTCAGCAACTATCCCCAAAATTTTAATGTTGGGTCATTTCAGTTCAGGTCACCAGTGCAGGTCAAGTAATCTCACCTCTAAAAATGTTTAACACGCGCATTGACGGGGGGTGGGTACCCGCCCCCTCGGGTTTTTCGGAGATAGTAGAAAAACGGCGGCGCGTAGCGCCGCCGTACTTGGTATACCTTTTCCCTCATCATTTTTACAACTTCTGTGAAAATTTTAAGGTTAAGTCATCTCAGGTCAGGTCACCAGTACAGGTCAAGTGACCCGACCTCAAAAAAAGTTTAAGATAGCATAAGTCGGAGCAGGGTGAACTTATCCGATTGAAACTCATATCACATAATGGCCCCACCGAGTTCTCTAACATATGTTCCGGTATTTTTGATATCGATGACCTAAGGTCAGGTACGAGGCATGACCTCTCCATTGGAAATACATGGGAAAAATGGTTTTTACGGAATAACTCAGTAACGGATGGTGATAGAGCATTTATTTTAGCTGCATTAGACTCGCCTGGGCTTTGCGGTTCTAATGATATGCATTTTATATAATTTGACTTTGACCTGACCTCAGGTCAGGTCAAATCCTTGATTTGACCTAGCAAGGTCAAATTATATATCATTCGATTCGGCTTGCTAAGAGGATTCATATAGTTTAAGTCGTTTTGCTCTATCTTTCCTTGTTCAGATGTAATGCCCGAAAAACTGAATTTTACATGTTATCCCTATGACGGGCATGTTTTGACCTCTCGTGACCTTAAATGTGACCTGACAAAAAAATGGTTCAAATGTTTTCGATGGAGAAGTGGATGGGCAGCCCAACGCCGTTTACCGTTTTTCGCTACCTACCGTGGTTCTCGAGATCTTAGGGGAGGCGGGTACCCGCCCCCCGTCAATGCGAAGGTGGCTCAGACCCCCGTCAATGCGCGTGTTAAGGTGGCATAAATAAGGAATGGATGAATCTATCAAATTGAAGTTTATACCACATAATGGGCCCACCAAATGCTACAACATATATTCCGGGATTTACCATATCGGTGACCGTAAATCAAGCACGGAACATGACTCTTCCATCGGAAACACATGGGGAAAACAGAAATTGGGTTGTATTTATGTAGATACAGCTGAGAATACCTTCATATACTAAAAATCTTAGCATCCTGGGCCCCTTTCCAGTTTCATGCTGCATTTTTTTTACTTGTGACCTCAGAGATCATCTAGGGCTATTTAAGAAGTTTTTAGACTTAGGTCAATTACTTTGCATGAAATTATGCTATAGCTTTTATTTGATATCATTGCGTTTGGATTGATATTACGAGTTGATTGCCATGAATATGCTGGGTTAAAAATTGATCTTGACCTGACCTGAATTGATTTTTGACCTAGTATGGTCATATTATACATATTGGGTTCACCATGACAAGCGGAAGCGAATGATCCCTAAATAATTATTCTAACTGAACTCGGTCAGACGCTAAAGCCCAAAACCTCTTCTTAAAATGCCAATTTATTCTACCTGTCATGACTTTAGTTTTGACCTGAGCCAAAAAGTGACTAATATAGCTTCTTCATGAATTTGTATGAGCTATCCCCCAGCGTTCGTCGCGTTTTTTCGCTATTCCGCATAGGGGCCGAAATCAAGGGGATGTTCAATCACCCCCGCTACAATGGCGAGGGTGGCTCGGAGGCCCAGCGGGGCACGGGTAAACCAAATGTTCTCCGATCGTCAGGACCAAGTCCAGAATGTGACAATTAATTCATTGTCAGATGCGTGTACGTTCATTTACACTTGGAAAGGAGGAACAGTTATCAATTTGCTCTAGGAGCCGGTCGATAAAAATGAGTGCCCTTAGCTCGTGACAATCCGTGTCCGAATTGATTTATTTCCGATAATGGCAAACGCATGAATAAAAGGGTTATGTTCAATACCGTCGCACAGTACGGTTGCAGAACGTTATTTTGGATCGTCATGGTGGCTGTCTCAGCAGAACTCAAAACTATGAGTATTATTAGCCCACTAAACCTCGATTTTATGCTATATCAGGTCCATTCTTATACCTTTCCTGGCAAGGCCATTTACGCATCTTTCCATTTGTACTAATGAAAGCATCTACATGTCCTCACCTTTTTACTAGCTATGCTCAGTCAACTGGTATGACGGTACATCTATATGATCATCGCATACTTATGGGAATTTTTACCTCTGATGACCGTAAAGACAAGTTGCTTGATATGTTTAGATTAAAAATTATCTCAGACTATCTACCACTGCTTCCTTATTTTTCCTCCATAGCGTGTTTTACTCGACGGGGAAGGTGAATACCTCCTCCCCAATCTCGGCAAGGAAGCTCCGACCCCAGGCAATAGGTTTTTAACATATAAACAATATTTAAATACATCGAAATATCAGATATGGGACTTCATCTAGATACTAGAGCAATGTATTGATAGGCTCCGTTCCATATTATCCAGGGAAGGCACGTAAGAATCTCATCTGATCACCTGTATTTCGCCATTTTACACAGAATATATCACATCCGAATGTCTAATGGTAATAGCCTGAGCGGTATCCGTATCCGTAGGAGCGAGGCTGGTATCCGTATCCGTAGGAACGGGGAGGATAGCCGTAGCTTCGGGCAGAGTATCCGTAACCACTGGGGTGGTAAGCACTGTATCCAGCAGAACGGCGGTGGCGGCCGTGGTATCCGTAGCCGCCGTAGCCGTAGCCGGAGCGGGCGTATCCGCGGCCGTAGTATCCTCCGGAGTAGGGAGCGGCGGCGTATCCACGGTATCCACCGTAGTACGAGGAAGAGTAGCCGGCAGAGGCGACAGCCACCAGGGCCGCGAGAACCAGCAGCTGCAAAATAAGGGAAGTCAATACCAACTTGAAGTGGTGACTATTTGAAACGGACAGTAAGTAAGTGAAAAATATTATCTAAATAATTTTCCCCACTAGTGATAATACTTACCGCAAGCTTGGCGTTCATCTCTGCGATTGTGCGGAGCTCCGACTGCGGGGAGGCAAGACCAATGAGTGTGTGTCTGTTGCCTGGTTGCTCCAGTTTTTATACTGCTCTCGGTCTCCGGTGACTACGGCTATGGTCTTTGCGGTGAAGCCGAGGTGACTGAGGACGGTAGAGTGTGGTACATTCTTCTGAAACGAGGTTGCATAGCGTAGATGCAGTGCTGATCACATTGTTATGATGAATGGATATGATATGGATAATATTGATATCATAAAGAGTTGCGTCAATTTCGGTGGAAATACGCGCGCTGAATTTGAATGATAAAGTTTCAGAAAGCAGCTAAGTATTTTTTTCCAAAGGTTAATGCCAGATCTAAATTGTTCAAGATTTTTTCGATTGTCTGACTTGTTATTTGTAGATAAGCTCTGAGCACCTTCCCCCATGAACTCTCTCGCCTCCCACGGCATTCATGTTTAACAGACACCATATATATCCGACACGCAACATAAATCAAGCATAAATTAATTGCAGAATTGACTCCATAGAGATCAATATGACTTAATGTGAATCAGGCCCATGTAAGGGCGACAGCTAAATAGGGTATATCGGTACCACTAAGATATCAACCTGAAAATGATTAATTGCATGATTATATTACAAAGATATTGATGGCTCTTCATCATGTCATGTCTGAGAACCGTGAGCCACACCCTCCAGCCACCTCTGCCTCCGCAGCAAGGAGCAAGGCCATGGTAAACGGAAACCGAGAGCAGTATAAAAACTGGGACAACCAGGCACCAGACATACACTCATTGGTCTTGCCCCCCCCCCACAGTCGGAGCTCCGCACAATCGCAGAGATGAACGCCAACCTTGCGGTAAGTAGTTAAAAAGTGGGAAAATTATTTAGATAATAGTTTTCACTTAAATACTTTAGGCAGAAGGCGATACAAAATTTAAGTTTGGACTGACTCTCCTTATTCTGCAGCTGCTGGTTCTCGCGGCCCTGGTGGCTGTCGCCTCTGCCGGCTACTCTTCCTCGTACTACGGTGGATACCGCGGATACGCCGCCGCTCCTTACTCCGGAGGACACTACGGCCGCGGATACGCCCGCTCCGGCTACGGCTACGGCGGCTACGGATACCACGGCCGCCACCGCCGTTCTGCTGGATACAGTGCTTACCACCCCAGTGGTTACGGGTACTCTGCCCGAAGCTACGGCTATCATCCCCGTTCCTACGGATACGGATACCAGCCTCGCTCCTACGGATACGGATACCGCTCAGGCTATTAACATTAGATGTTGTACCATGGTTTTTCTGCATTGTATGAAGAACAACGAAATATAGAAACAACAAAATAAAGTTTTCGTTTTTTTACCTCGCACTAATTTCGGCGGTTATACGGCGATTTAGGGGTCGGAGAAACGAGCAGACTAGGGCTAAGGCAGGGTGCCAAATCCAGCCTCTGGACGCGCGCGCTTGGCTTGGTCCCGTGATCTTTTGGCATTCTCTATTTCATTTGTGTACCATGATCTTTTGGCTACGTTCAAAATAAACACTCTGGCTAATCGACGACTACAATATGATATCCTTTTCGCACACAAAATTATCTCCGGAAAAATAGACTCCGCCTTTCTGCTCGGTAATTTCCCTTTTCATGTCCCAGGAAGGAACACAAGGGCAATGTTCGGTAGTATGCTGCATGTTCCATTTGGAAGGGTAGAAACTGTGAGGCGTGGATTGTTTTGTCGCTCGACCACTAATTTTAACTCGTATCTGACGGCATGCCCACTTTCCGACCCTTTTAGATTTTCATTTGGTCAGTTTAGAGCACAGGTTCGCTTATATATCAAGTCGTTGCCTGCGAGTTGAACAAAGTGAACTTTTTAACTGTTTGATATTCTTATGTTTACTGTTTTAAGTGCATATTTTAGTCAGCTCGCAATGTGATCGTTGTTTGTAGTTTGTTGGCTCCTCATTTTTACCTGTAGTTGTATGTGACCTGTTTACCGTGACCATGTTTTATGATTCCTGACTTGAGCTCTTATTGGGGTAATGACCCTGCTGCTCATATAGCACTAAAAAATAAAATAAATAAATAGATAACGCTTAGAATATCTTCATTCTCTCCAAATTGTAGTGTCCTGCGTCCCTTTCCAGGTTCATGCTGCAATGTTGGACTCATTACTTCTTAGAGGTCATATGGGGCTATTTAAGCAGGTTTGCAGACTTGGATCAATAACTTTGTAAGAAATGATGATAGATCTTTTATTTTGATACGATTATGTTTTGATTATTATTGTGAGCAGATAAATATGCATATTAACTCTGCTAGGTTAGATGGTGACCATGGCCTGACCTTAGGTCAGGCTATTTCTTTTGATTTGACCTAGTATAGTCCTATTATGCATCATTCGATTTGCCTTGACGACATAAAGCGAATGGTGTCTGCAAATTGATTCTAACGCAACTCTGTCAGACGCCTGAGCCCAAAAACTGTGCTCTAACATGTCATCTTCTTTGAAATGTCATGACCTCAATATTGATGTAAGCCAAAAAGTGACTAATGTAATTTCTTCATGAACTTTTATGAGCTATCCCCCAGTGTTCGCGTGTTTTCGTATCCCGCATTGAAGCCGAGTTAGAGGGGAAGGGGTGTGACTGAACACCCCTAGCAAGGCACAGGTGGCTCGGAGGTCCACTGGGGCGGTTGTTAATACATCATATTCTCACAAACATTAATTGACTACAATATCCGTCATGGCCCGGGTCTCAGAGTGACACCATCAAATACTGACAGCGCAGAACGCAGGCTCATCAATCTGGCGATTGATGAGCTGAGGTCGCGGATGAACACCGCTTGTTATTGACAAGGATGGCTCTTGTCGGGCTCTAGTCATGTGAGTGTTAAAGGGACGGGTCTGCGGCGCTTTCCTGTACATGTCCTATCATCCATCTCGAAAGGTAAAGACGAAGGGTTTTTCCACTCAGTGAAAAGCTCTTTCCGAAGCGCTCTCTGTGTAGTTTGGATACCTTCGTCAGCCCAATTCGTTGTAGGACGAATTCTGGGGATTTTAAAATACTTTGAGTCCAAGTTTTTCCCATTTTGCTTTTGGGAGTTGCAGCCTCACTGAAGTCATCAAGGGACGTCACGGAGTACCCCACAATGAAGGGTAATTCAGAAGCCAAAGCTTAACTTCCGACCAAGCTCAGGGACGACCGTCCCGCTCAGGTTACCCTCTCACCAGTCAGTTGCCAGTCGACCTACGTCGGGGTGAATATTTAGCGCCGGACTGTCTCAGGGGAACCGATCCCAAGCCTACACGCATGCGCTGCATGTTCCTGAGAAGCGGGCCGGAGCCAAACGCTCCAACAACTGGTCTACCGGGGTGGCAAATCAACAAACTGACAGTCAAATTTGTTCACTGCGAGGGATGAACCCAGGATTTTGTTAAAGGGTGGGGCGGGGGAGGGGGGGTGCAAGGCCCTGGAGACGGACAATATACCATTGGAGGAGAGTCTTTGGTATCATAAAGCCTTGAAAAGACTTGGTGGAGACTTGATATTTATTCCCCTGAGACGCTCCGGTGCTAAAATTTGCAAGAAGTAAACTGACTTGTGAGAGGGTGACCTGAATGGGGCAGCGTCATTGGAGGAATCTCTGGTTCGGATGCTGGCGCGTAGCCACCGCGTGGTCGCGGTGGCTGCCGTGGTCTCCGTCCAGTCCATTGACGGCTTAAGTGAGGCTTCCATCCCAAAAGCCAAACTCGCAATAACTGACATATTTGTGAGATATGTAACGAGCTACTTTTACAAAGTACCGAAGCAAGGCACATAAAAATGATTTATTTTTCTTATTCATTTCTCCATTCTACTCACACAATGCGGAAAAACTAGGGAAATGTCTAATGGTAATAGCCTGAGCGGTATCCGTAGGAGCGAGGCTGGTATCCGTATCCGTAGGAGCGGGGATGGTAGCCGTAGCTTCGGGCAGAGTATCCGTATCCACTGGGGCGGTAAGCACTGTATCCAGCAGAACGGCGGTGGCGGCCGTGGTATCCGTAGCCGCCGTATCCGTAGCCGGAGCGGGCGTATCCGCGGCCGTAGTATCCTCCGGAGTAGGGAGCGGCGGCGTATCCACGGTATCCACCGTAGTACGAGGGAGAGTAGCCGGCAGAGGCGACAGCCACCAGGGCCGCGAGAACCAGCAGCTGCAAAATAAGGTGGTGGGTTTCAATTCAAGCATCAACTTTTTATTGTTCTCAATCAGAAACAGGGGTGTGGTTTTATACATCTGTAGGGGTGCCCGGGCGACCCCAACTGAACCCTGAGTTAGTATTATAATTCCATTAAATTTAATTGTTAATCACTTTTAGGACTTAAAATCGGTTGTTTTTGCTTCAGGAGGCCTGTGTGAGGTTAAAACAAAGATAATGTCATGATATCTGTTTTTGTGTGGTGCTTATTCGTATTCTTTCGAATTTGGGCACTCACAATGATTTTCGGAAATCCACGCCCCTGATCAGAAGTCCAGGTATCAATTACTAGCAAAATGATTTTCCTCTTATTGAGACTACTTACCGCAAGCTTGGCGTTCATCTCTGCGATTGTGTGGAGCTCCGACTGCGGGAAGGCAAGACCAATGAGTGTGTGCCTGTTGCCTGGTTGCTCCAGTTTTTATACTGCTGTCGGTCTCCGGCCACCATGGCCTTGTTGTTTGCCGGGAAGCTGTGGTGGATGGGCGCGGGACGATGTGGTAAACTGTTCTCAGGCGTGCGATAATGCACTGTTGTGCTCATGGTCTTGATATCATGAGACGATGGACCACTTTGCATATTATTTCGTTTATGAGCACCGGTATGTTCCCTTTATCTCCCACCCATATAGAGGTCTTGTTGCAAACCCATGATGAGGCCGCTGAGGGATTCATTTGGTTGGTGTATAAGAGTGGTGGCTCCAGCTACAGTCGAAGTCGGTAGATTAAGCATCTTATATGTTTACCCTTAGAGTTTGTAAACCCCTTCCACCTTTTTTCAGAGGTGGTCGGAGAACCGTTCGCAGACGGAAAACGCTATGTGGCTATATTTGGGAAATTTCATGAGTGCGTCAATTGATGAGAAAATAAAAATCGGTCAAACTTTTTAACTTAACGCGTTCAAAATCAGTTAAATATTTTGAGAACGTCTCAATCGCGCGGTTGTACCAGTTCACCTGCACTGTAGACTGAATGGTGAATTAACCCTCACCTCGATGGGGGAGAGGGTGTTTGAACACCCTCTTCGAGTTTTTCCGGCGGCACGAGAAAACGGCGATGCGAAGCGCGCCGTACGTAGCACACGTTATCCTTGATCCATTCCGCAACTTTCCCCAACATTTTAAGGTTGGGTCATCTCAGGTCAGGTCACCAGTGCAGGTCAAGTGACGTTACCTTCAAAAATGTTTAAGGTGGCATAAGTAAGAAATGGGAGAATCTATCGGATTGAAACTTATACCACGTAATGGGCCCACCAAGTGTATATTATATTGTATATTATAATACCAAGTGTAATATGTATATTCCAGGATTTTTCATATCGATGACCTAAGGTCAAGTATGGATCAATACCTCTCCATTGGGAATGCTTGGGAAAAGAGCAATTGCGCTGTATTTGTGTGGATTCAGTTACGAATAGCTTCGTATTTTCCAAATCGCAGCATCCTGGGCCCCTTTACCATGTTCATTTTACAATTTTGACCGGTGACCCTTGAGAGATCATGTGGGGCTACTTAAACAGGTTTCAGACTTGGGTTAGTAACTTCGCTGGAAAGGAGAATAAAACTTGTATTTTGATACTATTACGTTTGGATTGCTATTGCAAGTTGATTGATATGCATATTAACTATGCTAAGTTGGATAAACCCTGTCCTGACCTTAGGTCAGGTAATGTTTATTCTTTGACCTAGTAAAGTCATAATATATATTTAAACCAGACTGTCTGCTCGGTATACCGGGTGTTATTTGGTATGCTTTCTTCGGGTGTTTGAAATAATGCCCGAACGAAGTGAGGGCATTCTTCCTGCAAAAATCGTAGCCGAATGAAGTGAGGCTACCATTTTGGAAAATTGCACAAATGAAATGGGTGTAATTTTATTATTTCATGCACGAAGTTATGAGTGCATTAAAATGAAACACCCGGAGGAAAGAATACCGAACGCATACCGAAGAAAATCATTTTTGGATACTAATTTTAGTACGATATTTTCAACATAGGAGAACGGCCAAAATTGAGTATAATATGTATATTATTCGAGGGATGAGGTGGCTTAGTGGATAGCACCCTTGTCTTCTAAGCCACTGGTCCCGGGTTCAAATCCCGGCAAAGCCTCTGAATAAGTTTATCTGATTCCCAAAAACCCTCCCAACGGGGTGCGAGTTGTCGACGCCGTATGACCCTCGCAGTTGGTGCGTCGAAATTATAACTCCAACAATTATTACATCATTCGATTTACCCTAACGATAGGAAGTGAATGGTGCATAAAATTGTTCTTACTAAGTTCGGTCAAACACTAAAGACTGGAAACTCTTCTGTACCATGATACTTTCTTTGACCTGTCCTGACCTCATTATCGACCTGAGCCAAAATGTGACCAATGTAGTTTCTTAATGAATTTGTATGAGCTATCCAATTTTTTTCGCTATCCCGCATAAGAGCCAAGTTCGACGGGTAGGGGGGTGGGGTGCTTGAACACCTCCCCACCGGGGCGAAGGTGACTCGGATGCCCATCGGGGCGGGTTTTAACTATCGGCCCAGTGCTTGGCATGCCGCCCCGTGCTTATAGAACCGACCACTTCTTCGCTATACATGCCCCGGCCTCTGTCCCTAATGAGCCGCCCCTCTCAGAATAAATCCTGTACATGGACCACCACCCCACGGCCTAAATAAGTTTAGCCCACGGTCGCCTTTAGTAGTTCCCCTACATATGATGTGCCGCCCCTGATGTAAGACTGGCAGCCCCTGCCTATGGGGTGCAGCCTCTAGGCTGAGATCAACCAGTCACCAATAAGTGATTCAAGCCGCCCCTCTTTTACAGAAGCGGCCACATCTTCTCTACAAACGGCTGGCCCTCTGCCCTTAGTGTGCCGCCCCTTCCCCTCACGGAATAAGTACTATACAATGATACGCTGCACGCCGGTTGTCTTACTCTGGTGGTTTTTACATGACTGACTTATACTGCGATAGAAAAGACCAGGCTTAGAATAATTGCACCCCTTTCACTTGCGTTGTACACCCTAAGACAAATATTGCTTTTTAAATTATAGATACCCTCTCCGGCCAACTTTTATCCTCCAGTAACCTGCCACCCCCTGTCAAACATGCCACCCCCATCAGCCTACCGCCCCCCTTTGTCAGCTGCTTGGCCCCCCAACTAAAAATCCTGGGTACGTGCTTGCGTGGGTCCGTTTGTCAGCCGAACCGAACGCCTGTCCCGCCTACGGACAGGGAAGAACGGATGCTTTTAAATGGGCCTCAGAGATCCCCTTTCCCGGCTCATGATTCGTTTAGAATGGCTGAAAGCTGTTTTTATTTTTTTCTAGTGCTACCGCCAGTCAACATCACGAAACAGAATGACTACAGAGGCAAACAGGATCACGCTTCAAATGCTCCACGGTTCAAATAGTTCAAATTTTGATCTTTTTTCATCATCATCATATATTTTCATGTCCTCCATACAAAATGGCTCTTCCGTCATGAATTACAAACCATACACTCTTCAGCTTCACACTAGTTAGCTCCTATTCTCTACCTGACGTCTATCATTAATCCAGCGGTTAGCTAGCCTACGACATTTTGCCGGTTTGCGCTCGTTCCTAACTTCAGCAGGAGCGAGGTTCCACAGTGATGTGGCCCGATATCTGAAAAATCGCCGGGCGTGCTCGGTTCGCACACGCGGTAGGTGAAGGTCACCCGCGTGCGTGGCTCTGGTCTGCCTACTCGAGACTTCCTCGCGGTGTGTGAACCGATCACGCAGGCTGGATGGGGCATTTTTTGAGTACAGAACATAACACATGGTAGTCAGGTCATGCTCCTGTAAGAATTCCTCGAATCTAGGCCATTTTAAGTCTTTTAGTATGGGAGTCACATGGTCATGCTTTCTGGCTCCTTTCACGACTCGCGCGCAATGATTAATGACTTTTTGAATGCGGTTGTGCTGACTTTTGTTGCATCCTGACCAGATTGACAAACAATAGGTAATATGTGGAATATAAGAGTTTCTACTATCATCTTCTTTACCGCTTCTGGAAGTCTGTACGAAAATTTTGCTAAGCCACCTAGAGTAGAGTAGCACCGTTTGATCACTGTTGTTACATGAGCATCAAAATGTAATCCATCATCGACAGTGAGACCCAAAATCTTGGCAGTTGACGACGGTTTAACATTAACATCTCCAAACTGCACAGAGAACTGCAGTGATGACCGCCTATGGCGTGGTCTAACAAGCATAAGATCAGTTTTTGTTGGGTTGATTTTTAAACTATTCTGGGTAAACCATGTGTGGGCTTGCTTGAATGTAGCTTCTACTTTTCCCTGAAGTTCAAGCGGGTTTTGACTAAGGCCTCGATGCAAGAATTGTGCGTCATCGGCGTACATGACAATTTTGGATTCTACGTGAGACATCAAATCATTTGTGAAGAGTAAAAACAAGACTGGGCCGAGAAGTGAACCCTGAACCACACCATGTGTAATAGGAAGCATTTTATCCCCTCCCTTGACTTTTTGTCTACGCCCACTTAACCAGCGCTCAAACCAATGGCTATCTATACCATACCATCCTAATTTTTCTATCAGTCGGGAGTGTTCCACGGAATCGAAGGCTTTGGACGTGTCCGCGGTTGTGACGGACCCTAAAAAGCCTTGGTCCATGCCTTCCATCAGCCATCCAACTGCGTCTAGCATAGCTGATTCTGTGGATCGTCCTGTTCTGAATCCATGCTGGATATCACTGAGAATTGCATGCGACTCCATGTAGTTAACCAGCTGCACGCACACAACGCTCTCTGCTACTTTTGCGACTGTGCTGATAATAGACACGGGACGGTAGTTACCAGGCTCAGTTACACTTCCCGATTTATGGAGTGGGACAACTGTAGCCAGCTTCCATTCCGTTGGTAGCTCTCCGGAGATCAGCGAAGAGTTGATAACTTCGAGCAGATGAGGACCGATGACCGGGAAAGTCATTCGCAGCATGCTGATGGTGATGCCGTCTTCTCCGCTAGATTTGGACGTTGACATACGATTGATGGCATATGATAGTTCAGGTAGTGTTGCTGGGCGCACGCGAAAGGCCCCACTGACCACAACTGGGGGACGGGGAGGCAAAGGCTCTGTGTCCCGTCGGGCCTCCTCCAGCGCCGCTGCTACGCGTGAGCCAACGGTTGCAAAGTGCTCATTTAACTTATCTGCCCATTGAGCAGACGGTTCATTGACTGCAGCGACGGGGTCACCTCCCTTAGGTAATATAAGAAATCGTCTTATATCCTTCCACGTGGTGTGGCGCCTCTGTTGGTAAGTAGAGAGGAAGTAGTTCGATCGCTCTTTGTTTTGTGCACTCTTCACTTCGTTTCTGCATTTGCGAAACTGTTCTTTGACCACGTCCGAGTTGGGATTATCACATTTAGCTTTATAAAGCCTGTCTCTTTCCCTCATGAGGGAACGGAGTGCCTCGTTGTTATGAAGCCACGGAGCTGGGGCTCTTTTCGTCCGGATGGTTTTTAACGGCATATGCTTATCTATAATTGGTGACCACACAGTAAGCCAGGCTCTCCATTTATCGCCTGAGCTCATTGACTCGTGCACAGCATTCCAATCAGCTAATAGTAAGTCCAAGCATAGGGCGTCTGGCACCAAACCTTTGGTCGATCGGATGGTGATCTCTGCTGCACAGGGGCGCTCCCGCTTCAGCTGGGTGTCCGCAACCACCAGATCGTGGTCACTCCAACTGATTGGGATGACTTGAGATGACGTCTTTTCATCAGAGGATCTCACTATGATGTGGTCTAGCAGGGATCCAGACTCAGGGCGAGTAGTTGTTGCCACTATTTGTTTCATGTTCAGATCTTCGATTGTTTGAGCGTATCTCCTTGTTTCTGAGCTAAATGGTTTAAGCATGTCTATGTTGATATCGCCCAGAAGAAATGTAGGTCTTGCTCTGCAGTTAACATAAATCAGCTGTCCCTGTAAATCGTCTAAAACCGCTGAAATTGGTGCTTTTGGTGGCCGGTAGCACACTCCAATTGTCACAGTTTGTTTGCTATACAAGCTGACCCACAGCGCCTCCAGGGGCGAGCCAGCCGTTGGCACTGATAATGTCTCCACGCGCAGTGCGTTGCGATATAGAATACATATTCCTCCTCCCCTCCCACGACTTATGTGAGGCGGACGGTCTTTTCTGAATATTTTGTAGCCTGGAAATATCAAAAAGCTGTTGTCAATATTTTCATTTAGCCAGGTTTCGCTAATACACAAAACATCTAGATGTTGACTCTCCAGCAGATTATTGACGTCGTCTATTGATGAGAGGAGGGATCTTACGTTTAGGTGACCAATCGAGAGATGTGACTGTCTGTCAGTCCTCCGTGTTCTGACGCTTGTTGGTTTGTTCACTGTCACATTTGGGAGCGTCGCGTTCGATGTTTCATCGGCTGGTGGCTGCGTCTGCGCTGTTGTCGTTGTAAGTCGTTTTGGGATCGCTAGTGTTCTCGGTCGTTTTTCGGTTTTCACTCTTTTTCGGTATGCACACACTGGTCGATTGTTCGTTATGACTTGAATATGTTTTTCTTTTGTCGGTGGCTCCAGTCTCTTCAGTTCTTTCAGGGTATACGCAATAAATGCACGACACATTATTCTTATCTTGATTCTTGTTCACTGAGGGAAAACTTGCTGAAAGCACGTGTTCTTGATCGAAAAATCAAGTTAAGATTCGATCGCAAAAATATAAAAAGTTGATGAAAACTCAGAAATAGTTCCTAACTTTAAAGGCATTAAACAGCATTAAATTGATCTTACACGTCAAAAACAATGCTATATTTGAATCTAGCACACCTTCATTTACCAAGGACACACATTTAGATTAGCTGAACCTTAACGGTTCGCAAAAATATGAACAAATTTCTAAGAGCAAATAAAATGCATCCGCCTAGTTCCGCTGCATTCAGCAGAATCTGACTCCAAGAATAAAAAATTATGATAATCTCCCAATGAATAAGTTTTATCTAAAGCACAAATCAACAACTCAAATTCCCTACGGCATAATGTTCCAATGTAAAAAGACCAGAAATATTGCTGAAGGGGAAACATGACATATTTACCCGCTCTGCGGCTGCTGCAGAGTTTCCCCAACTATGTTCGCAGGCTCCGACTGTTTCTGACCTCTCTGCCCAGATAGAAAAGTTGAGTCTGCCCTCAATGCTGCAGCTTCAAACATTGCGGTTCGGTTTCTTGAATTGCGGTGGTGACCTGACATGATCTGGAGCTAAAATATTTTTAAAAGTTGCGTGACAAACAGGTAACTCGCCTGCCAAGCACGGCTGCGCTATGCTCCACCGTTGTTTGTCTTTCTGCGAACAGCCGATAGGGCGGAGGCAGGCTCCGGATCGGGTACGTGTTGAACAGTGATGTGAAAGCCCCCCCATTGTTCATCACATGGACTATGCGAGCCTCAAAATACTGTGCTCCATTCAGTGGCATCGATTTCATTAATGAAGGTATCTTTACTAAACTTCACCAGTTGCGACTTGTATGTTACACTGGTATTGGTTTCGAACGAGGAATTCCAGTTAGGATTAACACGCGGCGATGATGACATGAGTAATCGCTTATCCCTATAGTGGCGGTGAAATATCGATGGCGGTGAAATATGGAAAAAATGGCTGTGAAATATTGAAATAAATGACAGACCACAGCACTCCGTCCAAAAGATGTGATTTTTCCCGCGGTAGAATGTTAGGTGACGGAATGCACTTTTTGAACCTCACCTTCTAAGCAAGAACATCGACACGGATTTTCGAGCGGGGGGGCGGTAGGGGGGCAGCCGTAGCCAAAGTGGGGGGGAGCGGGGGGGCGATAATGAAACTCTTAAAACTCCTACGTCCGATTAATTCGGCATTTTACATGGTATTTCCGGCCAAAAGTGGGGAGGGGAGGCGGCCCCCACTTGCGAAGAGTGGAGGGGCCGGCGCCCCAGACCCCTCAGTGGCGACGCCCTTTTTCTGAGCCCCATGAGAGGAACACGTACATACATCTGAGTTCGTAAGGTCGTTCGCGTTGAGACGTCATGCTATTATAATGTGTTGTGATGGGTGGGCTGCGATGACATTGTTCAGTTGTCGTTTTTCCATATATTTGAAGTAAGCTTGAATCGGGGTGTATCTGGCTGACAGCAGCCGATAACTTCACCCCACTGCGCTTATCAGGGTTTGCCTTCAGCCACAGTGCCACAGCCACAGTACCTCCTCCACCTGACGTTTTCTTCCAACTGAGGGTGTCTCAAACCCCTCGTCGATAGTCGCATTCTTAGTCGAACAATGTTAAAGACATTAGAATATAAGACACGGAAGCAAGTCTAAATAGTTGTGCTATATTCTCGAGCTTCTGTTCCCTAGTAGCCAAGTAAGGACAAAAAACGGGGGCGCGGTAGTGGAGTGGTCAGTACAGCTGGCTGCCACGTAGCCGACCCGGGTTCAAGGCCCGGCGGCTTCCCTGAACAAGGAGCAAGCTGGCTCCAGAGAAACCCTTCCAACAGGGTAAGAGTTGGCGACACGATATGACCCTGGCAGTTGGTGCGTCGATAAGCCCCAGAAATTATTATTAAGGACGAAAAACTTTCATCTGATCTGCTTCTTTATTTCATTGCTTCAACATAATGCTGAAACTATAGTGTGGCATCTAATGGTAATAGCCTGAGCGGTATCCGTATCCGTAGGAGCGAGGCTGGTATCCATATCCGTAGGAACGGGGATGATAGCCGTAGCTTCGGGCAGAGTATCCGTAACCACTGGGGTGGTAGGCACTGTATCCAGCAGAACGGCGGTGGCGGCCGTGGTATCCGTAGCCGCCGTAGCCGTAGCCGGAGCGGGCGTATCCGCGGCCGTAGTATCCTCCGGAGTAGGGAGCGGCGGCGTATCCACGGTATCCACCGTAGTACGAGGAAGAGTAGCCGGCAGAGGCGACAGCCACCAGGGCCGCAAGAACCAGCAGCTGCGACAGAGGGAAGAAATCAGTCCAAACATGAACTCGTCATCGCGTTTAGCCTAAAGTCTGCAGGTGGAAACTATTATCCAAATAATTTTCCCCACTATTAATACTACTTACCGCAAGCTTGGCGTTCATCTCTGCTATTGTGTGGAGCTTCGACTGCGGGGAGGCAAGACCAATGAGTGTGTGCCTGTTGCCTGGTTGCTCCAGTTTTTATACTGCTGTCGGTCTCCGGCCACCATGGCCTTGCTCCTTGCGGGGAAGTAGGGGTGACTGTGCGCGGGAGGGTGTGGTGCACTGTTCTCAGGCATGACATGATGCAAAGCTTTTCACATGATTTTCATTTGACAGGATGAGAAACGCTATTAACGTAATGATATATTTTGGGTGTAACTTTAGTAAGCGCAGAATACGTGCCGTCAGAGTGGGTATTTCTGTGTACATACATACCTGATGATGATTATTGGAGTTTTAGGCCACTGCAACTACAAAGGCTATATGTGCCCTTGTACATACATACCTAACCATGGCTTAAAAAGAGGACTATAGTCCTATAGCAACTATAGTTTTGAAAAATAAAGGGAAATGTCGTAGGAAAGGTGTTCTTATTTGGCCGGCGGTCATTAAGAGGCTGTTATGAATCAACTGTGGTGTTATTATGATAACACAATTCATCCTTCAGACATGTACGTTCCCCTTCCTTCCTGTACTTCCCACTTCATTTTCGGTATT
The DNA here is from genome assembly GCA_034440635.1 of Lepas anatifera. NCBI lineage: Eukaryota > Metazoa > Arthropoda > Thecostraca > Lepadidae > Lepas > Lepas anatifera. The sequence goes on along the minus strand of JAOTON010000596.1, from coordinate 877,889 downwards.
GGCGTCCATGCCTGGAGCAGGGGAGGTAAAAAGGTTGTCATTTTGCCGTCGTAAATGGTGACAGCTAGAGTTCCACTGGGTGGACAAAGTCACAAATGGATCCAGGAAAATAACACCTCTAGTTTTAGTTCTCGTAAAGTGGCAACGTTTGGATCGGTCCATTTTAACACTCGCAGTGGAGAGGGGTCTGACGTCAAAGCGCAGTAGAGGGTGGTCCTAAAGTGCCCCCTGAGATCGCAAAAACAAAGAGGGTTAGAAAAACACCCGTTTGGGAAGGGGCATATAAGAGTAATGATGATCTACCTTAGGGCAAAGTTTCGTTGACCTAGGTCAATGTCTTAACACGCGCATTGACGGGGGGTGGGTACCCGCCCCCCTCGGGTTTTTCGGAGACAGCAGAAAAACGGCGGCGCGTAGCGCCGCCGTACTTGGTATACCTTTTTCCTCATCATTTTTACAACTTCTGTGAAAATTTTAAGGTTAGGTCATCTCAGGTCAGGTCACCAGTACAGGTCAAGTGACCCGACCTCAAAAAAGTTCAAGAGAGCATAAGTCGGAGCAGGGTGAACTTATCCGATTGAAACTCATATCACATAATGGCCCTACCGAGTTCTCTAACATATGTTCCGGTATTGTTGATATCGATGACCTAAGGTCAGGTACGAGGCATGACCTCTCCATTGGAAATACATGGGAAAAATGGTTTTTACGGAATAACTCAGTAACGGATGGTGATAGAGCATTTATTTTAGCTGCATTAGACTTGCCTGGGCTTTGCAGTTCTAATGATATGCATTTTATATAATTTGACCGTGACCTGACCTCAGGTCAGGTCAAATCCTTGATTTGACCTAGCAAGGTCAAATTATATATCATTCGATTCGGCTTGCTAAGAGGATTCATATAGTTTAAGTCGTTTTGCTCTATCTTTACTTGTTCAGATGTAATGCCCGAAAAACTGAATTTTACATGTTATCCCTATGACGGGCATGTTTTGACCTCTCGTGACCTTAAATGTGACCTGACAAAAAAATGGTTCAAATGTTTTCGATGGAGAAGTGGATGGGCAGCCCAACGCCGTTTACCGTTTTTCGCTACCTACCGTGGTTCTCGAGATCTTAGGGGGGGGCGGGTACCCGCCCCCCGTCAATGCGAAGGTGGCTCAGACCCCCGTCAATGCGCGTGTTAAAGGTCAAACGAGGTCAAATAGTTCAAAGTTGGGCCGTGCTGGAGACAAATTGGGAAATCCCTTTAGGTGCTGGAGACCAATAGGGAAATGCAGAAAAGCCGGGGAATACACCAAACACAGGCTAAGGTCATAGAGACAAAATACCACACAATATTCTCTGAAATCTTGAAGCCAAGGCTATCCAAGATTAATGGCCTAGGACGTAACAATATGACATATTCTCAATAATGTAGAATATAACTGGCACTATAGCTGCCTTTGGACGAGAAAGCAGGGTTTGACTTAGACTGGTGACCTTGACCTTGGCCTTGAAAAGCCTTAACCATGAGGCCATGTATATGTGTTGGGGTTTAGGGCGCTTCAGCGACGAGGCTATGCCACGCCTAACTATGAGGCCGGGGATGAGGTGGCTTAGTGGATAGCACCCTTGTCTTCTAAGCCACCGGCCCTGGGTTCAAGTCCCGGCGGAGCCTCTGAATAAGTCGATCTGATCCCGAAAATCCCTTCCAACAGGGTGAGAGTTGGTGACGCCGTATGACCCTGGCAGTTGGTGCGTCGTTAAACCCCAACAATTATTAACTATGAGGCCATAGCTTAACACGCGTCATACTGAATAATGACATCTGACTGGAATATTGGGGTCAATGACCTTGACCTGTGACCTTTGACCTTGAAATTGACCTTTATGTGGACTGATCTTGACATATAACTTGATTATATGGTCCACAGGGCAGGCGAACTGGTGCGACCGCATGATTGTGACTATCTCAAAATATAGGTCTGACTTTGAAAGCCTATATGAAAATAAAATCATTGCCCGATTTTCAAAATTTCTTCACCAATCGATGCGCTAAAAAGCTCTCTCAGATGAAATCCAGTTGCACTTTGCGGCGGCGAATGGTTCCCCGGCCACCTTGGAAAAATAGGTGGGGGCGGGGCGTTTCAGGAACCCCTACATTGTGCGTTTGCACCATACAAGTGCGAAATGCAATGTAAGTAAACAAACATTAAATTTCTTTCACAGGCGCCAATGTTAAGAAACTGTGAAAGCTCCGTTCAATGAATTCGTCTTCAGAGAATCTGGTATATCATTTCAACTATGGCGAAGCCCCAACATTAAAAAATGTCAGAGGGTTTAACATGTTCTTAACCTCACCCCGGTGGGAGGGATGTTTGAACTCCTCGGGTTTTTCCGGCGACACCAAAAACGGAGGTGCAAGGCGCCACCGTACTTGGTTCACCTTTTCCTTCATCGATTCCGCAAATTTTCCCAAAATCTTAAGGTCAGATCACCAGTGCAGGTCAAGTGACCTCACCTCCAAAAAAGCTTAAGATAGCATAAGTTAGAACATCTATCTATCGATCAATCTATCCAAGTGAAACTCATATCACATAATGGGCCCACCGAGCGCTACAAAATATGTTCGAGTATTTTCATCAATGACCCAGGGTCTGATATAGATCATGACCTCTCCATTGGAAATGCATGCGGAAAACACGAATTGGGTTTTATTCGTGTAGATACGGCTGAGCATGCCCTCAGAGTTTACACATGGTAGTATCCTGGGCCCCTTTCCAGTTTCACGCTACAGTCTTTTACCAGTTACCTCAGAGAGGTCATCCGTGACTACTTAACATCCGACCCAGTGGGCCTCCGAGATACCTTCCCTATGGTAGGGGAGTGAACACCCCATCCCGGGCTCAGCACTTATGCGGGATAGCAAAAAAACGCGAAAGCTGGTGGTTAGCTCATACAAATTCACGAGGAAACTACATTAGTCACTTTTTGGCTCAGGTCAATATTGAGGTCATGACAAGACATGGCAGGTCAAAGAAGATGGCATGTGAGAAAAGTTTCAGGATTGTAGCGTCTTACAGAGTTGAGTTATAATAGTTTTTGAGGAACCACTCGCTTCCTCTCGTTACGGCAAATTGAACAATGTATAGTATGACAATCCTAGGTCAAAACACAAAAATGACCTGACGTAAGGACAGATCGAGGCCAATTTATAATCTAAGATAGTCAATAGGCACATCAATGGACTCGCAATAACGCTCTAAACGCAATTGTACCACAATAAAAGCTTTATCATCATTGCCTGCAAAGTTATTGGCCCAAGTCTGAAAATATGTAGTCTAGATAACCTCTCAGAGGTGACTAGACTACATAAATAAATTCCTGTTACCCCATGTATTTCCAATGGAGAGGTCATCAGCCGCACCTGATCCTAGGTCATCCATATGAAAAATCCCGGAAAATCTTTTTTAGGACTCGGTGGGGCCATTATGTGGTATAAGTTTCAACCCAAGATATTTACCCATTCCTTATTATGCCATCTTAAACATTTTTGAATGTGAGGTCACTTGTCCCGCACTGCTGATATGACCTGAGATGACAAAACCTTAAAATTTTGGGAAAAGTTGCGAAATTGATCAAGAATAAGGTTTGCCAAGTACAGCGGCGCTTTGTGCCCCTCTTACCGCCGGAAAAGCCTAAGGAGATGTTCAAACACCCCCCACCGGGGCGAGGGTTAAAAATATCACAAGTTGTTCGGATTGTCCCTTCCATACTATCGAAGGAGTGCACGTAAAAAAATTATACTGTTTTTTATTTTCATTTCACCGTTTTGGACACAATACTGAGAACCAAAGGGACATGGCTAATGGTAATAGCCTGAGCGGTATCCGTAGGAGCGAGGCTGGTATCCGTATCCGTAGGAACGGGGATGATAGCTGTAGCTTCGGGCAGAGTATCCGTAACCACTGGGGTGGTAAGCACTGTATCCAGCAGAACGGCGGTGGCGGCCGTGGTATCCGTAGCCGCCGTAGCCGTAGCCAGAGCGGGCGTATCCGCGGCCGTAGTATCCTCCGGGGTAGGGAGCGGCGGCGTATCCACGGTATCCACTGTAGTAGGAGGAAGAGTAGCCGGCAGAGGCGACAGCCACCAGGGCCGCAAGAACCAGCAGCTGCAAAATAAGGAAGTTATCAAGTGGTATTGGAATTTTCACCCTTTTTACTTTGTCGTCAAAACTTTCAATTGCGGGCAGAACGGTTTTTTCATTTTTCAGACTACTTACCGCAAGCTTGGCGTTCATATCTGCGATGTTTTGGAGCTTCAACTTCGGGGAGGCAAAACTAGCGAGGGTGTGTCTGCTGCCTGGTGATTGCAGATTTTATACTGATCTCGGTTCCCGGCCACCATGGCCTTGCTCCATGCGGGAAGCCAAGGTTGTGGCGCTAATGTTCTCCTACGCGGTTTCATAGTATAGATACAGAGTTATGTGCATGCCTTTGATATATTGAGATTATTAAACATGTTATGATAATTGGTCAATAAACCTGGGCGCTAAATAGGAATTAACACGTGCATTGATCAATCTTTATAATCTATATAATCTATAACGCGCGCTTGAAGTGATCTATGAAAGAATGACGGGGGTACCCGCACTTCCCCTCAGGTTTTTTTAATAGAATATAAATGGCGGCGCATAGCGTCACTGTGCTGGCGTTCCTTTTCTCTGATCCTGTTAAGAACTTAAGAAAACATTTTAAGCATGGGTCATCTTAGGTCAGGCCACCAATATATGTCATGTGACCTCATCTCAAAAAGTTTAAGATAAGCTAAGTTAGAACATAATGAACCGATCTGATTGAAAATCATCTCATAATGGGCCCACCGAGTTCTAGAAAATATATTCCAGTTTTTTCTATATTGATGAACTAAGGTCAGGTACCAGTCAGGTCCTCTCTATTGAAAACGCATGGGGGAAATGATTTAAACCGAATAACGTGGTAATGAATGGTGATAAAACATTTATTTGAACGAGTTTTGGCTCGCTTCTTCCTTGCCATTTCAATTATATTCCGTTTGTCCTGATTTAACCTTTACCTGGCCTCAGTTCAGGTCAAATCTTATATTGGACCTGATTTTACCTAGCAACGTCAAATTATTAATCACTCGATTCGGTTTGCTGTAAGGATTTCATTAGTTTATATTTTTTGCTCTATATTTACTATTTCAGCTGGAGTGACTGAAAATCTTCATTTACATGTAACTCTATGGTGGCATGCCTTGAACTATAGTGACCTCAAATGTGACCTTGCAAGAGGCCATCAAGGGTCTCAGAATTTTAATTAAAGTCATAGCAAATTACATAGATGTAGCAACAGGAAGAGGGGTGGGGAGGTAGGTAGGACTGGAAGGCCACACCCCTCTCAATGCTCATGTTACTGAATCAATAACCGTATGACGTTGCCTGAAAATGACTTCTAGACCCGCTTTACCCCAATTATCAAAATGTTCTTATGCCTATTAAATTTAATGTGTCGAGTTCTGATTAAAGCTAGCACCAAGCCTAGCACCAAAAATATGTCTAAAATAATCCTGTGTGATCATATCTCGGTGACCTAAAGTGATGCAGGTTATTTCCTCAGGATGTGCGATGGATGCCTCACAAGTCAGGGGTGGGCGCCGTTGCCATATCGTTTAAGCCGCCACCGGGTTTCTGCTATCTTGGTTGACTGGAACTAGCGTTAACCCTACTAGCGACACTTTTTAATCTCGAAAAACCGCTATCCGCTACTTCGCTACCCAGTCATCCATAATCTTTATCTAGTGTTTTGTAAAGCTCAACCTAAAAACTAGTTTTCATTGTTATTTTAAAATGCTATAAGTTTCAAGTGAAACTGATGCTTACATTACAAAAAGTAGCGGTTTTACTACTTTTTGTAATGTAATTTTACGCAATTACGGTATTATATATGAACCAATCACGGAAAACAAACATTCATTAATTTCTTTTTATCCTCTGATGATAAATATTTGTCTATCGCTTCTGCTTTTTTCATCGGAAGCCTTTAGCGGTCGGTCAGTAATAACTGCGGTTTTGAAATATTTTTAATCCGCTACCTACTACTCCACTACTCGGCTACCTTCTGGTTATAAAAACCGCTACCGCTGCTGTACTACCGTTTGGAGAGTCCACCAGTTGCGCAGTAGTGGACTAAGTAGCAGACCACCCGGCTCCGCCGTAAGCTCTGCAAGACCTGCTTGAGTCCCATTGCTACCATTTCTGGGCCACTTTCGAAAAGTCTGAATGGTTTGCAACAAATCCCGTCGAAAATCAAAAGGCAAAATAATGCACCAACACCATGAAATAAGTTACAATCATTTCTTAATCACACCAGCACATGGAAACAATATTCACAGATCTGAAGATTGTCACGTTTGAGAACAATTTGGCATGCCCTCCCGTCACTTGTGCCACCCCAGCAAGGAGCAAGGCCACGTGGTCCGGATACTGACAGAAGTATAAAACTGGAGCAACCAGGCAACAGGCACACACTCATTGGTCTTGCCTCCCCGCAGTCGGAGCTCCACACAATCGCAGAGATGAACGCCAAGCTTGCGGTAAGTAGTTTTAACTGTGGGGATGTAGCTATATTCGCAATTGAAACATTTAGGCTTTAGGTTAACACGCGCATTGACGGGGGTCTGAGCCACCTTCGCTTTGACGGGGGACGGGTACCCGCCCCCCCTAAGATCTCGAGAACCATGGTAGGTAGCGAAAAACGGCAAACGGCGATAGGTAGCCCATCCACTTCTCCATCGGAAATATTTGAACTATTTTTTGTCAGGTCACATTTAAGGTCACGAGAGGTCAAAACATGCCGTCATAGGGATAACATGTAAATTAAGGTTTTCGGCCATTACATCTGAAGTAAAGATAAATCAAAAACGACTTGAATTATATGAATCCTCGCAGCAAGCCAAATCGAATGATATATAATTTGACCTTGCTAGGTCAAATCAAGGATTTGACCTGACCTGAGGTCAGGTTGAGGTCAAATTATATAAAATGCATATCATTAGAACTGCAAAGACAAGGCGAGTCTAATGCAGCTAAAATACACGATCTATCACCATCCGTTACTGAGTTATTTAGTAAAAACCATTTTTCCCATGTATTTCCAATAGAGAGGTCATGCCTCGTACCTGACCTTAGGTAATCGATATCAAAAATACCGGAACATATCTTAGAGAACTCGGTATGCATATTATGTGATATGAGTTTCAATCGGGTAAGTTCACCCTGCTCCGACTTATGGTATCTTAAACTTTTTTTGAGGTTAGGTCACTTGACCTGTACTGGTGACCTGACCTGAGATGACCTAACCTTAAAATTTTCACAGAAGTTGTAAAAAGGATGAGGGAAAAGGTATGCCAAGTACGGCAGCGCTACGCGCCGCCGTTTTTCTGCTACCTCCGAAAAACCCGAGGGGGTGGGTACCCGACCCCCGTCAATGCGTGTGTTAAAAGAGTGACAAGTTCATGTTGTACTGGCTCGTCCCTTATTTTACAGCTGCTGGTTCTTGCGGCCCTGGTGGCTGTCGCCTCTGCCGGCTACTCTCCCTCGTATTACGGTGGATACCGTGGATACGCCGCCGCTCCCTACTCCGGAGGATACTACGGCCGCGGATACGCCCGCTCCGGCTACGGCTACGGCGGCTACGGATACCACGGCCGCCACCGCCGTTCTGCTGGATACAGTGCTTACCACCCCAGTGGTTACGGATACTCTGCCCGAAGCTACGGCTATCATCCCCGTTCCTACGGATACGGATACCAGCCTCGCTCCTACGGATACCGCTCAGGCTATTACCATTAACCTGGTTTCAGCCTCGTGTTGGAGAGAGTGAAATAAAGAGATCTGACAATTTTCGACGTGGCTTTCTTGGATTCGACCAAACTGAGGCTACAAAATATTATAAGCATATGTATATTTCGGCCGAAAGTCGACATTCTATCGTATTTATTGTTTGTGTATGTCCGCTGTACCGGAACCGCATGGCTTGAAGATATTTTAAGCAACAAAAATACATTTCGGCATATTGACCCGCGCCCCACCGGGGGTACAGCGCCACCTTCGCCCCACCGGGGGTGGGGCCATCGATGGCCCCCTCTAACTCCGAAAATATGGGCGTTAGCGCAAATCTGCAAAGTGCAATAGAAAGCTCGCGTGAATTCAGTAAGAAATTACTTCACATGTTTTAGTGCTCAGGTCAATGGTTTGACCTCCAGAGGTCAAATTAGGCCAAGATCGGCTATTTTCACTCAAATATGCAATGCTTAAACAAACTGGGCATACCTCTTATGCCATTAGAGCTATTGAGGTCTTGTAAAGTACATTTGATAGGAAATTGTTAGTACTTTTTCCGCTATGTGAAACGTAAAGACCTCCCGCCAGTGGTTTGACCTCCAGAGGTCACCTCGTGACCTAAGATGACCTGAGGTCACGAAAGGTCAGAAAGTAACCGTGCCGTATATCAAATGAAAGCCAATGACGAGACAAACACGATGGTGTTTGTTTCAGCGCTCTAGCTTATACAGGTCAAAAGTTATTGTCAAAATACTGTTTCTGACCCCTGGTGACCTTGGATGACCTTGGAGAGGTCAAAGGGCAAATATGGCCCCTGGAATCCGTGAAAAGGTGTCCAAGAACGCTTTTCTGAGCGCAAAAGCACGCTTTTCAAGCTGAGCATTTTCAATCGCTTTTGTGACTTTTAGATCATAAGACAGCTTTTCCCCATGCTTTTTCAATGGGAGAGGTCACCTCGTGACCTGACCTCAGGGCACGAAATCGAAAAACCCCGGATATACACCTTGTAGACCCCTGAGGGGTCATAAAGTGTAGGAAGTTTCAAATTGATCGACTTCGAAAGGTAGCTCTTACAGAGCTCTAAAGTTGAGGTGAGGTGACCTTGGTTGACCTCGTCTGGTGACCTGACCTTGGGTGACCCGGGGTAAAAAATTTCAGGGATGGTGGCAAAATGATGCAGTGAGAGGTAGAGCCCTCAACCGCGGTGCTGCGCCTCTTCGTTTTTCTGCTATCCCGGAAAAACCTTAGGTGGGAGCCATCGATGGCCCCCTCCGGTGGGGCGAGGGTTAAAAGGAATCCAACTGAAAAACTAAGCTAGAGAATAAGTAAAATAATTGATACAGCAAAGGCAGCCGGGACAATCCATGACAAAACGACGCAAATATAAAGTACCACCCTACATCTCATATTTCGATGCGTTGCTATGCTACTCTTGGTGGACTAGCCAAGTTCTCGTACAGGCTCCCAGAAGAGGTAAAGAAAATGATTGTAGAAGCCCTGATATTTCCACATATTTCTTTCTGCTTGTCAGACTGGTCCGAATGCAACAAACTTCAGCGCAGTCGCATAAAAAATCATCAACAGTTGTGCACGTGTCGTAAAAGGGGCAAGGAAGTATGACCACCTGCCTCCTTTACTAACATAAATGGCCACAATTCGACGAGGTCTTACAGGAGCATGACCTGACTGCTATGCACTATGCAAAACGCCCTCAAAACGCGTCATGCGGCTTGCGTGACCGTTTCACATATCATTGGGAAGTTTCGGACAGGCAAACCAGAGCCACCAACGCGGGTGATCTTCACATACCACGTGTGTGAACGGGGTGTGCACGGTGGTTTTCAGTCATGCTAAATGTCACCTTTTGACATTAAGAACGGTTGTAAATAGAGCCGGGCACAGCAAGAATTCACACTGCTCTCGTGAAGACTTTTGGGGGTTACCAAAGAAGGACGCGTGTACTGAACGCGTGTATCATCGGAACTCCAAGGCGTCTGATTCGCGCAATCGATAGTTATCATTTCCAAGGTGTCGTAATCTTTAGGCACCATGAGAGTGCTTATAAAAGCTATGCATGTTTTGTCCTTATCGCATAGCCAAATACCAGGCGTCGAAAACCTACCATTTTGGCATTCTATATGGTGACAGCCCAAAGTGGGCAAGGTGACACAAATGAGCAGACATGTTTCCTCCAGACTAATAACAGAAAAAATCACCGAAATTGGCACCTGTAATTTGAACTTGCAATGTTTTTCAACAGCTAGGAAGGTCCAAGAGCATACATTGGTATCTTACTAATGCGGACCGTGCCACGTTTTACAGCCTTGGCTAGTGACAAATTCATGATTCGACATTTCAATGGTTACACACTGAATACTTTTTTGAACCCTGTCAAAAACGGGGACTTCAGTAACGTAGATTTGATCATTGATAATCGATTATCGCTAGCCTCGAAAACGCTATCGTTGATAACGACTTCGGAAAATATTTGTGCTTGCTCCTTTACAAGGGCATACATCATGTATTGGGCATACATCATGTAAGGGCATCGGTAATGATGATAGCATCAAAACTGACGATAACCGTATTTATGCATGCGCATGCCAATAATTGTGACAAATAGCATGCCTGATTAATTTTGTGTGATTAAAAAATGTAAGAAAATGGGTTGAAAAATGATATGTTAGCACTCATGGGCAATTATAGCAGATACCTTCAGATGTCAGAAAAAGTCCGAGCGTGCCAACATAGTTGGGGAATGGGAATATATTCGATTGCCGGGGAGTCTTTTTTCATTCTTCCCCTACTGCAGCATTTCTGGTCTTCTTACATGTGAGCATTATGACTTAGGTATTTTTGACTATTGATTTTTCACTTTGTAGACTATTTGATCATTAGATATTTAGATAGTTATTCATTGGGATGTTCTGGCTATGATTCTTTGTTCTTGAGGTCAAATTGAAATGTGGTCTATTTGAGCCATGGACTATTTGAACATCGTCTAAACCTGTTTGCCTCTGTAATCATTATGCTTCATTATATTTGTGATGACCTGAGCGCGCCTCTGCGCTCAACCGTCACTGTATAGTCACGTGATAGCCGGGGGCAGCATGCTGCCGTGTATGCCAAAGCTTGGGGACAATAGTCTTGACCGGAGCACGGACGTGTGATGTGCGCTCGTAATAATATTGACTGGCGCTACCACGGACAAAAAGAATGCTTTCAGCCATTCTAAACGGATCAGGAGACGGGGAAGATTTCGTGGATGTCGGACCGGGTTTCTCTGGTGACTGTTGTTAGTAAATCCGTTCGCATCCCGTTGGAAGGGGCAGGCGATCGCGCCCCGGCTGACAAGCTGGCGCACGCATTACGAATCGTTACAGAGCACGATGCAAATACATAGTGCGCCGGACTCCTCTTGGTTGTGTATTTGAACCTCGCAGTGAAGAAGATGTTATCACAGGAGCAAGGTAATACAGTAAGGAGACTGGGACTGGGTGGGGGTCCTGGCCATAGTCGATGCGCAGCTCCGCGCAGCACCCGGTTCATTGAGATTGTTCCAATGCTCGGGCATAATCATCAGTGATTTGTTTTGTGTACCCTGGTTTTATTATCGTAACACCTGCTAGATGACCAGGGGCGAGAAAGGTTTAGATACCTACGCTCAGTACACTCCCACCAGCCAAGGAATGCCTATCTGCTGGTAAAAGGTGAGACCAGTACGCCTGCACTGTGGTAAGTTAAAAGTGTGCCAAATCAGACCCCCATCAGTGCGTGTGTTAAATGTTTCAATGGATACCTAAAGTTGTAGAAATTTTTACAGCCAGCATCTCAAGCTGTGTGTAAAAAGTACTTATATAGTTCAGTTTTCCATGGTCTCTTACTCGCCCTATATGCATCTCATCTAGCTGAAGCCTGGTAAAAACCGGTCGGTCTAGTTCTATAATTTGGAAAAAGATATGCTTAACTTTGCAATCGAATAATATACTTTAATAAAATTATTACTTCGCTCTTTGTGGTGTCGGGACGATATCTATCTATGATTTACAAAGTTATTAAGGGATATGAAAAAATGTGGTATTTGAACTAATTTTAGAATACCTTCAACATCATTGGAAAAATTGAAATTTTGACAAAATATGGTCCAGTTTATTTCTCGTTAAATATTTTTTATGCACAGATTCTGGACGATGATGTCAGAAAACGTATAAAACGAATTTTAATAATCTTTTTTAGCGGTACCTTAAAATAAAATTAAAATAAAATTTTTGAGCAGTACCTATTAGAGATATCGGGTTATGAGTAAATACCCTTTCGGGTACGTCGCAAATTTTTATGCCTATGACACTTGAAATTGTTGATGAATTTCAATTTTGTTTGCTGGAATCAGTGTCCAAAGTTACTTTCGAATATATATATAATAAATAAAAATGTATTTTGACCCAAAAATTTGGATTACAATTTTGATTATTTTTCACTGCAAAATAATTTGTATGGCCTGAAGCCCATCGAAACTAAATCTGAATGATATCCGCTAATAAATAATATATTTTTCACATGAATGTGATAAATAATGGCTATGTGCTGAGGCTTCTGCTCCACAAGCTATAATTACCCACGGGGAAAATTCATCTCATTTCGGGGCATCGTTGGTCTGCGTTGGGGAACCAAATTACTTTTTCTAACCTTTGTGTAATTTATTCGATGAAAAGACTTTCTACGGATGAAATGATAATTAGAGAAAAGACAGTCATGCTATGATTAAAAGATTGTATTAAAGCAGACTCGTACATTTTGATATGTGAGGATTCACTTTAAAAAGTTGCGCTTATATCAGCAATATTTCAATGTAATTTTCGTCTCAAATATCAAAACCATTTTAAAGACTAGTTAGCACAATCTTTTTAAGCTTCTGTTCTATTATATGCACTTAATGCGCGTAAAAACTCATCTAGTCACATTCTGTATTTCACCATTCTAAACACAATTCATCACACGCAAATGTCTAATGGTCATAGCCTGAGCGGTATCCGTATCCGTATGAGCGAGGCTGGTATCCGTATCCGTAGGAACGGGGATGATAGCCGTAGCTTCGGGCAGAGTATCCGTAACCACTGGGGTGGTAAGCACTGTATCCAGCAGAACGGCGGTGGCGGCCGTGGTATCCGTAGCCGCCGTAGCCGTAGCCGGAGCGGGCGTATCCGCGGCCGTAGTATCCTCCGGAGTAGGGAGCGGCGACGTATCCACGGTATCCACCATAGTACGAGGAAGAGTAGCCGGCAGAGGCGACAGCCACCAGGGCCGCGAGAACCAGCAGCTGCAAAATGAAAAGGTAGTCAATACCAACTTGAATTTGTCACCGTTTCTAGCCTAAAGCATTAGGCCGAAACCATAATCTAAAAAAAATCCCCGCTTTTGAAACAACTTACCGCAAGCTTGGCGTTCATCTCTGCGATTGTGTGGAGCTCCGACTGCGGGGAGGCAAGACCAATGAGTGTGTGTCTGTTGCCTGGTTGCTCCAGTTTTTATACTGCTGTCGGTCTCCGGCCACCATGGCCTCGCTCCTTGTGAGGAAGCCGAGGTTACTGTGAATGGAGTGGTAGCATGTTCTCAGGCGTGGGATGGTGCGAAGGTGTGAAGAAAGTCTTGATATTATTCGATGATATGATACTCTGCCTCAATCCTCTCTCCGGTGTGAGGTGTCTGGACACCCCCTTGGGACTAAAAACGGCAGAGCGAAGCGCCGCTGTACTTGGGATACCTTATCCTTGATCGATTCTGCAACTGCTCCGAAGATTTAAGGTTGGGTCGTCTCAGGTCATGTCATCAGTGCAGGTTAATCGGACACCTGCTCCTCCTCACCTCCAAACATGTTTAAGGTGGCATATGTAAGAAAACGGTGAATCTATCGAATTTAAACTTATACCACATAATGGGTCCACCGGGTACTGCTATATATATATATTCCTGAATTTTTCCTATCGATGACATAAGCTCAGGTACCTGTTGGAAATGCATGGGGAAAACTGAAATTGGCCGAAAATCTGCCCTATTTCTGTAGATGCGGCTTGGAATACCCTAATATTCACAAAATCATTGTATCCTAAGCCCCTTTATAGATTATGGTTGCAAGTTTGGACCTGCGACCTCTTAGAGATCATCTGGAGCTACTTAACACGCGCCCCGCTGGGGAGGGGGGGCGAAATTCGCCCGCCCTCCTGGTTTTTCCCAAATAGCTCAAAAAACAAAGAAACGCAGAACCACAAAACTTACGGTACCTTATTCCTGATCAATTTTACACATTTGACCAAATTTTTTAGTTAAGGTCATGTCAAATCAAGGAGCTATTCAGGGTCAAGTGACCCGACCTCAAAACCTAAAATTACGACTTTGAAGCAGCGCCCAGGGAACATTAGTAAACCGATCAGTTTGAAACTTCCACAATATAATAAGTTCATTAGGGTCTAAAAATCCGCTGTCTCGGAATTTTGATATAGGAGACCTAAGGTAGGGTCAATTTTTTGGTCACCCCATTATAACTCTATGGTGAAAAATAGAATGGGCTTGTTTTCAGTAAACGCTGGATAGATAAAGCTGAAAATCCTCAAACTGTCTATTTTTACCACGATTTTGACCATAAAGTTGAGGTTTTGAGCATATGACCTCTCAAAGGTCATATCAGGTCACGGGAGCAGAGAGTGCTTGTTTTGCCAATAACTTCTCACTGAATTAAGATTCCCCATTTTGCTTGCATTGTGCTTATATTGTCACGGGGAGTCGATTGATATGCAAGATGACCATACCAGGTCACTCTGTGACCCTGACCTAGCTCGAGGTCAGGTCATTTTGACTATTTGACCTAGCAAGATCAATATTATACATCATTAGATTTGCCACGATGAGAGGAATCCAATGATGCATAAAGATTTGCTCTAGCTCCCCTGAGGGCAGCTCTAGAGAGGGAAACGTGCACTGCTCTGTTGTAAGCCTATGGAACATTTTTTGACCTATGCTGACCTCAATATTGACCTGACATAAACATTATTTGTATAAATTCTCTTCGTATTGTCAAGAGCTTTCGAACACCGCGCGTAATTTTCCTTTAGCTTTCGTGGGGAACAAGATCCGGAGGGGGAGGGGCGAAAAACGCCCCCTAGCGGGGCGCGTCATGCAAGGGACCCAGCGGGGCGCGTGTTAAGTAGGTTTTTAGACTTGGGCCAATAACTTTGCAGGAAATGATGATAAAGTCCTTATTTTAATCCTGTTAAATTGGATTGTTATTGCGAATCGATTAATGTGCATATTGACTATGCATATATTACTATGCTAGGTTAGACCTTCAACTGACCTTAGGTCAGCTCATTTTTATGTTTTTACCTAGTATAGTCAAATTAAACGATACATGATATAGTCACATATCCCTCACCCCCCTACAGTCCAGATATAGCCCTTGTGACTCCTGGATGTTCCCCAGAGTGAAAGAGAAGCTCAGGGGCCGCCGTTTTGAGGATGTGGAGGAGATAAAGGAGGCTGTGATAGAGGCCCTGGACAACTTAACTCTGGAGGACTACCAGCGGACCCTCAAGAAGTGGCTGGAGCGCTACAACAAGTGCATTGAACTTTAGGGGTCCTACTTTGAGAGTGACTGAAGTTTCATGCTTCTCTGAATTATATAACTGTATCTACTGAAAAAAAATCCCAAAACTTCTGGATTGGACCTCGTACATCATTTGATTCGCCGTAACGAGAAGAAGTGATTGGTGGCCAAAAATGATCCTAACGCAAATCTGCCAAACGCTAGAGCCCAGACACTGTTCTCTTACATGCCACCTTCTTTGATCTGTCATGTCCTCAATACTTACCTGAGCAAAAGGTGATTACTGTAGTTTCCTCATAAATTTATATGGGCTATCCACCTGCTTTCGTGATTTTTCGCTATTCCGCAAAGGAGCCGAGTTCGAGCTGGAGGAGGGGGGGAGGTGTTTGATAGCACCAGGGCGAGGGTGGCTCGGAGGCCCACCGGGGCGGATTTTAGCCCTTCGCCCTTACGAGGGGTTGACCCAAACCTGGCCATGGTGGGACTCCGGCAGGTTTTCCAAGGCTTATGGGGCTTTCATTGAAAATCTGCTAAAAATTTACCTGTGTCACATCAGATCTTCGAGCATTGACCTCATTCTGGAAGTGCATGATGCAGATTATCGTCTTTTTGAACTTTGCATTGAGCTTAATCATCTTTGCTTAGGTATCTGACATCCCAGGCCTTGCGCTAACCTTCTATGAAGTTTAAAGATCTCTTTTGACATTGAAATGCTTGTTTAACTTACCAATTTTTTATAACATGTATGACCTCGCTTGGAGCTTTTCCAGTTCTAAGTCCGATTTAAACATTTTTTGGGATTCCACGAAACGTGGGTAGTTAAAGACATATCTCGCGTATTTTTTGTTCTTGAAATGTAATCTAGTGCCCAGATATTCACCTAAATTACCATGGATGTTAAAAGACAGGGAAAATTGCATTTCATTAAAATAAAACAATGTGCATGCTCTGCATCATACTACTTTTTAGATCCGTATGCCGCACACTCTCGCCTATAGATACCTGTGGTCAAATGTTCCTCGGAAGGTGCAAGGCCATGGTGGCTGGAGACCGACAACAGTATAAAAACTGGAGCAACCAGGCAACAGACACACACTCATTGGTCTTGCCTCCCCGCAGTCGGAGCTCCACATAATCGCAGAGATGAACGCCAAGCTTGCGGTAAGTAGTGTCAATAGGGAAAGGGGGTATCTTTCTGATCGTAATTGACACCTGTAGACTTGATGTTTAAAATGGTGACAAATTCAAGTTGGTATTGACTACCCTTCCTTATTTTGCAGCTGCTGGTTCTCGCGGCCCTGGTGGCTGTCGCTTCTGCCGGCTACTCTTCGTATTACGGTGGATACCGTGGATATGCCGCCGCTCCCTACTCCGGAGGATACTACGGCCGCGGATACGCCCGCTCAGGCTACGGCTACGGCGGCTACGGATACCACGGCCGCCACCGCCGTTCTGCTGGATACAGTGCTTACCACCCCAGTGGTTACGGATACTCTGCCCGAAGCTACGGCTATCATCCCCGTTCCTACGGATACGGATACCAGCCTCGCTCCTACGGATACGGATACCGCTCAGGCTATTACCATTAAACTTTCGAATATGATGAATTGTGTGTAAGGTGGTGAAAAAGAGAGAAAACAAAGGATTTTCACTTGAATTTATTGAATACCATCGCACAGAAGCTCTAGCAAAAGCATACGCGTCGGTTTATGGGGCCAGAGGGCGTGTCATCTCACTTGTCATACGAAACGATTTTCGTCTTCGGCTGGATTGGGAAAACATTGAAAACTTCGGAGCCAGCAATTGCGGTGGGCAACAGCGAGCCCAATTCCGGTGGGTTGTGGTTCTAGGGGAAAGTTTCTTTTCAGAAGCAGGTAGAATATTGACTTACCTAGTTTCTTCCTGATTACAACGCTTATGAGCACAACCAGAGGCGGACCCAGGGGGTGGGGAAGCTGCCCGTCCCTCGACCGATGCTAAGCGCCTCCTCCCACGACTGGATTTTGCGCCCACCTTATACGTTTTGCTTTCCAAAAGTGTCATCCCCTGATCTGGATGGCACCGCTTCCGACCATATGATGCCTCCCACCTAAATCGACAATCTTGGATCCGCCGATGAACACAAATGTGCAAATATTTGTGTTTGGACACATTTACTATGCTAATGTCTTAACCTTCGCCCAGGGGTCTTTTTAGACCCTCTCGGGTTTTTCCAAAGTGTCCCAAAAACGGCGGCGCACAGCGCCGCTAAACTTAGTCTAGCTGCTCCTATATCATTTTTACATCTTACCTGTAAATTTTAGCTCAAGGTCATATCAATTCAGGTCACCAGGCCAGGTGGAGCGACCTAACCTCAAAAAATGTTTAGGACTGTATAACTAAAATGAGGGGTAATCGATGAAGTTGAAACTCATACCACATATTGGGCCCACCAGGAGCTACAATATATGTTCCGGAATTTTCAATATTGGTGACCTAAGGTCATGTACAGAGCATGACCTCCCCATTGCAAATGCATGGGGAAAACCAGGAAATTATATTTCATCAGTAAGTATGGATGGAATCAACTTCAAACA
This sequence comes from Lepas anatifera, assembly GCA_034440635.1. Classification (NCBI taxonomy): domain Eukaryota; kingdom Metazoa; phylum Arthropoda; class Thecostraca; family Lepadidae; genus Lepas; species Lepas anatifera. The sequence goes on along the minus strand of JAOTON010000596.1, from coordinate 859,868 downwards.
TCGGTTACGACTTGCTCCTAGCCCATTTCTGAAGTTGATGCCAAACATTTTGACCTGTGACCTTTGATAGGTCAGCTTTTGTCAAATATATATTTTTGTTGTTCTGCTTTATCAATTTTGAATAAACAAGGAAATAGCTTTTATTTTGTCAAGTGTTTGTATGGCCACTCCAAGTCAAATAATGCACATCATGACTATACCATGTCAAGTTGGGTTAAACCGTTGACCTGGGTCAGGTCAAATTTTAAATTGGGCGTGGCATAGCAATATTATATATCATTAGATTTTTATTGACGAGAGAATTTCAAAGGTGCATCAACTATGACTGTATCTTGCTTGGTTTGGAAGTTTTTAGAAAAAACAAAACGCCCTTATGCATGGGTGGCTATGGACATTCCCAAGAACGTTCCCAAAGTTCAGTGACCTGCAGCTCCCTAGGCTTTGATCTGGGCCAAAAAATCATTGCAATTGTAATAAAAACATAATCAAGGGCTTTGGACTGGTCTTCAAATTTTTTTAGCTATCTTAGTTTCTGAGATATATGAGGTTTTCGTAGTACACCTCATATTAACGATTTTAACCTATTTCGGCCTCTGGTGACCTTGATATTGACAGTACGAGAAATATGGCCAAGTATTTTCGATATAATTTTTGAAGAGCTTTCGATTGCCGTTTTGCGTTTTTTCTAGCTCTCTTAGTTTTTTTAGATCGTGTGTGGTCTTTTTTAACCCCCACCAGGGCGCAGATGGCTCGTACCCGCCACCGGGGCAAGGGTTAAATATTTTTCAGCATTAATATGCATATTGAGGGGACCGGAGTGATCGATGCATTTGTACTAAATGGAACAGGGCAGTCCGCCACTTAGGTTTGCTTCTTCGCTACTGATTTGGAAGCAGAGCGGATTTGCGCATTTGGAAGCGGATTTGGAAGCAGAGCTGGGCGGTCCGCTATTTCTACTTCACTACTTGCAGGCTCCAAATGGTAGCCTAGAAGTGGTGGTGACTTCCATAACCAAGAAGTAGCAGAGTAACGGGTGGTAGATTAAAAATATATCAGGACTACTCCTACTCGTGACAACCTATTCAAGTTCACCAACACACAAAAAATAAGATCTGAGTATTCATTTGAATGTTTTTCTTTATGAGTCGATCAGAAGGAAATTCAATGCGAAACGTATTTGCTGTGTGTTTTTTGGAAATTTGGAAAAAGTAGCGCTTGTAGCGGTAACTGTTTTAACTGGTTAAGGAAGTGGAAGTAAGGGTAGGGGCTTCAAAAGTCTGGTGGCGACGTCCGCCTCGGGTAATAAGCTAAGATAGTCTATAGAAATTCTCGTGGCGTGTGGTCGCATGCAGAGTCATCTAAGGAGAATTTCACCACAAAACGAAAAGAAATGAAAGAAAAATGGCATCTTCAACTCTCGGACTTGGACCAAAATTGGTATCCTCGGTGTTCAGCTCGATAGGAACAAGATATACAAGTCTTTACTTAATCAGTGGCACCGTTACGGAGTTGCTGATTGATAAAGTTTTAGGGCTGCCGTGAACTTGTACTGTCTTTTTATTTATATTAAAGTGTCGAAAAGAAGTAGCGTAGACTTCGTATGCATAGTTATAATGGCAATAATCCGTCGTTGCGGTTTCTGAAGTTTTCTATTTCCACGCTTTATGAAACCTTAACCCGGTGAGCTCAATTCATGTAACCTTTTGCGAATCCTGGTGCATCAAAGACACAATTTTGACTGCATAGCATACATAATTAGTTCAATGAATATTTGTTCGATATGCGGAATATCAAATTAAGTTTTTCCTTTACAAATTCCGTTTTTTTATTTTGCATAATCACGTAATCTCCCAATAGGTCTCCAGCACGGCCTATATTTGACATTTGTGACCTCGTTTGACCTTGAAGATAATACCTAAGTATTAGCCTGAGTATTATGTATATAATATATAGTATATAATATAGAGTATATAATCTATTACCTGCTTACCTTTGTCAATGAAAAGAAGCTATAATGTATATCACCACAGCCTCAACACAGTCCTAAACGGGAGTTCTTAGCTCTCGTGATTTTTAGGTATCAAGGGGGACACTTTAGGATCCCTCTACACTGGGTGTTGACGCCAGAATCCTCTCCATTGCGCGTGTTAAAACTGAGTCGGTACCACATTTCTGCTGCTAGATCAATTGTGACGGGGAAGACCTCCTAGTTCCATGAACTGATATGACTTAGCCTTAAAATTTGGTAAAAATGTGTGAAATCAAACTTGGTTTGCATATTCTATGCAGCATTGTACCAAATCGAGCCGCTTTTCTGCAATTCCGAAATAAAATGTTGAAGGGCCGAATGGGCTGCGGTATTCCACCCAGGTAGGGCGAGAGTTGTATGCGCAACGCAATCTCTTATAATCACCGAGGTGTTGACTTTTGTTTTGTAGGTGTGACGACACTAGATTTTAAAATATCCCTAGCCGTGGGTGAAACTAGCCTAAACAAACATATTCCAAGGCAATTTTCTGCCGCTAGGAAGTTCTGATTCTCCAAAATGGGTTTGTTTTAACTCAGGGCGACAGAATGCACTAGTTTGAATACAACGAACTTGGTGGTGCGACCCTGGCGGTGGCGCAGTTGGTTAATGCGTCTCTTGTATGTGAGGGATCTCTGGATGAAATTTTCCTACACTTCTGCTTAAACACCTACACTTCACTTCCTACATTTCTGCTACACTTCAGCGTTTTCCTTGACCGCCTCCTACCTAGGAGATGACAGTAAACTGGGTAGTGCTTGTATTATCACGGAGTTTCGCTGACCAACCAGCAACCTTGCTATTGGGAGCACGGGCTTGATCTGCCTTTAAAGGGATCCGGATGTCTACCCCGAGGGCACGGCCTCGCCTCGTGTCACCGGAGCAGCCCTCTGTTCCGCCGGGTCCGAGACATCGGGAGAGCTCCGCCGTTCGGTACGATGGGGTGTGTGACAGCGAGCGTGCGGGTACGACTGTCCGGAAATAGCGGCGGTAAATGAAAACATCTGCCGTGTACGTAGTGTAACTGTGGGTGTGTGATGCAAATTTACAAAAAAGTCCTCGGGTAGGGGGCACAAAAATATAAAAGAAAACGGATTCTGTGAAAATGGGTGCAAAATAAGGCGCCCCAATTCCATACGAATGTTTTACCAAAAACTAAAGGACAGTAGTTTTAATTTGGCATGTTGAAAAATAAACTGGACTTCGATATTTTGCGCGTGAGAAGAATATTCACTGAGCTAGACTTGTATGTGGTTTAAAAATTCCGTTTTCGATGTATTAAAATCGCAACCGATCACGTGACCTGATGTTACTGGCCAAAATTAAACACGAGAAGCAAAAGCAAACTTCAAGTTAAAATGCATTTGTTATTGCGATCCTAACGGTGTATTACAGGTTTATGTGGCTTTACTTTAACTGCGGTATCAGTAAAAAAGAAGTTCACGGTGCCCTAAAAAAATTGTACGCGGGGGGCACTTATTAGGTTAAAAATGTCAAGCTTTGTTTCTACGAACCAGAAAGCCCAGGGCAAACATTGTGGTGCAAGTCCAAGAAATGAGGGTGTCATGCCTCGGTCGACCTTGGAGTGGAATGCCCCCTCTCCCACCAAATAACTTGCTTTCTGAAGCTTCATTGTATCGAACTGTATCTAGTTATAGTTATCCAAAACACTCAATTTCCTAAATTTGGAAATAAAAAACAGAACCTAGAAAAGCATCCGAAAGTAACACAATGGCTTATATCCTACAGTTTTGAAAACTGTCATATCCACCATCTATCGAGGACATGCGCTTATTTTAAGATTTCGTGAGAATACACTGACACAAAAGCTGTAGCAATTGTGATTGATAAATAAGTTTGTTTAAACTAGTGAGCCTTATTCCTATTAGTCTGGAGCCCACTCCACTAGCGGTACGGGTGTCCTTCGCGGTCTAAAAATCAAGCTGCCCACGACTACCGACTCCTGCCTCCGCTTCCAGCCCTGCGGGCGCGGTGACAGCGGGCTCGGAACTGCGAGTAGATCACATCAACAATCTCGAACACAGTCAGCAGTGAGGCCGAGCACGTCCAGCCCAGGGAACCACCGATGTCGCAGATGAGCTTCCACGAGCTGTAGCTGAACTCCTCGAACCGCCGCTCGAAGAACAGGTGGTTGTAGAAGACGCGCGTGCGCGCCGTGGGCCGCTCGTACTTGATCTTGTCGACGATCTGTTCGTAGTGGATATAGTGGCAGCTGGCGTGGCAGCGGCAGTCGCCGCCAGTCCACCTCTGCAGCAGCCGCCGACGCTCCGTCCAGGCTCGTCTGTACTCCTCGGGAGTGGAGCAGGGCCGCGGAGGCCCACCTCCATGTCCTGTGCTCTCCTGAGGGGCGTCCTGGCTCTGCACCACCGGCGTCACCGTGACGAAGGGGAGGGCGCATCCGGCGCGACGCACCAGCTCCCTCATGAAGCAGTCGGCCTCGCAGCCCGTCAGCGAGTACTCGGTATGTGGCTGGCAGCCCTGGTCAGGACGCTGGATGTTCCGCACCTCCTCCAGCAGGACCTCGGCGTCGGTGGCCTGTCCGGTCTCGGCGCCGAACCCGCCGCTGTGCACTGCCACGCGCGGGTCATCGCGCGCCTCGTGGAGCAGCAGCTGGAAGCCGGGACCCCCGAAAACCTGCCTGGAACGGAGAGCGAGGAGCAGCGTCAGTGCAGCCTGCCGCGATGACGTTGCTTCACTCCTTTAGATAGTTCAGTCAGTTGTGTGCAATGTATAACGCCAACGTACAAGCAATGCATTATTCATTAGATAGGACCCGTTTCACTTCTGTTTTATAAGATGCTACAGCTCCATATGCTGCTTTGCATCAATAATATGTTCTCGGTTTATTATATGGTCAAACTATATAGCAAAGGTCAAATTATATAAAATGAATATCATTAGAACTGCAAAGACAAGGTGAATCTAATGCAGCTAAAATAAAAGCTCTATCACCAGCCGTTACTACGTTATCCAGTCAAAACCATTTTTTCCATGTATTTCCAATGGAGAGGTCATGGCTCGTACCTGACCTTAGGTCATAGATATCAAAAATACCAGAACATGTTTTAGAGAACTCGGTAGGCCCATCATGTGATGTGAGTTTCAATCGTGTAAGTTTACCCTGTTCCGCCTTATGCTATCTTAACCCTCCCCCACGGGGGCCATCGATGCCCCCCTAAGGTTTTTCCGGGATAGCAGAAAAACGGCGAGGCGCAGCACCGCGGTTGAGGGCTCTACCTCTTACGGCATCATTTTCCCACCATCCCTGAAATTTTTCCTCCGGGTCACCCAATGTCAGGTCACCAGGCGAGGTCAACCAAGGTCACCTCACTTCAACTTAAGTGCTCTGTAAGAGCTACATTTCGAAGTCGATCGATTTGAAACTCCTACACTTCATGACCCTTCTAGGGTCTACAAGGTGTATATCCGGGATTTTTCGATTTCGTGACCTGAGGTCATGTCACGAGGTGACCTCTCCCATTGACAAAGCATTGAGAAAAGCTGTCTTATGATCTAAAAGTCACAAAAACAATTGAAAATGGTCGGCTTTGTCAGAAAAGCGTTCTTGGACACCCTTTCATGGATTCCAGGGGCCATATTTACCCTTTGACCTCTCCAAGGTCATTCAAGGTCACCAGGGGTCAAAACAGTATTTTGACAATAACTTTTGACCTATATAAGGTAGAGCGCTGAATCAAACATCATCGTGTATGTCTCGTCACTGGTTTTTGTTTGATATACGGTAAGATTACTTTCTGACCTTTCGTGACCTCAGGTCATCTTAGGACACGAGGTGACCTTTGGAGGTCAAACCACTGGCGGGAGGTCATTACGTTCCAGATAGCGGGAAAAGGTCTGACATTTTTCTATCTAATGTACTTTACCACATCTCAATAGCTCTAATGGCACAAGAGTTATACCCAGTTTGCTTAAGCACTGCATATTTGAGTGAAAATAGCCGATCTTGACCTAATTTGACCTCTGGAGGTCAAACCATTGACCTGAGCGCTAAAACATGAGAAGTAATTTCTTACTGAATTCACGCGAGCTTTCTATTGCACTTTGCAGATTTGCGATAACACCCATACTTTCGGAGTTAGAGGGGGGCCATCGATGGCCCCCCGGTGGGGTGAAGGTGGCACCGGACCCCCGGTGGGGCGCGGGTTAAACTTTTTTGAGGTCAGGTCACTTGACCTGTACTGGTGACCTGACCTGAGATGACCTAACCTTAAAATTTTGACCAAAGCTGTAAAAATGATGAGGGAAAAGGTATGCCAAGTACGGCGGCGGTACGCGCCGCCGTTTTTATGCTGTTTCAGAAAACCTGAGGGGGCGGGTACCCGCCCCCTCAATGCGCGTGTTGAGCTAGATTTCGGTCCTTCGACTCTCAACTTCAAACAGAGCCAGTCAACTTCAGTGTCAACACTGGGCTTTGTAGAGCATAAACAGGCGTCTTGATCTTTCATTCCGTGACGTTTTTTTCGCCTTGAGTACCACCAAAACCCACCGGCAAGTTATATTGTGACAACATTTTTCAACGCGTGATTTTTTATTCCCCTTCGACTTTGGCTTACCCCCGTACTCCCAACGGCGAGATCCGTCACTGTCAGTGGGCGAAAGATTCCCTAGATAGGCGGATATATTTCAATTTCTTAAATCTGGTGAAGCTTTACATTTTTTTCAGGCAGTATTTTGTCACCTGTTTCTTTTCAAAGTTCAAGAACTCTTAATATTTATGTTTTACACTCAAGTCCGCGATTTCAGATTTACTTTGGGAAATTATTTTCGTTCTAACCGACTTCCTGTAGACCTCTGAAATCTTCCCACGCTTTGTGGAAGTAAACTTGTTGGCCCCATATCTGCATGGTTCTGATTTGTAGCCAAGTTGTCTGGTCTGACCAACATGATTCAATTGGGATGCTTTGGCATTACGTGTTTATATGCGATTTCTCCAAACTACTCCACTTGGACATAACGGAAAGCTGAAATTTGAGCCATCATACGTGCAAAAATTAACAACTTTCAGCATGTTAACAGCCGTTGGCAATCTAGCCTTTCGTGTGATATTCTGCGTATAATGCTGATGGTGCGGACAACTCCATTCAGAGAGGGATCCAAGGGGAGAACACCACCCCCCACTGCCCCCACCCTCCCCAGTAACCAGAAGTGCTCAAAATTGGTTACGGCTTTGGTACTAACAGTAAATGCTTAACCTAAACGCTAAGATTGAGAAAGAACATATTAACAACCACGTACTGGATCTAAACGTGAAACACAAGAGGTAACGTATTGACAAACATCGGCAATCTTGCCTCCTCGTCCGAAGCTGTTTGATATTCTGAGGGTGCAGGAACCTCCACACAGAAAAGGATGTAAGGGGGAGGGAGGTCGAAGAGGGCAGACATCCCAACGTCCCCATCCCCCACAGTACCCAGAAGTGCTTAAAATTGGAGATACTATGGGTACGAACAGCAAACGGACGTAAACAACGTTAGTGAGAGAGAGAGAGAGAGAGAGAGAGAGAGAGAGAGAGAGAGAGAGAGAGAGAGAGAGAGAGAGAGAGAGAGAGAGAGAGAGAGAGAGAGAGAGAGAGAGAGAGAGAGAGAGAGAGAGAGAGAGAGAGAGAGAGAGAGAGAGAGAGAGAGAGAGAGAGAGAGAGAGAGAGAGAGAGAGAGAGAGAGAGAGAGAGAGAGAGAGAGAGAGAGAGAGAGAGAGAGAGAGAGAGAGAGAGAGAGAGAGAGAGAGAGAGAGAGAGAGAGAGAGAGAGAGAGAGAGAGAGAGAGAGAGAGAGAGAGAGAGAGAGAGAGAGAGAGAGAGAGAGAGAGAGAGAGAGAGAGAGAGAGAGAGAGAGAGAGAGAGAGAGAGAGAGAGAGAGAGAGAGAGAGAGAGAGAGAGAGAGAGAGAGAGAGAGAGAGAGAGAGAGAGAGAGAGAGAGAGAGAGAGAGAGAGAGAGAGAGAGAGAGAGAGAGAGAGAGAGAGAGAGAGAGAGAGAGAGAGAGAGAGAGAGAGAGAGAGAGAGAGAGAGAGAGAGAGAGAGAGAGAGAGAGAGAGAGAGAGAGAGAGAGAGAGAGAGAGAGAGAGAGAGAGAGAGAGAGAGAGAGAGAGAGAGAGAGAGAGAGACCAGTTACTACTGCCACAAAAACGTCCTCTATTTGCACGTATACCTCACGCTGCTTCAAAGGAGGCCAAATGCCAGGCTTTTCTGATTGTGGAGGTGATTGCCAAGTCACCATGAAATAAGCCATTCAGGATGCGGTTACCGGAGTCAATTCTCCTGTTAAGAAAGCCATACAGGGCACAAACATCCAAACTATCGATTTGTTCACTCACATACATACCTGACACGCTACAAAACCAGTCATACATAAAAAAACACATTCCAGCGGCATTATTCAAGCGTACCTTGCTCATTTTCCCAACCGACGGACAAAATGAATGCTATAGGTGCAATGGTTGAACAGAATGCATATTCCAGCGTGTGAACAGCATGCAATTCTTTACAGTGTGTGAACACATTGAGAATCTTCAAATAAGTGAATTGGCAAACAACACAACTGCCAATACTGATGCATTGTACTCAGGGGCGCCGCCACGGAATTTTCGCAGGGGGGCACGGACCTGGGCTGGTGCTGACCGGGGGAGGCAAATTTTGAGCATATTCGGTGCCTGATGGCATTAATGACGAATGACCCAAAAATTTTGGGGGGACGTCCCCCCCTGGTTGGCCAACAGGGGGACGCGTCCCCCCGTCCCCCCCGCTTTCGGCGCCCATGATTGTACCTCGCTGTGATCAGATTGGACATGTATGTAGAACGTATAAACATACAGACATTCGTTAGATGATATCCTAGATACCTTGGGGCCGGGGTGGCCTAGTGGCTTCGTTGCCAGTCTTCGGATCGGATAGCATGGATTAACGTGGGTTCAATCCCCACGGCGGAAAACCGCCTTCCGTGTCCGATCTGACCCGGTGGAGAGGAACCTTAAAAACCCACGCCAATATTCCCTATAATTGGGCAAGTGTGCCTGTTGGGAGTGGCCCCAATACAATAAAAAATACATGAATCTGCATAGGCTGTTGTATTATTGCATGGGGTGATTTCTGGCAGTACTATCTTTTCAAATATCTTGGAGATGACAGTCTTGCACAATGAGCCACCTGAAGCTGTCTTTTTCCACCTTGAGCCGTCCCTGATATGTAATCAGCTGAACCCGGCTTGGTATTGGGAGCCCCAAATCAGAGTGGACCGCCATCACCGACTTTCGGCCGTCCACTGCTTTGTGACTGGCTGCCCGTAATTTACGATTGGCCACGCGTTTTCAGCTCTGAGGCGCCCCTCTGCATCATGGACCTCCCTTGCCCAATTTTGGCCGCCCCGTTCTTGGCCGCTCCGGTTTAAAGTAGACACAGTGATAGTAGGTTGTACTTATTGTATTATGATACACATTTTGAAGATTGTAAGCATCTTCTTCTGTGACGGGAGCCAGCTGCTAATGTGAAGCTTTTTAACTAATTGCTTCATCAGGCTAATGGCATGGGACTATTCCCTGACTTAGCTTTTGTACTTATCGGATACGCAGTCATATAGCTAATGAAATTGCAGCCAGCTTGGTATCGCTTTCACTTTGAATTCACATAAATAAAGAACATATTTCAAGTAAAATATTTTGGTACGCCTTCAGGTTTTTTTATTTGTCAGGAAGTAGTTAAACGTATCAGGTATGAGACTTATCTGCATACAGTCTGCTAGATCACCTGCGGTGAACTGTTTGTCCCTGTTGCTTCGTTGGTTTCTGAACACGGCTACCGTGCCTGTGTTATCCCCCGGGAAATGTCTTCGCTCACGTATTATAGGTCAAACAGGTTTTATGTGTACTTAACCTTCTTCTGGGGCTAGCTCTTGTTTGCTAGAGTTTATTGCAGGGAGTTATTGCGTGCCATCTGGCAGGTACTGGCAAGGAGGTTTTCCCCGCCGTTGCAATACTACTTTTGTGCGTCTGTCACGCTCGTCCGAATGCTGGGACAGCTCATTGTGCAAGAAGCCGCCGTTTTTACCCGCGCGTGCCTCCAAACCGGGGTGATATTAATGACAGGGATCTGGGGGCCAGCCCCAGCCACTTGTGATGGCCTTTGTTGAAAGACTGTCGTTATTCTTTTGCCAATGAATAATGTAGCGTACTTTCCTGCCACTTTGCTGTGCGGCTGAAGACAGACTCAGGGAGGAGATTTGTCGATTGTCTAATTACGGAAGTTTCACTATTATCATCTGTATGTTTCATGATCTCCCACTTGCTTACCTTGGCCATAGGACTCAGTGAATGTATGAGGACTTTTCAACTGCATACTGGAGGAGGTGTGTAAATAAGTAAATGCGTGCAGTTGAAAAAGCTATATAAATGCAGATCACAACAACAACATCGCATGGCCTATGAAGATTGTCTGGTATCCTGCTGAACCTACCCATAGCTGGTTGGTTCACCTTTCAGGCAGTCCGAATATTGTATTTTTAGAATAAAAGGCATTTGTTACCCGCGCATTTAAGAATGTTTCCACCTGGAGGGGAAGGGGGTGTGATGATTATCTGTGGCTAAGATTGTGCTGATTTGGAATTTGACATGCTAAACTCGTTTTGTGTCGATTCAAATGATAATTGACACGTTCACCCTTAGTTGCATACTACATCTACCATGAGATAACGAAGAGGCATTTCTACAACCTTCAGTTCTCTTGAGACAATCCCTCAAGTCCCTTAATCCATAGCACAATGTCTGGCTTTTATCTAAAATTGCTCAACATTTAATCCATGGACCTTTCAAAATCCCACCTTTCGCTTTTCTCGGGGTCCGCGCAGCTGCATGTAAAGGTGGTTGTAGACGCCCGTTTGCTTCATGCTGTTGTTGTTGTGGTAGGTCCAGCAGAATCCGTCCACTGTCACCACCTCCCTCCAGCTCCCCACGTCAAAGCACTGGATGCCGCGCCCGAAGAAACATTCAGGGAAGCCCCGCTTGTCAACGGCAAAAGAGTGACCTCAACTCGTGTTGGCACAGCTGCCACACATCTAGGGCAGTCCTGTTCTTGTGTCCCACCAGCGCGGCCAGCATGGTGTGTGCTTCCTCAGCGTGAGGTTCGTCGGGATTGTAACCCTTTAGGCCGTGGTCCGCCCAGCTCTCTCCCGTCTCTGTCAGCATGTTTTCAAACAGCTGCTCCACTCTGGTCAGGTTGAAGCTGTTCCGATTGCACAGGGTCAGATCTGGAAAGTAGAGTGTTTTGTTGACTTGAAGCTTGACGTTCATCTGGATGGGGTTAGCAAAGAGGTGTCCTACTCTCTCGTTGATGCAGTAAACAAAGGGAAGCCACAGAAACGGCAAGCAATATAAGCCAAACTATCCTGCGCACGGTGCGAGCTTGCGTGTCAAAGATGATTCTGATGGCAGGCAGCCTCACCTCGGCCCACGAGTCTCCCTGCTCCTCCTCCACCTCTGTCTCCTCTTCACTCTCCCTCTCCCCTGGTGGGTGTGTATCTGGACTGAACTGACTCCAGGTGTGAGAGCGGGTCCTGGCATAAACAGAGGGCACTGCCAGGCTATTTCCTACACCCAAGCTTGCTCGGCTGGGGTTGTGGGACCGGCGATTGCTGTCCTTCCGTCCTTCGCTGCTCTGGCGGCTCATGCTACTGCTTCTCCTTGCGATGCGAGCCCCATCAGATACACTATTTCGGCCAGTGGCGCTGTTTTGACTTGAGACGCTGGGCCGAGCTGCGATGCTGTTTCTTCCATAAGAGCTGAACTGTCCTGTGAGGCTGGTTCTGGCCGCTGGCGCCAGATCATTGCCTTCCTGTGTTCTGCCCCTTAGACCCAGTGGTAAACTTGAGCGCTGTTCCCTGATGCTTGGGAAGCGGCCTTGCACCCCGCCCTCCAACTCCATGTCTTACGTCACTTCCTAATGACGTGATCCATTAGTCTTGCATGGGGTCTGAGGCGAAGTGTCTGCACACGCGGCCTTCGCTTTAATGATCGCTTCTGCAGGCTAAGGAAACTACTCTCGCCATTCGGAAGGGTACATATCACCTTCACGCATTGTGTTAACTCATTGCTTCTGTTGCCTCCTGTTTTGAGACTTGGTAACCAAACGTTGTTAGATGTCCTACTTCCCACTGATTCTGATCAGCTCCCGTTACCCACCTGTAGGTCCAAATGACACAGATATCACGTCACGGCACACGCACTCACTGATTCCCATTCCAGCGCGACCTTCAGCGCACACAGTTCCCTCCGCCGTTGGCCTGTCTGCCGGCTCACGGGGGGTCGGCGGGCGGGTTCGCCGCTGTCGTTCATGCCTCGTCGGCTGCAGAAGCAGCCATGCGCAGACCGGCTCAGCGACGGGACGTCGGTATCGACGTGCTCCCACCGACAGCGATTACATTCACCGCCGGGAGCAGAGGTGTGCGGAGAAGCGAGACGCAGGAGGCTCATTGCACAGTCCCATGGTGCCATATTAGAGCAGGAGGTGTCCATGGCGCCTGTATTGTGGTATCTGCTAAACATTCGTGGCAGTGCACTTGCTTGTACGCGCCGTGCATTCCCCGCTCACAGGGGAGCATTGGTGGAACGTCGTGTACATACAGTCGATGGCGGGAGAGAAATACTGTCCTGTTAGACATTGCCGACTGCGATGCTATCTTCTGGTAATGGGCTTTGATATTCACTTCGAATTTCATGTTTGGGTCGAACTGAAGACTTTTCAGTCACAAATTCGCTTCTCAGAATTATTACGTATAGGTCAATTGGTGATTCATTTCACGTTAGGTGGGAATTTGGAAACCTATTATAAAATGCGTCGGACGCTATTCTTAGTCCTGGGTGCTTCTGATTTTTTCCGTCACCAATGAGGGATAGTGGTGCTGTGGTGGCTCGAAGGAGCACATTCAAGTGGTCGAAAGAACAGCTCTCTTGTTTTTCTGGTCGGAAGTTTTTTCCTTGTTTTGAATAACAGCCTTAACTGGGGGTCATGGCGGCCTTGACCAAGGGCACAGCAGCCCGTGTCGAAGGGAGAATCTTTTACACTCATTCCGGGTAGGATAGGCCTGGCCCCCACCGGTGGAAATCCAAAGTGTTGTAGTTAATTGAAGGAGCTGGGAAGCCAGAATGATCACCTATTGTATGCAAAAATGCCTTGCCCATTTCGGGCATCAATTTGATATTCATTTTCGATCCTCGACAAGTATTGCATTGACGAGACGACGAGAGCATATCTGTTGACCGCGTCCTTGTCCTGGCGATTTCGCCAGTCAGCTCATTTACAAAGCCCGCTATTGGCGCTGTCACTCGCATGTGCGGTTATCTGGGTTAGTGACACTCCATCTGGATTAGCGAAGGCGCTGGAGTCGAAACATGTTAGTGTATTACAGGACTGCAACTGTCTCTCTCTCTCTCTGCTCTCTCTCTCTCTCTCTCTCTCTCTCTATATATATATATATATATATATATATATATATATATATATATATATATATATATATATATATATATATATATATATATATACTCTAGCTTAACATATGTTTCATGGCTTGCCTTCTCGAATCCTGGATGCAAAATAAATCTAATACACTCGAATTGGATTACCGATTGGATTAGGATTACGGATTAGGTCCTTAACACGCGCATTGACGGGGGCGGGTACCCGCCCCCTCAGGTTTTTCGGAGACAGCAGAAAAACGGCGGCGCGCAGCGCCGCCGTACTTGGTATACCATTTCCCTCATAATTTTTGCAACTTCTGTGATAATTTTAAGGATAGGTCATCTCAGGTCAGGTCACCAGTACAGGTCAACTGACCCGACCTAAAAAAGTGTTTAAGATAGCATAAGTCGGAGCAGGGTGAACTTATCCAATTGAAACTCATATCACATAATGGGCCCACCGAGTTCTCTAAAATATGTTCCGGTATTTTTGATATCGATGACCTAAGGTCAGGTACAAAGCATGACCTCTCCATTGGTAATACATGGGAAATATGGTTTTTACTGAATAACTCAGTAACGGATTGTGATAGAGCATTTATTTTAGCTTCATTAGACTTGCAAAAGCTTTGCGGTTCTAATGATATGCATTTTATATAATTTGACTCTGACATGACCTGAGGTCAGGTCAAATCTTTCATTTGACCTAGCAAGGTCAAATGATATATCATTCGATTTGGCTCTCTGCGAGGATTCATAGAATTCAAGTCGTTTTGCTCTATCTTTACTTGTTCAGATGAAATGGCGGAAAAACTTAATTTACATGTTATCCCTATGACGGCATGTTTTGACCTCTGGTGACCTTAAATGTGACCTGACAAAAAATGGTTTAAATATTTTCGATGGAGAAGCGGATGGGCTACCCAACGCCGTTTACCGTTTTTGCTACCTACCGTGGTTCTCGAGATCTTAGGGGGCGGGTACCCGCCCCTCGTCAATCCGAAGGTGGCTCAGACCCCGTCAATGCGCGTGTTAATTATTGATGATGATGTCTTTCTGCAGCCAGATGTATACTCATTCGATTCTTAACACGCGCATTGACGGGGGTCTGAGCCACCTTCGCATTGACGGGGCGGGTACCCGCCCCCCTAAGATCTCGAGAACCACGGTAGGTAGCGAAAAACGGTAAACGGCGTTGGGCTGCCCATCCACTTCTCCATCGAAAACATTTGAACCATTTTTTTTGTCAGGTCACATTTAAGGTCACGAGAGGTCAAAACATGCCCGTCATAGGGATAACATGTAAAATTCCGTTTTTCGGGCATTACATCTGAACAAGTAAAGATAGAGCAAAACGACTTAAACTATATGAATCCTCTTAGCAAGCCGAATCGAATGATATATAATTTGACCTTGCTAGGTCAAAACAAGGATTTGACCTGACCTGAGGTCAGGTCAAGGTCAAATTATATAAAATGCATATCATTAGAACCGCAAAGCCCAGGCGAGTCTAATGCAGCTAAAATAAATGCTCTATCACCATCCGTTACTGAGTTATTCCGTAAAAACCATTTTTCCCATGTATTTCCAATGGAGAGGTCATGCCTCGTACCTGACCTTAGGTCATCGATATCAAAAATACCGGAACATATGTTAGAGAACTCGGTGGGGCCATTATGTGATATGAGTTTCAATCGGATAAGTTCACCCTGCTCCGACTTATGCTATCTTAAACTTTTTTTGAGGTCGGGTCACTTGACCTGTACTGGTGACCTGACCTGAGATGACCTAACCTTAAAATTTTCACAGAAGTTGTAAAAATGATGAGGGAAAAGGTATATCAAGTACGAGGCGGCGCTACGCGCCGCCGTTTTTCTACTGTCTCCGAAAAACCCGAGGGGGCGGGCACCCGCCCCCCGTCAATGCGCGTGTTAAAGTTGGACCAGAGATACAGGCTGGGTAAAAGGGCTTATCAATAAGTAAACAGATTAAATAGCCTAAGACTGGTCTAGTTTTTCTGTCTTCTGGTCATAATTTGTGGGTCAGAGGACTAGATGGATTGATTTGACGGGCATTTACTTAGAGTAGGTGTTTTGGAATCTGGAAATAATTATTGATCATATTTTTCTGCTATCAGATGTAAGCTTATTCGGCGTTGAGACGGAGGTACAGTCTGGAGAAAAGGGTTTATCAATGGTTAATCATATTGAACAGTATTATGTTATGGGTTGAGTCTAGGAATAATTTGACCACTAATTGTAGACATGTAGTGGCAATAGGAAAAGGTCTATGGAGGATATGTTTCCTGTAGCCAGCATTTATAATAGTTTGATCAATATAAATTAACTAATTCGAGCCAAGCATGGCTAATAAAATATAGCATCGGGCCGAAATAAATAGAAAAAGTTGGAAAAATTTTATGGTCTAGCATTACATGTACGGGTGATAGAGAAATAGCTATTGTCATCATTTTAGGTGCAGTTAGCAAAATAAAATTAGAATAACGGAAAAAATAACGCAAAAAATGAAATAGCGCTGCTCTGGAACAGCGACTGGAGCGACTCCAGCGCGACATATGGGACCTCTGCCGGCTAGATCGGATGCTACTGCACCAGCTGTGGTAGCTAAACGACCCGAGCTATGAGTTCAATCGACTGGTGCGTTCTCCCATCAGGGATAGCGGCTACGACCCTTCAGCTGACTAGGAGGATCAGTACAGCCGGACCGAGAGATGCCAGCTGACCTTCGTGGCCGAACGGTTCTTGGCTGCCCTGGCTCCAGCCTGGGGTTCGGCGACGGCTGAGGAAAATAAATTAAATTAATTATACAGGGTGTCCGCCAGACATTGCAGAATGCTTTAGCAGCAGTCATTGCGGGGTCCCATTACTAACATGTGTATTTGCGGCATTCTCTTGTTTTTCCTTCTTTTTTTCTCTGTTTTGCCTGTTTGCTGCCTACTTGGTTTGTTCTGTTCTTTTTTTGTTTGATCCTATTAGTGCTTTAATTTGGTCCTGCTGAACGAATATTTTTCTGTTTGCTTGTTTAGATGTGCATTTACTTTGTTGACGTGTTTTTTTTAGTTTTGGTTTGATTCCATTATTTGTTCTCACTGATCACATGTTTGATTTTTTTAGTTTGATTGGTTCCTTTTTTTATTAGGTGTTTTTCCTTCTTTCTTATGTTTGTTCTTATCTTTAACCCGCGCCCCGGTGGGCCTCCAAGCCACCTTCGCCCTAGTGGGGGAATGTTTGAACACCCCTTCCCCGCCCTCGAACTCGGCCCCTATGCGGGATAGCGAAAAAACGTGAACGCTGGTGGATAGCTCATAAAAATTTATGAAGAAACTAAATCCGTCACTTTTTGTTTCAGGTCAATGTTGAGGTTGTGACAGGTTAACACACACATCGATGAGGGCGGGTAACCGCCCGCCCTCGGGTTTTTTCCGAGGTAGCATAAAAATGGCAGCGCGTAGCACCACCGTACCGACTTGACATAACTTTTCCTGCTTATTTTTAAAACTTTCGTCAAAATTTTAAGGTTGATTTATCTCAGATCAGGTTACCAGTACAGGTCAAGTGACCTGACCTCAAAACAAGTTTAAGACAAGTCAGAGCAGGATGAACTTATCCAATTGAAACTTATATCACATAATGGCCTCACCGAATTCTCTAAAATAGGTTTCCAGTTTATTCGATATCGATAACCTAAGGGCGGACACGAGCCATGACCTCTCCGTGGGAAATACATGGGAAAAATGGTTTTAACTGAGTAACTTATTACTGGATGGCGATAGAGCCTTCATTGTAACTTTATTAGATTTGTTGTGTCTTTGCAGTTCTAATAATATGCATTTTACCTAATTTGACCTTAGCCAGACCTCAGGTCAGGTCAAATGTCATATTTGACCTAGCAAGGTCATATCATATATCGTTCCATTCGGCTTGCTGCAAGGTTCGAACGGTTCAAATTGTTTTCTCTGTCTTTACTTGTTCAGATCTAATCACCGAAAGCCTTCATTTGCATGTTATCTCTATAACGGCATGTATTGACCTCTAGTGACCTCAAATGAGGCCTGAAAAAATTGTTTAAATATTTTCGATAGAGAAGTGGATGGGCTACCCTGCGCCTCTTACCGTTTTTCGCTATCCAGCATAGTTTTCGAGATCTTAGGGGAGGGGTTAGCCCCCTCCGGCAAAGCGAAGGTGGCTCAGACCCCAGTCAATGCGCGTGTTAAAGAAAATGGGATTTTGAGTAGAACTTTTTTAGGTCTAGCGTCTGACATAGTTGAGTTAAAATCATTTTTAGGCACCATTTGCTTCCTCTCGTCACGGCAAATCGAATAATGTATAATATGACCATGCTAGGTCAAATAAAAAAATCACCTTACTTGAGGTTAGGTCAATGTCACTTTTTAAGCTAGCACAGTCAATATACATATCAATCGACTGGCAATACCAATCTGAGCGCAATGATATCAAAATAAAATTATCATCATTTCATGCAAAGTTATTGACCTCAGTCTGAAAACTTCTTAAATAGCCCCAGATGACATCTCAGAGGTCATAGGTCAAAAATTGCAACATGAACCTGGAAAGGGGCCCAGGATACTACGATTTTGAGAATATGACGGTATTCGCAGCTGTATCTATACAAATACAGCCCAATTTCTGTTTTGCCATGCATTTACAATCGAGAGGTCATGGTCCGTATTTGACCTTGGTCATCTATATGAAAAATCCCGGAATATATGTTGTAGCACCTGGTGGGCCCATTACTTGGTTTAACATGCGCATTGACGGGGTGTGAGTCACCTTCGCTTTGCCGGAGGGGGACGGGTACCCGCCCCCTAAGATCTTGAGAACCACGGTAGGTAGCGACAAACGGTCAACCGCGTTGGGTGCCCATCTACTTCTCCATCAAAAATATTCGAACCATTTCTTGTCAGTTCAAATTTAAGGTCACTTGAGGCAAAAACATTCCGTCATAGGGAGAAAATGTAAATGAATGTTTTCGGTCATTACATCTGAACGAGTTAAGATAGAGCAAACAATTTGAACCATATGAATTCTCGCAGCAAGCCAAATCGAATGGTATATAATATGACATTCCTAGGTCATTAATAATAATACTTATTGGGGTTTAACGACGCACCAACTGCCAGGGTCATACGGCGTCGCCAACTCTCACCCTGTTGGAAGGGATTTTGGGGATCAAATCGACTTATTCAGAGGCTCCACCGGGACTTGAACCCGAGACCGGTGGCTTAGAAGACAAGGGTGCTATCCACTAAGCCACCTCATCCCCCATTGCTAGGTCAAATCAAGGATTTGACCTGACCTCAGGTCAGGTCAAGGTCAAATTAGGTAAAATGCATATCATTAGAACCGCAAAGACAAAAAAGTTTAATACGATCAAAATAAATGCTCTATCGCCTTGTGTTACTAAGTTATTTAGATAAAACCATTTTTCCATGTATTTCCAATGGAGAGGTCATGGCTCGTACCTGACCTTAAATCATCGATTTAACACGCGCATTGACGGGGGTCTGAGCCACCTTCGCATTGACGGGGGTGGGTACCCGCCCCCTAAGATCTCGAGAACCACGGTAGGTAGGGAAAAACGGTAAACGGCGTTGGGCTGCCCATCTACTTCTCCATCGAAAACGTTTGTACTATTTTTTTGTCAGGTCACATTTAAGGTCACGAGAGGTCAAAACATGCCCGTCATAGGGATAATATGTAAAATTCAGTTTTTCGGGCATTACATCTGAACAAGTAAAGATAGAGCAAAACGACTTAAACTATATGAATCCTCTTAGCAAGCCGAATCGAATGATATATAATTTGACCTTGCTAGGTCAAATCAAGGATTTGACTTGACCTGAGGTCAGGTCAGGGTCAAATTATATAAAATGCATATCATTAGAACCGCAAAGCCCAGGCGAGTCTAATGCAGCTAAAATAAATGCTCTATCACCATCCGTTACTGAGTTATTCCGTAAAAACCATTTTCCCATGTATTTCCAATGGAGAGGTCATGCCTCGTACCTGACCTTAGGTCATCGATATCAAAAATACCGGAACCTATGTTAGAGAACTCGGTAGGGCCATTATGTGAGATGAGTTTCAATCGGATAAGTTCACCCTGCTCCAACTTATGCTATCTTAAACTTTTTTTGAGGTCGGGTCACTTGACCTGTACTGGTGACCTGACCTGAGGGGAACCTAACCTTAAAATTTTCACAGAAGTTGTAAAAATGATGAGGGAAAAAGTATACCAAGTACGGCGGCGCTACGCCCCGCCGTTTTTCTACTATCTCCGAAAAACCCGAGGGGGCGGGTACCCGCCCCCGTCAATGCGCGTGTTAAGAAATAACGGAATATATATTAGAGAACTCGGTAGGGCTGTTATGTGATATGAGTTTCAATCGGATAAGTTCACCCCTGTTCCGACTTTTGCTATCTTAAACTTTTTTGAGGTCAGGTCACTTGACCTGTACTGGTGACCTGACCTGAAATGACCTGAGCTTAAAATTATGAAAAAATTGTAAAAAAATGACAAAAAAGTATACCCAGTATGGCGGCGCTACGCGCCGTCGTTTGTATGCTATCTCCGAAAAAACCGAGGGTGGGGAGGGGGCGGGTACCCCCCTGTCAATGAGCGTGTTAAGCATTTTTTGAGGTGAGGTCACTTGACCTGCACTGATGACCTGGCCTGAAATAACCCAACCTTGAAATGTTGGGGAAATTTGTGAAATTGATCAAGGATAAGGTGTGCCAAGTACCGCGGCGCTTCTTGCCGCCGTTTTTTTGTGCTGCCGGAAACCCGAGGGGGATGTTCAAACACTCCCCACCGGGGCGAGGGCTAAGCCGATTACCCCAGAGGTGTGCAAAGTGACGCGTCTCCCATTCAAATCGACTCAGAATCCTTGCTGAAAAAATGAGCCGGCGAGGTCCGATTGCACCCCCAGGCAGTTAAGGGTTGACACGTGCAGAGAAGATAAGTCTGGCGCCAAGGTGCAGTGGCAGGGGCCCTAAAGCTGCCCCCTGAGGTATACAAAACAATAAAGTTAAAAAAAACGCTCATTTGGGAGCGCATGGGATCGATAGTAATCTGCATTATGTCAAAGTTTTAATGGCCTAGGTCAATATCTTGAAGGTCAAACGAGATCGTAAATATGATGCGGAGACGCACCGAACGCTACACCTCTACTCTAAACTTTTCCTTTTTAAGCCTTTGGTTTGACTCTTTCATGAAGGGATTGCTGTGGAGTGCGAGGGCTAATGACCTTTCAGCTGAATGTTCAAAATGACGTCAAAATGACGTAGCGCAGGGTGGGGAGCGGCGAAGGTCACGTCCGGACACTGTCGCTGGTGGCGATCAACTCAAATACCCCCTATAGGGAAGCTGATTTTCAGTGGAGCACCAGGGTGCAGTACAATGACGCGGGTGTTTGCTTGGGGAGAAGGCCCGACTCTCTCTGTTGGCACTAAGACCCTTAGTACGCCGGCCATACTTTTGACCTCCATCTGGGAGCCGTGTCTGTACGTTGCCGGCAGCCGTTAGATGTCGCGGCGTGTGGGCGCCGTCAGCTGCAGATGTCGCTGTCTCAGCCGCGCGCTGCTGATGAGGCCCCACTCTGGTGCGCCTCATTCCAGGCAACTTTTCCGTTCTAAAGCTGCATGTTCTCATCGTTGGTGGGTGCTGATTACGCTGCTCTAGCTGTGACTTGTTTTACTGACCTTTTAGTGCGTTAATTTGAGTTATCTAGTTTAGTATTTTCCCTGGTGGATACAGGAGCCATATTGGGAGGGGGAGGGGCGGAAGGCAAGTGGGCTGAGATTTTGACAGGGGTGTAGCCAAGGGGGGTGGCTTGAGTTGCCACCCCCCTCCCCACCACCCTTGAGGACACGGGCCGCGCAAAGCTCTTTCAACTGTGGAACTTCATATCAGACAGGGCCCTCTTAAAAGCCCTCTCCACCACTCCATTCTGTAACAAGCTGGGCCCTTTTACGCTTTTTTAGGCTATTTCGCCCTCACCGTATCCAATTTCCTGGTAAAGCTAAAGCAAAGCTACAGACGGCGTTCAAAGGCTCTTGACGAAACGAAGATAAATCATACGAACGATTTTTATTTCAGGTCAATAGTGGGGTATGCAGAAATCCATGCACGTTCCATTGGCTTACAAGTGGGCTCCGTATATTTCCCTGGTATATTTTTACTGAGGAGAGCTAGAGAAAATCTATAGACTTCTTTTGCAGTTTTGCCAATTTAGCAGGTCAACTAATGTACAATATGACCATGGCAGGTTAAACGGTGAAAATAACCTGACCTCAGGGTCGGTCAGGGTCATGTTGCGTATAAATCTACTCCCCGTGTTTAGATAAACACAATTAAATCAAATTAGAAGCTCTATCTCATTTCAGTGAGAAGTTATTGGCTGTAACGAAAATTTATTAACTACTTCACTTTAATTGCTAAATGACGCGATAATTAATGGTCCTCTAGTATGCATATTCATTTCTCGTCCCCCTCCCATTATAAGTGCAGTCGCACTCAAACAAAGAGCTCTGCCAGCTACTGCGCAGCAGCCTGTCGGTTCATGACCACGGGTCCATCGTACGATGCACCCCAGCCAACGCCCTATGACGTATCGAACTTTCATTGGCTCACGAGATCTGACGCTGGTGTCACGCCACTGTCTGGCCTTGGATTGCATCAGCATTTCATCAGCCTCCAGACCAGTGCATCGAACCATACTCTGTCGCCTATGACGTATTGTGTTGTGATTGGTCGGCGTATGTAACCAAGCCTGCCGACTCGGCGTATATAAGGAGCGCTGAGCTAGCGTCCCTCAAGAGAACAAGACAGTTGCAGAGTTGCAGTGTTGCACCGTAGTACTAGGCAGTATTATGCCGAGTCAGCCCAGAGCAGCTGAGAGACTTTAGAGAGACATGCAGAGACAGTGAGAGAGAGAGTGCAGTGATAGAGATACCTGTGTGTGTACAAGGACAGCCACAGATCAGCAGATGTGAGTACGGACTGATGAGCTCAGCTCATAGTGAGGCAGACGCCCACAGTGCCGCAGAAGATAGCATGTCAGTAGAGTGATGAAGGACTTATAAGGTCAAGTACAGACAAGAGAGTGTTGGAACTTTGGCTAAGTTGCATCACCTGTTCACAACGCCAGGTGCAAATAAATCGACATTTAAGGAAACAACGTTTCTTCGTCGAAATACGATCAGAGGTCCTACCAACTTGAAAACCATCATTCACAGCCATACCTAAGAGCACTTCTAGGTAACAAAAAGATTTGGCGCTTCGTGACCCGGATTGAATTACATCGGATCAAGTTACACTTCGAAAATTGCAAGTTTGGATCTTCGTGACCAACTTCAATTTTTTCTAAGCCACGAGACTTAGAAAACATCTTTGGACTTAGCCAGCCACCATCGACCATCCACACTCCTGTCAGTACTTCATTTTGAGTCTAAGACATCAGAGACTCAACTTGTCAACAGAGACCCAACGACCGTCTAATTCGCAAGATTCACCTCTACAAACACCCCTGGCAAGAAAAAATTTATCTCCAAGTTCAAAACGCCTACAAACGCCATCAACGTTTTTTCCCAGTAGCCGACCATACGACTCCACCGCCGCTATTACGCAATCATCCTGCACTGCCGCGTGCCCCAGTGGTGACTCACAGAACAACGCCGCCGCCCGAGCCGTCCCCAAGGCCGCTGACTCACCCCAGCCGTCGAACTGCGCCACACGCCCGCTACTAGA
Organism: Lepas anatifera; assembly: GCA_034440635.1. Lineage (NCBI taxonomy): Eukaryota > Metazoa > Arthropoda > Thecostraca > Lepadidae > Lepas > Lepas anatifera. Next base: position 836,572 of record JAOTON010000596.1, on the reverse strand, counting down.
GGTCTACATAGAAAAAGAAGTGTCACCAAAATCCAACTTTAGTATATACAAACTATATATTTTTGGAATCCGCACAGTCTCAGGAATACTTCTATCTGGTTTTTAGAGCTCTACACGGGTTCTGAAAAATCTTCATCCAACTTAAGTCAATCACAACTTCATCTAGAACTTCAAGTTTTCTTCGAGATTCATCCACATCTCTATTAGTTCGCCCATTCTTCGAGTTATCAGCCTACTTCTCCGCTTCAATTGTCGTCTACCTCCACTTCAGAAAATAGTTTTTCAACGGTTCCAGCAGTTTTTCAACGCTTCAAGTTATTTTTCAACGCTACTAGAAATTTTTCAACGTCTCGAAAAATTTCTCAACACAGCTGTTCATCGCCACCTGTGCTTCATACAACAACCAGCGCTTCAAAACTCACAAGTAAGGTGCTTCCTTGCCCTCTCCTTAACCCGCGCCCCACCGGGGTCCGGCGCCACCTTCGCCCCACCGGGGGGCCATCGATGGCCCCCCTCTAACTCCGAAAATATGGGCGTTAGCGCAAATCTGCAAAGTGCAATAGAAAGCTCGCGTGAATTCAGTAAGAAATTACTTCGCATGTTTTAGTGCTCAGGTCAATGGTTTGACTTCCAGAGGTCAAATTAGGTCAAGATCGGCTATTTTCACTCAAATATGCAATGATTAAGGAAACTGGGCATAACTCTTATGTCATTAGAGCTATTGAGGCCTGGTAAAGTACATTTGATAGCAAATTGTCAGTACTTTTTCCGCTATGTGGATCGTAAAGACCTCCCGCCAGTGGTTTGACCGCCAGAGGTCACCTCGTGACCTAATATGACCTGAGGTCACGAAAGGTCAAAAAGTGACCTTGCCGTATATCAAATGAAAGCCAGTGACAAGACAAACACGATGGTGTTTGTTTCACTGCTCTAGCTGAATTAGGTCAAAAGTTATTGTCAAAATACTGTTTTTGACCCCTGGTGACCTTGGATGACCTTGGAAAAGTCAAAGGGCAAATATGACCCCTGGGATCCGTGAAAGGGTGTCCAAAAACGTTGTTCTGAGCAGTCTGAGTATTTGCAATCATTTTTGTGGCTTTTATATCATGAAATAGCTTTTCCCCATGCTTTTCCAATGGGAGAGGTCGCCTCGTGACCTGACCTCAGGGCACGAAATCGAAAAATCCCGGATATACACCTTGTAGACCCTGGAGGGGTCATGAAGTGTAGGAAGTTTCAAATCGATCGACTTTGAAATGTAGCTCTTACAGAGCTCTAAAGGTGAAGTGAGGTGACCTTGGTTGACCTCGTCTGGTGACCTGACCTTGGGTGACCCGGGGTAAAAAATTTCAGGGATGATGTGAAAATGATGCAGTGAGAGGTAGAGCCCTCAACCGCGGTGCTGCGCCTTGTCGTTTTTCTGCTATCCCGGAAAAACCTTAGGGGGGCCATCGATGGCCCTTCCGGTGGGGCGAGGGTTAAAAACTGTTGAATTTTCGTTAGCTAATTGTACTTGTGTTAAAAATTGTTGAACAATATGGCCACTGCTGTTGAGCACTCTTTGATTGATACTATGCGAGACATTTCGATGGAGATCCGAGTTCAAGGTCTAACGCAACATGTAAGATCATTTTCGGGAGAGAGCTCCAACAATTTTCATGATTGGGCTAGGGATATGGATTCAATCGCCTGCACCGCCGATGACAAGCGGATGGTAATTTTGGCAACCCGAACACTAAGTGGACCCGCAGGAAAATTCGCCTGCAGACTGCTCACTGAAAATCCAAATCTCAGATGTCTAGAACTAAGAAAAGAGTTGAGGGACAGATATAGCGATCTGAAAGATCCATACTGCGCCCGTGAAAAGCTACAAAAAGTTAGGCAAAAGAAAGGCGAACTCATGCAAAATTTTGCAGAACGTCTCCAGGACGTTGCCAGTGAGGTTTTCGACAATCCCAATAGTGCCGATTCTCAGAGAACGTTGGTGGAAATCTTTCAGAAGGGTGTAAATGATGACCGACTTGCGCGAGCATTGATCAGAAAGAAGTTCACTTCACTGCAGGAAGCTGTCAAATTCGCGAGTGATGAGCAACAAACAGACCGAACCTTTGAGCTCTGCAGAGGTAAACTGGATGTAGAGGAACCAATGGAAATAGATGTAGTTCGAAATGACGCCCAAGCTGATAGGATCGATAAGCTAGAGAAGTGTCTCTCGGATGTCGGCTCAAAAATCGACAAGTTAGCTAAAACAATAGGCAAAAATCAAAGAGCTGGACCCCCCCAGTCCCCCTCAAAGTCACAGTCAACCCACACCTCGACGCCCATACCAGGGACCACCTCAAAATCAACGCCATTTTCAGGCGCCCCCACCAAACCATCGCCTGTTTCAATGTCAGCCTCAGCCCAACCAATGGCAAAGGCGATCGCAAAATCAGCCCCATACGACTCAGTTTCAGAGCCAAGAAACTGCTCCGCCTGATGTAGCATCAAATGAGCCACCCCGCAGGTATAAATGGACCCATGATGGTCGCCCAATTTGTGCATTTTGTGAAAAGGCCGGACATACCCAGAGAGTATGTAGAGCAAAGCAAGCCTCATTTCCTGGCCCTCAGCAGCCGGAAAACTAAGTGGTCCATCTGTTGTCGGGACCGAACAGACGGAAAACCTAGATCCCAATGGTCCTAGGGATAACATCGCCAGAATTTTCATCAAACGTGACACCCCAATGTGTTGGATCTACCTTGGAAACCGTAAAGCGTACACTCTTGTAGACACAGGTGCTGATATTTCGATCGTGTCGCAGGAATTCTTTGACAAAATCTCATCCAAACACGTTTCGGACTTCTCCAAAAATTGTGCCCCTCTTGAATCTGTCACTGGGCACAAGCTCAAAAACTTTGGCACAGCGACCCTACCAGTTGAAGTTTCAAAATTCTGTCGCAAGTTCAAATTTCAAATCGTCAAAGATCTAAAGCATGCTTGCATCTTAGGCAACGACTTCCTTAGTGAATTTGGAGTCAAGCTAGATTTTGGCAAGAAGACAATGAACATTCACAGCAATCTGATCCCGTTGAGGCCCCAACATCTAAACTGTCAATCAGTCACCTCATTGGTAAGGCTACCGGAAAAGACAACCATCCCAGCACAGTCGTACGTGGAAGTTCCAGCGTACGTGAACCGTGTGCAGCTGATTGACCAGGACTGTGCCATACAGCCATTGAGTAACACTCCCTACTTCTGTGACGAACCTGGACTCATACTACTCAACTCAGTGAGTAGACCTAATGAAAAAGGTCACTTGCCAGCTGTGATTGTGAATACCACAACACGTGATCACACGCTGCCGTCCAGACAAGTCATAGGACTTGCTGAGGTGCTAGATGCATCTGAAATCAACGCTGTTGAGCAGAATGAATCAAGTGAACCATCAGAATCAAGTGCGCAGGTTAACGTAACCTCAAAAGTAGAACTGGACCCTGCCATGAAAATTCAAAAAGCGGATCTGTCTCATGTCCCGGAACATCAGAAAAATCAAATTGAGCAACTGATTGAACGCAATTCGGATCTCTTTGCTAAAAGCGAGACTGATTTAGGCCGTACCGATCTGGTTACCATGAAAATCGACACAGGAGACAATGCTCCAATCAAACAGCGACCTTACCGTCTGCCATTTAGCCAAAGGCAAATGGTGGAAGATCACATTGATGAACTGCTAAAAGCAGGAGTCATTCAGCCAAGCCAGAGCCCCTGGGCAAGTCCCATAGTCATTGTAGACAAAAAGGATGGTGGAAAGCGCTACTGCGTAGACTACCGAAAACTTAACCAGATCACCGTCAAAAATAGCTACCCTCTTCCGCGTATTGATGATATCTTAGCATCGCTTGAAGGATCACAGTACTTCACCTCTTTAGACCTGAAAAGTGGTTATTGGCAAATTGCCATGGCAGATCAGGACTCAATTGACAAAACTGCTTTTACATGTTTTTTGGGACTATATTCTTGGAATGTTCTACCTTTTGGATTGACAAATGCTCCTGCACTATTTTCGGAACTCATGAACAAAGTTTTGCAAGGCATACAACACAAATATGCCATCGCGTATATCGATGATGTCATTATATTCTCAAAAACGTTTGAAGAGCATCTAGAACACATCGAGGACGTGTTCAACAGGCTGCGCAAGGCAGGCCTCAAGCTGAAAATGTCGAAATGTGATTTCCTCAAACAGGAAGTGAAATATCTTGATCATGTAGTTTCGGCAAGTGGCATTAAGCCAGACAAGTCTAAGGTAGAAGTCATTCGAGATCTCAAACCACCCACAACAGTGAAAGGTGTACGATCATTCATTGGTATGTGCTCCTATTATCGTAGGTTCATCCCAAACTTTGCAAAAATTGCGAAGCCTCTGACGGAATTGACAAAGAAAAACGCACGCTTCCACTGGACCGACGAATGTCAGGAATCATTTGACACTTTGAGAGTAGTTCTGACAGATGCCCCCATTTTGGCCTATCCAGATACCGGAAAGCCGTACAAATTGTACACTGATGCGTCAAACCATTCAATTGGAGCTGCCCTCGTTCAGGAAACTGACCAAGGTGAACGTGTGATACAATATTTATCACATCAGCTCAACAAATCTCAGCTCAATTGGCCTGTCATAGAAAAGGAAGGATACGCCATCGTATATGCCGTACAAAAACTCCGCCCCTATCTTCTAGGATCGAAATTTACCATTATGACAGATCACAAACCGTTGAAACATTTGTTCACTGCTGAAATGAGAAACCCCCGCATTCAACGCTGGGCTATTATTCTCGATGAATACGGTTGCGACATCCAATATGTCACTGGTAGACAGAATACCGTGGCTGATAGCCTCTCTAGATTGGAACCTCAGAGAGATGAACCCATGGATGTCAATATCATAGATTCCGACCATGCACCCCGTGTTGAGTTGGATTCAACGGTAGAACCGTGCCCTTCTGATGAAAGTTCAGACCCAAAGGAGAAATTCCAGGAATTTCTCGCAAAGCATCTTGATCTAGAAACCCTCCAGAGCGAGGACGAAGAGATTCAGAAAATAATCAAAATGCTGAAAGACCCAACTGATCCAAATCATAGTGATGTTGCCAAACGCTATGTAGTGCTAGATAGTATACTGTATCGTATTACAGATACTTCGAAATGTACCTCTCATCCCGGTCTTCAACTGTGCATCCCTAAATTTCTGCAGAAGCCGTTAGTTGAAGAAACTCATTCTGGTTATTTCGGAGGTCATCTAGGAATTGACAAAACGTATGACAAGCTTCGATCTCGTTATTACTGGTCTGGTATGTATCGTGACGTAGTGAATCATCTGAAAATTTGTGTAGCATGTAACATGCGGAAACTCAGAAAGCAACGACCACCCCTTCAGGACATGCAGATCCCGAAATATCCATTCGAAATGATAGCGATCGATACTTGTGGTCCGTTCCCTCAGAGTTACAATGGAAATCGGTTTATCATCAACATAGTTGATCTTTTTTCTGGTTGGCCCGAGTCATTCGCCACTGATTCAAAAAAGTGCGGAAACAGTCGCTCAAATACTCATTGAACACATCATCCCTCGACACGCGTGCCCCCGTGTCATCGTTTCGGACAATGGAACAGAATTCTGTAACGTAGTGATTGACCAAATCTCGGCATTCTTTAATATCAAGCACATTCGAACATCTGTGTATCACCCTCAGTCCAATGGACGTTGTGAAAGGTACCATCGCGTTCAAAATGATATGTTAGCAAAGTTAGTGAGTAAAAACCAACGCGACTGGGACACAAAGCTTTCTTCAATTCTTTCGGCGTATCGTACTGCCAAAAACGAAACAACAAAACACAGCCCCTTCTACGTTTTGCATGGACGTGACCCTGTTTTGCCCATGGACACACTGTTGTCACCCAAGTATAGATACCAAGGCGAGGACTATGTCCCCACCATGTTGGAAAATCTTAGTCGTGCATATCACGAAGTTCGGCATAACTTATCCCTCGGACATGAAAAGAGTAAATTGTACTATGATCGAAAAGCACAGTCAGTAAAATTCAAACTTTGTGACATGGTATACTTTCGTGATCCATCCACAGCCCCTGGTTCCACAACAAAATTAACCTCACATTGGAAGCCATACTATCGTGTAGTAAAGGCGCTTAGTGATGTCACTTTTGTCATCAAACACCAGCTAGAAGGTGGTACTAAAACCGTGAACGCTCAAAATCTCAGACGTGCTGATCCCAATACGCCGTGGTGTAACATTTCGAACGAACCAACCCATATCAATCAGAAGCATGAAGAGAAATCAAAGTCTCAGATCCCAATCAGAATTCAGCCCCATCGTAGTTCAAAATTATCTTATGATGATGATATGGATGTAACGCCTGTGCCAGTTAGATTTTCGGAACCCGCGCTATCTGACACTCAATTCAATACTAGTTCTGGCCAATCAAAACCTGATGTACCCTCTGAAGATGAGGATGATATTCCGCTTTCAAGGTTGGCGAAACGGATGCATAACCCTACCTCAGACGAGGAGGATGATATTCCTTTGGCGAAATTAGCCAAACAGATTCGAGAAGAGAGAGAAAGAGAGCCAAAACGTAGTTTAGAATCCCCAATACCGGATGCAAAAAGAGTTTGTGAACCATTGGATTCGGATCTCAATCCAGATGCAACCGCATACGTGCCGGTCAAGCGAGACCGTGATACAGAATCAGAAGATTCTGAAGATGATTATCCCCCAAATAAAGTCATCGCTGCAGATGACTCGTCTGATTCAGAAATATCAGACATTGAGAGTACAAATGTAGATATTGCCGATGTAGATCTTGTAGATGTTGTACATAATGAACCTGTTGTAAGGGATAGCGTAGAAAAGCCTGACAAAGGTAATTCAAATGAAGTTAAGCTGAGATCCCCGCTGAATAAGTCAGTGGATGACACTGTGTTAACCAGTCAACAGAAAGTTGATATGTTTATGAAAATGGCCGCCATGTTGTTGAAGTAGTATGTAATGATGTTATTAATCGGATTCTTCACTTGAGAGTGAAATGAGTACTTTGACATGACGGGATCATCAGATACTGGATGAAACGGATTCATTAATTGGATAATGGTGATTTGACAAGATGTCAAATGCGATAAGATGATGCCACAAATGGTTAGATGGCCATGATTAGGTTATGTTCTAGCTTAAGTTACAATAAGTTTTAAGTGTTTAAATGTGTGTTTTCTGTGTGTTACAGGATGAGAATTCAACAGTTACTAATATGTCTCCTCCTACTAACTGCCCTCCAAACAACCCTGTCGAACGTGTTATTCGTACCCAAAGGTCAGATGTATGCCTCTTATGATCACTGGCCTATTCATGTACCAGTCCACACGGCAAACTTAAAGGATGCACTCAAATTCATGAGCCAGCAAATCGAGCAGTTTGATATGAAATTTCACATGAAAATTGCAACATACAAACATGAGCTTGAAAGCAACCGCGTGAATCTCTTGATCAACCGCCTGAACAAAGAGAAGTCCTATCTTAATGGTGAAATCCAAAGGACGCACGAACTCTTCAATCTGTTGGATAACCCTACCAAGCATCGAACGAAAAGATCTCTGCTCCCATTCGTTGGTGACATAATGTCTAGTCTGTTTGGAACCGCCACCAATACGGATGTCAAAGACATCCTGAAACATGTTCAATATCTGGAGGCTAATCAGAAAAGTTTGATTCACGTCATCGATGAAAACGTTAGTATTTTGAATGAGACCACTCTAGATGTTAGAACAAATCGTAGAGCTTTGAATAAGCTTATGAACTACACCAAGACGCTTGATGAAAAATTAAGATACCTTACCCGTGTACTTTCAAATGCCATGATGGCATACACGGAAATCTCAGACGAAATGGAAGACATATTTCATGATCTGTTAGTATCTCTCCAGAATCTTAAAACTTACCTATCTGACTTGGAACTCCACTCTAGTCTTGCAGAACATGGTATTCTGTCAAGATCGTTTCTAAAACCTGTTCAGTTTCAGAAAACCCTAGAGAACATTCGTCACATCCTCCCAAATTCAGTTGCTTTACCGTTTCAGCCCGAAGAGATCGAAAAATATTATTTGGTCAGTCATACATCAGTTTCCAGAAGTGAGTTTGGATTCTATGTCAATATTTTCATCCCTCTGGTAAATGTTCGCGACAGATTTCAAATCTATGAGATTCTGAACCTTGCATCACCAAAAGTTGTAAGTGGAAAGAACTATCTTGCAAAGTTCACAACCGAAGACTTCTCGTACATTGCTCTCTCAGATGACAACCTGAAGTATATGATTTTGGAAAAGAACTCTGTGGATGTCTTCATCAAAAGCACCCTACCGTTCTACCCCGTGCAAAAACCGCTTGAAATCGTTCAGGAATCAGACAAGTGTCTTCCGTTCTTGCTCACCAAAAATAAAGAGAAAATTCAAAGATATTGTGATAAGGAAATATCAAGTAAGGAAACCATCAGGCCTAAAGCTCAGTATGTTGGAAATGGAGAATGGTTGATTATAATATCCGAGCCTCTTGAAGTTATCACGAGATGTAAAAATGGAACACAGACAAGGATGTTCACTGAAACCATAAATCACTTGCAGTTAGAACTCGGTTGTTCAGCTCAGACGAAATTCTTCACGCTCCCTACCTTTCGACGCTTCGACTCAGAGATCTCTTTTTCCGGTGCATTCAGTTACATAGCTGACGCCCATGATGTGTGGCATAGCATTCTCAGTGACTTGGAGAACAATACTGAAGCTCTATCTCTCGCTATTGAATCGCTTCCTGTCGTACCCGATAATACGTATCGGTTAAGTCAGCTCCGTACCCAGCTAAGGCGCCTGGAATCCAGCCGTCTCAGCGTCCATTTAAAACCCATCGCTGGCACTACAATAGGCATTGTGTTAGTCATATTAGCCTCAGCATCCGCCGTTGTGATCATAAAACGCAGACGTATGTCAACATGTCCGAACCGCTCCCAATCCTCCCCGATACCAGCACCGAGCTCAGCAGCATCAACATCAACGCCAGCGGAAATGCAGTCAGCAGCAATCCCACTGACATGTCTTCGAGTGGAATAAAAGCTCAGACTCAACCATGAGCATCAATCAGTCAGTCAACAGTCATCCAACAAGCAGTCATGTCCACCACTCCAGCTATCCCAGCCATTCAGTTTGCCGTGGACCATTACCACGACAACGATGGACAAGTTCACTTATTAGTGAAGTGGGCAGGACATCCCATGGCCTGCGCCAGTTGGATCCTTGAAGACTATGTACCTGTCCGCATCTCGCGACAGTACTGGAAATCAGCAAACGAAGTCGTGCCCCAAAGGATACGACCTGGCTGTTGGGGACTAACCAACACCAGTGTCCTAACAACCACCAACACCGCTGCCAACAACAGCAACGCTGCTCACAACCACACCGCTGCCGAAACGGTCACCGCTGACGAAACCAACACCGCTGCCGAAACAACCGCCAACGCTGCTGCCGATGCCAACGTTACTGCTCCCGACACTGCCCCTGAAGCAGTGTACTACATCAATCAGAACTTCCCAGTAGACAGTTTTGATTCAACAATGGCAGTTGCCGGATCAGATGTGGACTTTGATGTGTAGATTATGAAAGGTGTTGAAGAAGAATGTTTTATGTAATCAACTAGTTATAGTATGTTATAGTGCGCAGATGTTCAACCCACTCATGTAACCGTATTGCTTAAATGTTTAAATGTAAAATATATCATGCTTCAAATATTGAGATGCCTGTAAACAGAATCAGATCTGGTGAACGAAAATTTTAGACAACAATCCAAAATTTCATTCAAAGGACCTCGCGCTGTGATGTAACGAAAATTTATTAACTACTTCACTTTAATTGCTAAATGACGCGATAATTAATGGTCCTCTAGTATGCATATTCATTTCTCGTCCCCCTCCCATTATAAGTGCAGTCGCACTCAGACAAAGAGCTCTGCCAGCTACTGCGCAGCAGCCTGTCGGTTCATGACCACGGGTCCATCGTACGATGCACCCCAGCCAACGCCCTATGACGTATCGAACTTTCATTGGCTCACGAGATCTGACGCTGGTCTGGCCTTGGATTGCATCAGCATTTCATCAGCCTCCAGACCAGTGCATCGAACCATACTCTGTCGCCTATGACGTATTGTGTTGTGATTGGTCGGCGTATGTAACCAAGCCTGCCGACTCGGCGTATATAAGGAGCGCTGAGCTAGCGTCCCTCAAGAGAACAAGACAGTTGCAGAGTTGCAGTGTTGCACCGTAGTACTAGGCAGTATTATGCCGAGTCAGCCCAGAGCAGCTGAGAGACTTTAGAGAGACATGCAGAGACAGTGAGAGAGAGAGTGCAGTGATAGAGATACCTGTGTGTGTACAAGGACAGCCACAGATCAGCAGATGTGAGTACGGACTGATGAGCTCAGCTCATAGTGAGGCAGACGCCCACAGTGCCGCAGAAGATAGCATGTCAGTAGAGTGATGAAGGACTTATAAGGTCAAGTACAGACAAGAGAGTGTTGGAACTTTGGCTAAGTTGCATCACCTGTTCACAACGCCAGGTGCAAATAAATCGACATTTAAGGAAACAACGTTTCTTCGTCGAAATACGATCAGAGGTCCTACCAACTTGAAAACCATCATTCACAGCCATACCTAAGAGCACTTCTAGGTAACATTGGCAGAACAATCACTGTATGCTCATGTGACCTCACATGGCCCTTCAAAGGTCAGATGCTAACTGGAATAAATACATGAACAGGACTGGATGCCGGACTGGAGGCATTTCTTACCGCAAGGGTCAGGATCATTCAGTCTGAAACAGAAGAGAGAAAAAACTGAAGGGGACGAAACACTCTCATCCTTCATCGCTTTTCAAGCACGATTGATTTTTAAAATAATTTGGTTGGCACACAAATGTCTCGTCATGGCGTAGTTGAGATACTACAGGGGTGCTTTGGTTTATAGCGACTTTTTTATTAGATGACATGAGAAATTGATAGCATGAACTATTCTTATCTTGGTAGTCTCCGGCTCCACCGTCCAGCTGTTCCTTCTCGCCGACATGTTTTGGTTCAAGAGGGGCATTTTTGGCGCTATCGCAGGGCTATCGCACGTGCCCCTTCCAGTACAGCCCCCCTCCCCTGAGTGAAATTCCTGCCACGCCCCTGGATTCTGGCGAACGGGACGGAGCCAATTGAGTTTTACAAATATGTCCTCCTCGAGGCCAAGATGTTTGAAAGTTTGGAGCAAATGGTGATGCTCGCTAAGAAGCGTGCATTACAAGCAGCAGTGTCGTCACCGGCTAAAGCATTGGGGAAGGGGAGGGAAGCTATCGATGTAGGTAAATTCCTCGCTGACAGAACGCTCCCCTCTAAAAACAAAGACTGTTCGAGTTTTTCCATGTTTGTCCTTGGTCAGCTGAGATCGGACATTTCTGGATGAAAAGTGGAGGGAGATCTTCTGATCGACTGGCCCCAGGTTCTGGGCGGGCTGTCAACATTCATACATGACCCCAGTGCTATTACAACCATTATTTACTGTCAGCTTTGATAAAGTCGTCACTTATATCGTGGTACGGAGGCAGGTCTAGCTGGCATCAATGCATTATCAGCTGATGTGTTTTCTACATTGAGCATAATTATGTATGGTGATGACAGGTGCTTGGATCAGGACTTGTCGGAAGCCACTGCCGAAGGAAAACGGCCTCAAATCGTACAGCCAATGCTTAAGGCAAGTAGGTACGGCTTCGCAATCTGTATGGGAACGGCGATTGAAATGTCTCCCCTTGCGATAATATGTCTCGATTCCTGCATCCAGTTCTGTGTATTTATATATTCCAGTCTGCTGCCAGCAGAGATCATTCTAGACTGCAGCAAAAGTCGTCATGCTAAACATATGTAAGTGTTAAGCGTTCAGCGGGAAAATCACACACACACACGCACACACACACACACACACACACACACACACACACACACACACACACACACACACACACACACACGCACACACACACCACGCACACGCACACGCACACGCACACACACACACACACACGCTAAAGGTAAGCCTGTACAATGATTGATAATATTATTTGAGGTTTAACGTCTCACCAACTCCTGAGGCCATGCATCGTCGGAGGGAAGGGGGAATGAGCTAGCTTGGAGCTAGGGTGCCAAATTCTGTTTGTGGGTGGACTCGAACCCACGACACTCTGCACAGACAGAATTTCATAGACCGAGCCGAGTGCAACCGCTAAACGACTGCACCAACCAGACCCTTCATGAAAAACCAGACCCTTCATGATGGACAGACGTAACCGGCTGGTATCGAAGCCTTGTTGAAATTTTGTCAGCGCTACCTATGGTCTCGGTCTGACGATTGATTCGTAGTGTCTCCTATATGAGACGTGCATTGGATGCGCTGTGTACTTTATTGCATAGCTAGTCTTGCTTCTGAATCCTAATCTCGACTTAAGCTTTGCAACAGCCCTCTGTTGTTACCATTATTAGCATACCCTTAGTTTGTTTTACGTTTTTGTGCTCTATATACTCTGTGAACCTGTTGTATTTGCAGCAAGTATAAACGATGTACGAACTGGATCCTTATCTCACCTCAGGACACATCGTCGCTGGATCCTCGTTTCCTGATACTCCGATTGCTAACTCAGTTTTTTCTCTCCGAAGACAGAAAGAACTGTGCTCATATGTGTGCCTTACCTTATGTGTGCCGATCTATACCAGCCAGCATGCCTTGTAATAAAAGGGTCCTCACTTTGCCTGAAACCTTACCTCAGACATATCGTTGCTGCGTCGAGTGAGCCGTACGGTACCTGGCTCGCTCTGTCCCACTCCGACCCCCGTCGCTGTTCGTCGCCCGCCGCACTCGGCATCAGTCGGTCCCGTCTGCGTTCGAATTCGCCCGTCACGCGCGCGTATGATCCCTAATAGTAGCGGTACCGCCCGTATTTAACCCTTGCCCCGGTGGCGGGTACGAGCCACCTTCGCCCTGGTGGGGGGGCTAAAAAAGACCCCCCCACGATCTCAAAAACTAAGAGAGCTAGAAAAAAGCGCAAAACGGCAATCGAAAGCTCTTCGAAAATGATATCGAAAATACTTCGGTCATTTTTCTTGTCAGGTCAATATCAAGGTCACCAGAGGTCAAAATAGGTCAAAATCGCTAATATGAGGTGTACTAAGAAAACCTCCTATATCTCAGAAACTATGATAGCTAGAAACATTTTTCTAACACCATTCGAAAGCTCTTGAGATGCGCTTTCATTACAGTGGCATTCATTTTCGTGTCAGGTCAAAGCCTAGGGAGCTACAGGTCACTAAATATTGGGCATATTCTTGGGAATGTCCATAGCCACCCATGCATAAGGGCGTTTACTTTTTCGCTAATAGCTTCCAAACCAAACAAGATACAGCCATAGTTTATGCACCATTGCAATCCTCTCGTCAATACGAATCGAATGATATATGATATTGCTATGCCAGGTCAAATTTAAGAATTTGACCTGACCCAGGTCAACGGTCTGACCCAACTTGACCTGGTATAGTCATGATGTATATCATTTGACTTCCAGTGACTATACAAACACTTCGGTGACAAAATAAAAGCTCTATCTTAGTTTATTCAAAATTTATAGAGGAAAACACCAAAAAATGCTTATTTGACCTAAGGTGACCTTTTAAAGGTCACAAGTCAAAAATTTTGGTATCAGCTTCAGAAATGGGCTAAGAGCAAGTCGCAACCGATGTTTGAAGTTGATTCCATCCATACTTACTGAGAAAAGCTCATTTCGTGATTTTCTCCATGCATTGTCAATGGGGAGGTCATGCTCTGCACATGACCTTAGGTCACCAATATAAAAATCCCGGAACAAATGTTGTAGCTCCTGGTGGGCCCAAGATGTGGTATGAGTTTCAACTTGATCGATTAACCCTTCTTTTAGTTATGCCGTCCTAAGTATTTTTTGAGGTGAGGTCACTTCACCTGACCTGGTGACCTGACCTGATATGACCTTGAGCCAAAATTTTCAGGAAAGATGTAAAAATGATGAAGAAACAGCTAGACCAAGTTTGGCGGCGCTGCGCGCCGCCGTTTTTTGGTCACTTCGGAAAAACCCGAGGGGGGTCTAAAAGACCCCCCCACCCGGGCGAAGGTTAATACCCTCCGTCACTACACCGACGCCGGTCCACTTCGTCGACTCGAACTCGTACCCGTATGGACCTCGAACTCGTAGTCCCGCGTGCGTGCGCGTCCGTGCTGGTCCGTTCGCGTCCCCCCTTCGCACTCATCGCTCCTTAACCCGCGCCCCACCGGGGGTCCGGCGCCACCTTCGCCCCACCGGGGGGCCATCGATGCCCCCCTCTAACTCCGAAAATATGGGCGTTAGCACAAATCTGCAAAGTGCAATAGAAAGCTCGCGTGAATGCAGTAAGAAATTACTTCGCATGTTTTAGTGCTCAGGTCAATGGTTTGACCTCCAGAGGTCAAATTAGGTCAAGATCGGCTATTTTCACTCAAATATGCAATGATTAAGCAAACTGGGCATAACTCTTATGCCATTAGAGTTATTGAGACCTGGTAAAGTACATTTGATAGCAAATTGCCAGTACTTTTTCCGCTATGTGGAACGTAAAGACCTCCCGCCAGTGGTTTGACCGCTAGAGGTCACCTCGTGACCTAATATGACCTGAGGTCACAAAAGGTCAAAAAGTGACCTTGCCGTATATCAAATGAAAGCCAGTGACAAGACAAACACGATGGTGTTTGTTTCACCGCTCTAGCTCAATTAGGTCAAAAGTTATTGTCAAAATACTGTTTTTGACCTCTGGTGACCTTGGATGACCTTGGAAAAGTCAAAGGGCAAATATGACCCCTGGGATCCGTGAAAGGGTGTCCAAAAACGTTGTTCTGAGCAGTCTGAGTATTTGCAATCATTTTTGTGGCTTTTATATCATGAAATAGCTTTTCCCCATGCTTTTCCAATGGGAGAGGTCGCCTCGTGACCTGACCTCAGGGCACGAAATCAAAAAATCCCGGATATACACCTTGTAGACCCTGGAGGGGTCATGAAGTTTAGGAAGTTTCAAATCGATCGACTTTGAAATGTAGCTCTTACAGAGCTCTAAAGTGAAGTGAGGTGACCTTGGTTGACCTCGTCTGGTGACCTGACCTTGGGTGACCCGGGGTAAAAATTTCAGGGATGATGGGAAAATGATGCAGTGAGAGGTAGAGCCCTCAACCGCGGTGCTGCGCCTCGTCGTTTGTCTGCTATCCCGGAAAAACCTTAGGGGGGGCATCGATGGCCCCCCGGTGGGGCGAGGGTTAATCTCGGTGCCATCCTCTACATATCAGTTCTCTTCTTTTGTTGTAGCGTGCATATCTTTGTGTATAAACATATGAGTACATGTTATAGATCTACATCAGCAAAAAAAAAAAATAATAAAGCACAACGCTTAACCCTCGCCCCACCGGGTGCATCGATGGATGGCCCCCTAAGGTTTATTCGGAATAGCAGAAAAACGACGAGGCGCAGCACCACGGTTGAGAGCTTTACCTCTCACCCCATCCTTTTCCCACCATCCCTGAATTTTTTTACCACCGGTCACCCAAGGTCAGTTCACCAGGCGCGGTCAACCAAGGTCACCTCACTTCAACTTTTGAGCTCTCTTAAGAGCTACATTTCTAATTCGATCAATTTGAAACTTCCTACACTTCATGATCCCGCCAGGGTCTACAAGGTTTATATCTGGGATTTTTCGATTTCGTGACTTGAGGTCAGGTCACGAGGTGACCTCTCTCATTGAAACAGCATGGGAAAAACTGTCTTATGATATAAAAGCCACAAAAACGATTGAAAATTCTTAGCTTGCTCAGAAAAGCGTTCTTGGACACCTTTTCATGGATCCCAGGGGTCATATTTACCCTTTGACTTCTCCAGGGTCATCCAAGGTCACCAGTGGTCAAAAACAGTACTTTAGCAATAACTTTTGACCTAGTTAAGCTAGAGCGCTGAACCAAACACCATCGTGTATGTCTCATCACTAGCTTGCATTTGATATACGGCAAGGTCACTTCTGATCTTTTGTGACCTCAGGTCATATTAGGTCACGATGTGACCTCTGGAGGTCAAATCACTGGCGGGAGGTCATTACGTTCCAAATTGCGGGAAACATCTGGCATTTTAACACGTACATTGACTGAGGGCGGGTACCCCCTCTGGTGTTTTGGAGATAGTATAAAAGGGCGGCGCGTAGCGCCACCGTACGTGGCATACCTTTTCCTTCATCATTTTTACAACTTTTGATAAAGTTTTAAGATTAGGCCATCTCAGGTCAGGTCACCAGTACAGGTCAAGTGACCTGACCTAAAAAGTTTAAGATAGCATAAGTCGGAACAGGGTTAACTTATCCAATTGAAACTCATATCACATTATGGGCCCATTGAGTTCTCTAAAATATTTTACAGTATTTTTGATATCGATGACATAAGGTCAGGTACGAGGCATGACCTCTACATTGGAAATACATGGGAAAAATGGTTTTAACCTTCGCCCGGGTGGGGGTCTTTTTAGACCCCCCTCGGGCTTTTCCGAAGTACCCAAAAAACGGCGGCGCCCAGCGCCGCCAAACTTTGTCTAGCTGTTCCTCAATCATTTTTAAATATTTCCTGAAAATTTTAGCTCAAGGTCATATCAGGTCAGATCACCAGGCCAGGTGAAGAGACCTCACCTAAAAAATGTTTAGGGCCGCATAACTAAAAGAAGGGTTAACACGCGCACTGGAGGGGGGCCTCGGAGGCCCCTCCCACCTGTTTTTCCAAGGTGGCCGGAGAACCGCGCGTAGCCGAAAAACGATACTTAGCCACATTTAACAGAATTTAATAGCGCGTCGATTGGTGAAGACTTTTTGAAAATCGGTCGAAAATTTTTTGACTTATAGGCTTTCAAAGTCAGACCTGCATTTTGAGATCGCCGTAAATGCGCGGTCGGACCAGTTAGCTTGCATTGGAAACCGAGTGGTGACGTCGTAACTCCATATAACCGGGACTATATGTCAAGGTCACTTCACATGAAAGTCAAGGTCAAGGTCAAAGGTCACAGGTCAAGGTCATATCTGCACTTTCAAGGTCACTGACCACTGTGCGTCCGGCTAAATGACGTTACCTGGTCTGACATATATTATGCTATGACGTCATCGATATGGTACCCCAATACAAAGGTCAAGGTCAAAGGTCAAGGTCAAAGGTCATTTGCAAAGGTCAATCCTCATTTCCCGCCAAACAGTGGCTATAGTGTTAGTCGAAGTGCACATTATAAGTAGTATACTATATTGTGACCTTAAAGGTCAATGACCTTGGATGACCTTGACCCAAAAGTTGTGGGGAAGCCTCTTTGAGACCTTTTCTCTATGAACCTTATCCGCCTTTAGCTTATTCCCGCCATTTTCCCGCAGAATTACAGCATTTAACAATCGATCCCCAGCATGGCCAATATTTGACCTTTAAGACCTCGTTTGACCTTGAAGATATTGACCTAGGTCAATGAAAATTGGTCATCATGTAGATCACCATAGCCCCCACCCACCTGCCAAGTGGCGTTTTTCTACACCTCTTAGTTTCCGAGATCTTAGGGGGGGCCTACCAGGCCCCCCCTCCAGTGCGCGTTAGTGCCAGACCCCCTCCAGTGCGGGTGTTAATCGATCAAGTTCAAACTCATACCACATATTGGGCCCACCAGGAGCTACAACATTTGTTCCGGGATTTTTATATTGGTGACCTAAGGCCATGTGCAGAGCATGACCTCTCCATTGTAAATACATGGGGAAAATCACGAAATAAGCTTTTCTCAGTAAGTATGGATGGAATCAGCTTCAAACATCGGTTACGACTTGCTCTTAGCCAATTTCTGAAGTTGATGCCAAACATTTTGACTTGTGATCTTTAAAAGGTCACCTTAGGTCAAATAAGCATTTTTCGGTGTTTTACTCTATAAATTTCGAATAAACTAAGATGGAACTTTTATTTTGTCACTTAAGTATTTGTATAGTCAATGCAAGTCAAATGATATACATCATGACTATACCAGGTCAAGTTGGGTCAGACCGTTGAACTGGGTCAGGTCAAATTTCCAAATTTGACCTGGCATAGCAATACTATATATCATTTGATTCATATTGACGAGACGATTGCATTGGTGCATCAATTATGGCTGTATCCTGCTTGATGTGGAATTTATTAGCGAAAAAGGAAACGCCCTTATGCATTTGTGGCTATGGACATTCCCAAGAACATTCCCAATACTCAGTGACCTGTAGCTCCTTAGGCTTTGACCTGACACGAACATGAATAGCATTGTAATGAAAGAGCAACTCAAGAGCTTTCTATTGGTGTTAATAAAATGTTTCTAGCTATCATAGTTCCTGAGATATATGAGGTTTTCTTAGTACACCTCATACTAGCGATTTTGACCTATTTTGACCTCTGGTGACCTTGATATTGATCTTACGAGAAAAATGACTAAAGTACTTTCGATATCATTTTCAAAGAGCTTTCGATTGCCGTTTTGCGCTTTTTTCTAGCTCTCTTAGTTTTTAAGATCGTGGGGGTCTTTTTTAGCCCCCCACCAGGGCGAAGGTGGCTCCTACCCGCCACCGGGGCAAGGGTTAATATAAAATGTACTTGACCAG
Source organism: Lepas anatifera (assembly GCA_034440635.1). Taxonomy (NCBI): domain Eukaryota; kingdom Metazoa; phylum Arthropoda; class Thecostraca; family Lepadidae; genus Lepas; species Lepas anatifera. Next base: position 817,784 of record JAOTON010000596.1, on the reverse strand, counting down.
ATCTCAATAGCTCTAATGCCATAAGAGTTATGCCCAGTTTGCTTAAGCACCGCACGTTTGAGTGAACATAGCCTATCTTGAGCTAACTTGACCTCTGGAGGTCAAACCATTGACCTGAGTGGTTAAACATGTAAATTAATTTCTTACCAAATTCACGTGAGATTTCTAATGCACTTTTCATATTTGCGCTAGTCTCCATAATTTCGGAGTTAGAAGGGAAGGGGGGCGAAGGTGGTGCCGGACCCACGGTGGAGCGCGGGTTAAAATTAACAAGAAAAATAACAAAAAACGGTCTTCTTCTGAGATAAGTGCTTTTTTGCTGGCTGAACTGCATTCATGAACTCGACAATAAACAGGGCATTTATGTTTGGAAACCGGGGACCAATTTTGGCCACTTGTTCAAATTTTCCTCCACTGTGGACCAGTGCTCTTCTGGTACCAAATGAGTGCACAGCTGTTCTCCGTTCGGCAGAAGCTGTTGTGTTCTTCGCTGAAAACCGTTATGGCCCCCTAACTAGGTGTAATTTGCAGAGAAGAAAACAGGGTGCCCGACAAATAAAACAAAAATATTCTACCAGCTGTCCAAGCTACAAAAAGAAAATAGCTACAGGTCAAAATTTCAGATCATTGATGAATGTAATGGATGAGAGCATCAAGCGGTGAAATAATGTTGAAAATTGGATCATTATTTGTTTTACTTACAGACTTTCAAAATCGGACCTATATTTTGAGATCGCCTAGACTGCGCGTGCTTAAGTTGGCGCCGCCGTTTACGTTACGTTAATGTTAAGGTCACCTCAAATAAAGTTGAAAGTCATAGACCACAGGTCAAGGTCATACTAGTATTTTCATTCATGAACCTCAAGAATTTAGTCCGACTGATGTCGCCCAGTATGACATATATTTTGCGAAGACGTCACAGTTAAGGTACCTCAATATTCAGATTAAGCCTTGCACATGTGGTGGTTTAACTCTTGCATTGGCAGGTGGTGCTTCAACCCCCCTCTGCCACGCCATAATTGTTTGATGTGACCAGAAAACAGGCGCCAAGCGCCGCCACACTTCTCACACTTTATCTTTGACTGATTTTACAACTTTATCGAACATTTTGTAGGTTGGGTCATCTCAGGTGAGTTCACTAGGCTAGGTCTACTGACCTCACCATCAAATGGTGTCAAGTGGCACTAGTGAGACAGCCTTAACCCTCGCCCCGGTGGAGGGGGTGCTTGAACATCCCCTTGGGTTTTTTCGGCGGCACAAAATAATTGCGGCGCAATGCGCCGCTGTACCTGGCACACCTGATCCTGAATTAATTTCGCAGCTTTCCCAAAAAAATTCAGTTAGGTCATCTCAGAACAGCTCACCATTGCAGGTCAAGTGATCTTACCTCCAAAAATGTTTAAGGTGGCATAAGTAAGAAAAACGTGAATCTATCAAATTGAATCTTATACCATATAATGGACTCACCGAACACTCCAACACATATGCCGGGATTTTTTTCCCGGAAATGGTGCCCAGCATGGCCCACAGGGGCGCAGCCAGAGCTTTGGTATGGGGGCACATCAACTTTGAGGGGCACCCGGGGAAAAAGGGCACTTTTAATGTAACCTAAAAAACTTATTATATCTTTGTTTGTATCATTTTTTGGGCATCTTTGGTTCAATAAGAATGAAAATAAATCATTGACGGAGAAGGAAAACTCTACTAAAACCGAAAAAGGAAAATATCACCAAAATGTCATGGAAGTAGCCAAAACACGACTGTTTTGGATAGATTTAAGGACAAATCAGCCAACTCATACCAGTACTTAACATCAGAGAAATCAGCGGAGCATGTGATATCTGTTACAATGTGCAGGTTAAGGCATATTGGAGTCGAAAATTCATTTGTTATGCCCACTGGTTTTGTCGTGACGAGTGAGCCCTGGCTGAACGCGGATTAAGTTCCTTGCCTCCCACAATCGCCGTGGGACGAGGAGTAGCATAGTGTCTTTGGAAGAACACATTTTTGCTGCCGGACAAATTCGGGAGATACCTTTTGAACGCGTTTATTAATTTCCATATTCTCAAGGATCGGTCCCAGTTAAGAGTAAATAAAAGGTGAACAGGCCGGTGGTTTGGATGGGGATGGTGTGACAGGGCTCAAAATTATGAAAACTAGTTTTTCATTTAAATTAATTAGTAGAAATCCTGGTTTAGGGGACTGTGCTCTGAGCTCAGGGGCACATGCCTTTTTATCATCCCTTCCCAGAAACCACCAGCATAATAAGCAATTCATGTAACCAGGGGTGCCTATGTATCACAAGCCGTTTTAGAAATTCCTCATTCCTCGTTAGCTCCGTTTTACAAGGGGAGTTTCCATTATATTCTTATTCCCCATCTATTCAAGACCAGTTTTGGGGCCCACAAGTGTGGATCAGAGGCCTCCAGAGCAGCTTCCCCCATCCCCCCCAGTTGTGCCTCCAGGGACTAGACTAGGTCAGTGACCCTGCCCCGAGATGATGGGAGTTGGCCTTGTGCTCTTATTATCTGTCTATTCAAGACCACCTTAGGAGCCCCTGATGTAGATCAGGGCCACAGAGCAGCTCATGCTTCACCCGGGGACTAGACTAGCTCATTGGTCCCAGAGATGAGGTCATTAGACTAGCTCAATGGGCCACAGATAGGCTCATAGGGCCTTAAACCAGTTCAAGAAGTTCCAGAACAGTTTAAGGCGCCAGATCACCTCAGGGGGCCTCAAACCAACTTAAGGGGCTTTCACAAGCTCAGTGCCCAAACCAGCTCAGGGTACCCTCAGAATCTAGATCCACTCTTATGCCCCAGATCAGCTCTTGGGGCCCCAAATCAGTTCAGGGGCCTCAAGTCAGGTCAGGGGGCAAGATCAAGTCAGGTGCACTAATTCAGCTCAGGAATCCCTCATTAGCTCGGGGCCCAAGCAGTTCAAAAGCCCCACAGCTGCTCAAGGGACACCAGATCGGCCCATAGTGCACCAAATCAGCCTCGGGGACAAAAAATCAGATCAATGGTCCCCGACCAGCTCGGGGCCCATATCAGCTTGGGAATACCAGATCAAGTCAGAAGGCACTTAATCAGCTCAGGAGCCCCATACCATCTCAGGGGCCCTCACCGACCCCTGTGGGCCCAGCTCAGCTCAGGGCCTGGGAGCTGTTCAGGAAATCACGTAATCAACCCAGGAGGCCCGGGTCAGCTTAAAGGGCACCATATTAGCCATGGGACACCCGACTAGCTCAGAGGGAATAATATGGGCTCAGGAGACACACTGATAATTCAGCAGGCACCAGATCGACTCAGTGGGCATTAGTTAAGTTCAGGAGGCAGTAATTTGCTCAGGGTGCACCAGATCGATCAGCGCAGGGGGTAAGTTCAAGTTAGGGGCACTAAATCAGCTCAAGCATCCCTCACCAGCTCGGGGCCCAATCAGTTCAAAAGCTCCAGAGCTGCTCAGGGGACACCAGATGCCCATAAGGCACCAGATCAGCTTCGGGGACAAACAATCATATCAGTGGTCCCCAACCAGCTCGGGAATACCAGATCAAGTCAGGAGGCTCTTAATCAGCTCAGGAGCCCCATTCCATCTCAGGAGCCTTCATCAGCCTCTGTGAGCCCAGCTCAGCTCATGGCTTTAGAACTGCTCATGAAATCACGTAAGGAGGCTCATATCAGTTTAAAGGGCACCAGATTAGCTCATGGGTCACCAGACTAGCTCAGAGGGCATCAGATGGGCTCAGGAGGCACCAGATCGACTCAGGGACATTACTGCAGCTCAGGTGGCACAAGATCGATCCCCTAGGGGGCCAGATCAGCTCCCAGCCCCCCTCCCCCAGACTATGGCAGGAGCCTAAATCAGCTCAGGGAGCAAAATAGCAGCTCAGGGGACACAATATGGGCTCAGGGCCCACCAAACCAGCTCAGGGGGCACCAGACCATCTAAGGAGACATCAAATATCCGCTGAGGGGGCACCTAATCAGCTGAAGAGGCACCATATTGACTTGGGAGACAGTAGATTAACTTGGGGAGGCATGAGATCAGCTCGGGGGCCCGAATCAGCTCAAGGGGCACTAAATCAGCTATTAGAGCACCAAGCAAGCTCGGAGGCATTAGACTAACTCAGAGGGCATTATATAGGTTTAGGAGGCACAATTATTTGCTCAGTGGGGCACTCGATTGACTCAGGAGCACCAGATCGGCTAAGAGGGCAAGTAATCAGCTCAAGGGGCCAAGACGAGATGAGAGGCCACGAGATGAGCTCAAGGAGCACCAGATTAGCTTCACCCGTACGATTATTGGCGACGATGAGGCATTAGGTGGACACATACTAGGCGCCCATACTCTTCCCGGGTGCTTGGAAAGGCGACAGAATGCCCTAGCTGACCGAAAAAGGTATTAAGTTGTCCAACAATAGTTTCAATCACGACATGCGGTCCAGTTACATCTAGGTTCAACGGCGTAGGGCACTAAATTTCGAACGGCACGGCCCAAATTGGGTACACCACCTGGCAATCAAAAGGGCACCCCGGCAGTGATGGGGGCACGTGCCCCCTGTGCCCCCCCTGGCTGCACCCCTGGACAGTAGATCAACTTCGGGAGGCATTAAATAAGCTCAGGGGGCCCGGATCAGCTCAAATGGCACTAAAATAGCTAAAAGGACACCAGGCAAGCTCGGAGGCATCAAACTACCTCAGTATTATACAGGCTCAGAAGGCACTTATTTTCTCAGGGGGACACCAGATTGACTACGAGGGCACCAGATCAGCTCATGGAGGGCACATGATCAGCTCCAGGGGACACCAGATGAGCTCCGCCCGTACGATTATTGGCGACGATGAGGCATTATCTGGAAACGGATTACGTGCCTATACTCTTCCTGGGTGCTTGGAAAGGTGGCAGAATACTTTAGCTGTCCAAAAAGGCACTTAATTGTCAAAAAATAAATGAAATCGCTATATGCGGACTAGTTCCATCTAGGTTCAACAGCGTAGGGCACTAAATTTCGAGCGGCACGGCCCAAAGGCGGTACACCACCTGGCAATCAAAAGGGCACCCCGCACCGATGGGGGCACGTGCCCCCTGTGTCCCCTGGCTGCGGCCCTAGACAGTAGATAAACTACGGGAGGCATTTAATAAGTTCAGGGGACCCAGATCAGCTCAAGAGGCACTAAAACAGCTAATAGGGCACCAGGTAAGCTCGGAGGCATCAGAATAACTCAGAGAGCATTATATAGGTTCAGAAGGCACAATTATTTTCTCAGGGGGCACCAGATTGACTACGAGGGCATCAGATCAGCTCAGAGGGCACATGATCAGTTCCAGGGGCCAAGAACAGCGCTCAGGGGGCACCAGATGAGCTCAAGGGGCATCAGATTAGCTCCGCCCGTACGATTATTGGTGATGATGACGCATTATCTGGAAACGGATTACGTGCCTATACTCTTCCCGGGTGCTTGGCAAGGCGACAGAATGCTCCAACTGTCCAAAAAGGCACTTAATTGTCAAACAATAGTTTAAATCGCTAAATGCAGTCTAGTTCTATCTAGGCTCAACGGCGTAGGGCACTAAATTTCGAGCGGCACGGCCCAAAGAGGGTACACCACCTGGAAATCAAAAGGGCACCCCGGCACCGATGGGGGGGCACGTGCCCCCTGTGCCCCCCCGGCTGCGCCCCTGATGGCCCATACATATTTGACCATTATTACCTATTAAAAAATATGTAACCATTATAAACTAGCAACCAAATGCCCCAAAACATTTCCCTTGGGCGCCATATTCCCTAAACCTTAACGATGATGATGATGATGATGCCCCAAAACATGTGTTTTCCTAACCATCTTGTTTTTATATCGGGGTTTTACTTTAGGACTCCTTCACGTGCGCGTAAAATGGAGTACCTTCCAATGCAGGTGCTAAAACCAAAGTTCATGCAACAAAAGGATATCGCACCATCAGGTCCAGAATGGCACTGTCGTCTCGCTCGTATAACTGAAAAGGTTGTCTATGCAAAATCTCTCCTCGTTGCCTTCAATGTTAGGCACAGAAACTCTCCCTGACAGTGTACCATAAATCGTTACTGTTCTGATATTTAACCCGCGCCCCACCGGGGGTCCGGCGCCACCTTCGCCCCACCGGGGGCCATCGATGGCCCCCCCTCTAACTCCGAAAATATGGGCGTTAGCGCAAATCTGCAAAGTGCAATAGAAAGCTCGCGTGAATTCAGTAAGAAACTACTTCGCATGTTTTAGTGCTCAGGTCAATGGTTTGACCTCCAGAGGTCAAATTAGGTCAAGATCGGCTATTTTCACTCAAATATGCAATGATTAAGCAAACTGGGCATAACTCTTATGTCATTAGAGCTATTGAGGCCTGGTAAAGTACATTTGATAGCAAATTGCCAGTACTTTTTCCGCTATGTGGAACGTAAAGACCTCCCGCCAGTGGTTTGACCGCCAGAGGTCACCTCGTGACCTTATATGACCTGAGGTCACGAAAGGTCAAAAAGTGACCTTGCCGTATATCAAATGAAAGCCAGTGACAAGACAAACACGATGGTGTTTGTTTCACCGCTCTAGCCCAATTAGGTCAAAAGTTATTGTCAAAATACTGTTTTTGACCTCTGGTGACCTTGGATGACCTTGGAAAAGTCAAAGGGCAAATATGACCCCTGGGATCCGTGAAAGGGTGTCCAAAAACGTTGTTCTGAGCAGTCTGAGTATTTGCAATCATTTTTGTGGCTTTTATATCATGAAATAGCTTTTCCCCATGCTTTGTCAATGGGAGAGGTCGCCTCGTGACCTGACCTCAGGGCACGAAATCGAAAAATCCCGGATATACACCTTGTAGACCCTGGAGGGGTCATGAAGTGTAGGAAGTTTCAAATCGATCGACTTTGAAATGTAGCTCTTACAGAGCTCTAAAGGTGAAGTGAGGTGACCTTGGTTGACCTCGTCTTGTGACCTGGCCTTGGGTGACCCGGGGTAAAAAATTTCAGGGATGATGGGAAAATGATGCAGTGAGAGGTAGAGCCCTCAACCGCGGGGCTGCGCCTCGTCATTTTTCTGCTATCCCGGAAAAACCTTAGGGGGGGCCATCGATGGCCCCTCCGGTGGGGGCGAGGGTTAAGAAGTTTTGTCATGACTATGACTAAGACATTCGTTTCCATACACTAAGAACCGTTTATCACCTTCTCCTTCAGGATGGGCAGGAGTCACCACACCAGCTTCCTGATGCGGCTACTGCTTCAGCTTCTCCGTCCAGTGTTTCCCCGGACTGTGGGCGGGAGGCCGGAGGCCAGGCGCCGCTGTTGGTGTCGCGCTGTCGCCGGAGACGGTCCCTGCGGCGCATGTCCCGGGCCGCATCCTCATCAGAGGAGAAGGCTGCCCCGCCGCCTGTGGGATGCCCCTGCAAACCACCTCCTCGAGCCCGGCAACGTGCCTCACTGCCCTCACTGACCGAGGGGTCCGTTGTAAGGACTCTTGTCGGTTGGCGCGGCCTCTCTCGGACCATTCTCTTCAAGTCCATCGCTCGCAGGTCAGTCACACTTTTCTCCGGAACCTGGACCATTATCTTCAAGTCCATCGCTTGCAGGTCAGTCGCACTTCCCCTCCGGGACCCGGACTATTCTCTTCAGGGCCACCACTCACAGTTCAGTCGTACTTGCCCTCCGGAACCTGGACCATTCTCTTCAAGTCCATCACTCACAGGTCAGTCGCACTTCCCCTCCGAAACCCGGACCATTCTCTTCAGGACCACCACTCGCAGGTCAGTCGTACTTCCCCTCTGGGCGAGGCTCTCCGATCCCTCCCTCTGGATTCCACAGGGTGTAAAAGTATAATTATTCTCTATCTGGATCTCATTCAGGTAAATCGTATGAAACCCATCCACAAGCTGGAAATGCAGGTGCTAATAACTCCAGCATGACATGATTAAGTTCCACAGCGAATGACCTATCTGAACCAAAGGAAACTTAATGCGCAATACATATACCTGTACCTTACTCGTACAACATTTGCATTGAAAGAAAAACATTGCTGGATTGTTGTAAGAAATCATGAACCACCCAAATAGGGGATGGGTGGCTTAGTGGGTAGCCTTCCTGTCTCCTAAGCCACTGTTGCCGGGTTCAAGTCTGGGTGGAGCCTCTGAATCTGATCCCCAAATCGCTCCCAACAGGGAGGGGGGTGAGGTTTTGCGACGCCGTACAACCTTAGCAGTTGGTGCGTCGATACACAACAACAATTATCATGAACCAACAAAATACTAATCGTGTGTCGTAGTTTAGTCTAGTCTTACGCCATATATGAGTATATAGTATCTTCTACTGTTTCACTGGGCGTATCTACTTGTTTCGAACGCTCTCTGCCTGGGAACACCGAATTTGATTCGATTAGTGATAATAACCCTAGCCCCGGTGGGGGTGTTTGAACACCACCCTCGGATTTTTTTCCGGCGGCAAAAAAGTTTCTGCCACCGGAAAGTTAAAAGCGGCAGCTTTCGGTTTTTTAGGTTTAGTTGGCGACAGGTTCAAGGTTTTTTCCTCACTCCGCAGCCATGCCACGACACACGCAGACACGCTGGACACACTTGACTCAAACGTGGCGTCGGAATATGGCCACGCATCAGCTGACTCTGCATCAGCTGACTATGCATCAGCTGACTCTGCGTTTGCAGCCCCTGTTCACAAGCCGCCATGTTGTTATGTCACTGGCCGCCAAAAATCACTTCACCTATCTTTAACACTGAAAATCTTACAAGTTTGGGAGTGTTTCTCCTGAACGCAATGTGTGAAAGATATGTTTTGAGCACTATCCTGCAATCCTTTTTATCCCACTAAATGACCCTTAACTTGTCGAGCTTGGATTCATTTAGTATTTTATTTGTCTGGGAAAAGGGCCCTGTAAAGTAGAAAAGGCGATTCCCTTCATACAGCTGAGGTTTTTTATATTTAGAAAGGATGAAACAGTTCTATTCGTAGCATTGCTACCATATTAGAGGAATATTGCAGTCACTGGTGCAGATCATTCAACAATTGCGCAAAGCTTCAGCAGTGGCGTGTCCTTTTGCGTGAATTCGTGACGCGTCAATGGAAAAATATCATGTCAATATAGATACACGAGGCATTGAAGCTAAATAAATGCAGACATATAAGTCAGAGTCAGACTTATATGCAGAGGGACACCAGCTGATTTGTTTGCTTCAATCCATTCTCAGAGTGTCATACGGGAAGTGCGTGAGAATACGAAATGATGCCTAGGAGCATTTGCTAATGGACGTGCTCTTCTCTGGGACATATTAGTGCAAGGTGGAGAATGAATAGTGCGCGGAGGCATTCTGCATTATTCTCCAAGAATAATCACAAGTTTTTTTTCGAAACTTTTATGGCGGTGTCCCTTCGCGCGCTGTCTGTGAGCTGGGCATCAATCGACATTTTAGTGTAGAATGTACCATGAAAAAGCTGCCTCAAGACAGATATAATCACCAAAAGGTCAGGGCTCTTCGTGACTAGATGAAACCCCTGCTAAGGCCGAATCCATTACTGGTGGGACTCTTAAGAACTGTGCAACCAACAAGAGCCTCAACACAGACAATGAAACGCATTCAGGCCGCTCAGGGCACCCCAGGACATGTACAGCTGCGCTTTTGAAGACATTAATGGCATCCGCCTGCTGATTCCGAGAAATTCTGTTAGCGAGCGGGATCAGTCTCTCGGTACATCCCTCGAGAAAATCATATATGCAGCTATATATATGTAAATAGCTCTTGCGACTGAATGAAGGGCCGATTGTACGAACCGAGTCAAAAACTCCCACGGTGCCGAAGGAACCAATCAGTGAAGAAACCAAACCCATTCCGCAAGCAGTTAATGCTGAGGTTTCTGACACTTTGTGCAAATGCACGGAATTCAGTTAAATACGTTTAGAATATATGGTAAAGAATAGATCAGGAAAAGTCCAAGAGCATGCCATTTTATATTATGCTGTAAACATAAATAACTATTTACAACCAAAGTTTCATTAAGTTCAGACGTAAAAACTTGAGGTGATGCCCATCGAGAGCTGGCTCGCTTTTTGCCACTATGTACTCGCTCGTCCGCATTGCTTTGCAATAACGCCACCGGAGCGTCAGATAGGCGGTTGGATCGTTACGAAACAACCTGAGCTCTCGGGCAGCGCGGCGCTCCGGTGTGCGCCGCGCTCGACAAGCTTAATGCACTCTGCACTATCGCCTCAAGTGTTTTCCGCATTTGGGGAGACACATGGTTCCAGAGGGGCCGCTTTGCCGGGCCGGTGGACTTTATTAAACTGAATTAAGAGCTTGACAGATTCTGCAGTGATGCAGCGGGGAGCATGGTTATAGGACAATATAGGATAACATGTTCTTTGGCCCATCTCCTGGAATCTGTGATGCAAAATGAAGTAAATTAAGAGTGATGGTATATTGAAGCGCTACCTTTTACCAGAATATCAATGTAGATCATAGATCACTGGAAAGGTTCGTAGTCATCGTATGAGCCGCGACTTCCAATTGGCCACGCGACTCAGGACGGTGTTCATCACGCCGTCTGATTGGTCTGTTTCCAGTGATACCGTGTCGCGAGTGTAGGTAGTTAGAACTTGGTTGACCTCTGTGAATACGTAACACTTTTTCAGTCCTGACCTGGGTCATCCCGCCCGTCCTTGCCGACTGTCAGTCCTGACTTGGGTCATCCCGCCCGTCCTTGCCAACTGTCAGTCCTTACTTGGGTCATCCCGCCCGTCCTCGCCGACTGTCAGTCCTGACTTGGGTCATCCCGCCCGTCCTTGCCAACTGTCAGTCCTGACTTGTGTCATCCCGCCCGTCCCTGCCAACTGTCAGTCCTGATTTGGGTCATCCCGCCCGTCCTTGCCAACTGTCAATCCTTACTTGGGTCATCCCGCCCGTCCTTGCCGACTGTTAGTCCTTACTTGGGTCATCCTGCCCGTCAGTCCTTACTTAAGTCATCCCGCCCGTCCTTGCCAACTGTCAGTCCTGATTTGGGTCATCCCACCCGTCCTTGCCAACTGTCAGTCCTGACTTGGGTCATCCCGCCCGTCTTTGCCGACTGTCAGTCCTGACTTGGGTCATCCCGGCCGTCCTTGCCGACTGTCAGTCCTTACTTGGGTCATCCCGCCCGTCCTTGCCGACTGTCAGTCCTTACTTGGGTCATCCCGCCCGTCCTTGCCGACTGTCAGTCCTGACGTGGGTCATCCGGCCCGTCCTTGCCGACTGCGCGACAGCGCGTAGACAGAGGTTACTCTTCTACATTACTAACGTGGGCTCCTTGCGCCAATGGTGCCCCTTGAAAACTGACCCTCATCCACCATTGTAAAGCGGGGACGGGGCACCCGGTCGAGCTGCTTGGTTTACCAAAAACCTCGGGTGGTCTGAGGTGAGGTCTCGTGGCAGATCTGTGAATTTTAGACGTGCAGTGAATAAAACCTTACGTAAGAAGGAATAAATATACTTTGGTCATATTGAGACACCTTGTTGAGCCCTCAATTCACCAGTGCATTAATGGCAGATTTGCATTGAAATATACACATCTATTAAAATAATTTTGGGTAAGTTCTCCAGCCGACTCACCAGCCCAACATTTTTTTCACTACATGGTAAACGTCCGTTCCCTCCATATCCGTTTTCGTCTGCTTTATCTTGCTGCTAGTATTGAAACTCACTTCAATAATAATCCTAGAGCGACTGATACGTCGTTCTCAGGTAACAGTGAACTGATCAGACCATGTAATCGATAGCCCAACAACATGTTTTCAACCAACACAGATTTCAACTGCACAGGGTTATTATCCATTATTAGTGAGGAGTATCGAATGTTTGCAAAGTTTCGATCTTCTCATCCTGGAACTAACTATGCCAAGCCTCTGCTAATGAGTCGCTCGTTTGGTTGTCCCTCATCGTGACTGAAGTTCAATGTTAACTTTAGCCGGGCCCGCAGTCATCCCCGACGTCACTGACATCACCGACGTCAAGGATCTGACGCAGTGAAATAGCGCCGGTTTCGCGAAATGTCTGCTGATGGCAAGCGGGTGGTTCAAATGTCAGACGACACCGGCGCAGATGAACATCTCAGTCGGCTCTATTTCCACCCATGTCGTTATCGACTCAATGACTGATTCTGCGCGCTCGTGCTCTCGTCCGTCGGGCTCTCGCGTCGCCGGCGACGTCGGCGTGCGGCCGCGTCGTCACTGCCGGCCGGCACAAACAGTAGTGTCGCTACCGTTGTCGATAACGACACTGTCGCCTGAACAGCCGGTGTTTTAGAGAGAAGACGTGTCGCGGGTCAGATGGGAAACAGCCTGGTCCAGTGATGTGATTCGCTAGCTGCTGTGAGTGCGGGAGAACCGAGCGTGAGCGAGAAAGGACGGAGGGTGCGCTAGCAGTTTTTTCTTCTAAGAAGCTGTAGCATTCGATCACATTGGCATTCGAGTCGAGGTGGTGGTGCGGTAGAAATCCCTTACTTGTCAGGACACTCCGGAATGCCGACATTATTGAATTACTGCTGTGAAAAATAACCTGGGAAGTTAACCCACATAAATAGTCATATATTGATCGACATCGACGATGCTTCGTACAAAAGTGACATTTTAGACATGAGCGGCACGGCCCAGCCCAGTTCGGCCTGACTATCCCGCTGATGAAAATTATATCTCCAAAAGTATTCACCATACCGTGGCGGGTTCTTGGCGAACAGAATGCGCAACGTTGTGGCCATACTTCCTGAAGCAGACATATCACCGATGCATAGTTAAAGCGGGGGACAGATCCGAACGCTTTGCTGTACTCTCTGTATCTGTGGCTCCGTTAATGAAAACAATTAAGCACAAAAATCATTAAAATCTAGAAAAAGATCGAAATAGAAAGCGGGTGCATATCTCGAAACCTGTTGATGCGCTGCGGGGGTACGTGCGAGTTATAGTGGCGTCTATCCAGCCCCCTCCAACAGCCAGCGCATATAGCGGAGGTGACGTCACACATTGTAGCATATAACATAACATGGTGAATATCCACCGAAAATAAAATTTACACATTTTCAGAGGTCCTCCGCCTGAAAAATGCGCAAGGAAATGCAGCATTTATAAAGTAAACATTTTGCAATCCCTTTGGAAAAAGTTGTAGGTATGTACCTGTTGGCATAGAAGAAGGAACAGGGAGCCATGGGGGCATGGCCCCTATATTCACGATTCTTAGCCATTAACATAAAAGCGTTCGCAGAAAAGAAATGACTTACAATTCGCCCCTTACGCCCTCCCCCAAGTTCTGGACATTTCTACGCCCGTGTCTCAACTTATTATTTTGTATGTGCGGTTGGTTTCTTCAGACAAATATTTCCGAACGCTTCAACTGGAGGCCGCGCAGGGAAAGCTCAATAAAACAATGTTGTTCTCTTTCATTCCAAAAAATCTGGATATCCTTTTCTTCAAAATCAACCCAACAGATGCATGTTTCAAAGCGGTTTTTAAATTTTTGCAGAAGGTTCAGCGAAACAAACGGATTTTCCACCGACACGGGACTACGCGAATCTAGCGGTTTTATAGGGTTTTGTAGCGGTTTTATGGGGCTCCGTGATGCGAGGATCTGGTACTATTTCCCACACTATAATCTGTACGCAGATTTCATTACAAGTTCATCTTTTTAGAGGTGTGAAACAGGTTGAACCTTAAAAATGTCATGCAGACATTGAAAAGGAGATGTTTTTGGTTCACCGCGTAAAGCTTTGTTCGCGATATTTTATCTTTAACTTTTCGATAATATAGGTTTCCGCACAGTTTTCGCCCCACAGACGTTCTGCTGGCAGTCGGTGCTCCGCTTCTATTGCATGTCATTAGGTCTGGCACATATGTTTTAATACTTAATGTAAGAAATCTAAACGTAAAGCGAACAAAATCAGTGTCATGCTGGTTGTAAAATTGAGTGAACTCACCACTCTTTCCACTTGCTCCATAAAAATTACCGGTCTTACAAAACGACACGAACGAACGCACGAATTCAGTTGGATCAAACTTAACCTCAGTATGATAGAAAGAATTTAGTTGTTGGATGTAGGCTCGGTTCCATATCTCTAAATAAAGAATCGGCCTCAGTTGAGTGAAGCCTGCTGGCTGAGCGGCGCGGCAGCCCAGCGATAGCTGGATGAGCCGGAGGCTTACTCGTGTCCAGCTTCTATCTCATAAAATCGGAGCGACTGCTCAAGAGCATTTGAAATGTTGATGCGGCTTGTCCCCAGCCAAGTGCAAGTTGTTTCAAGTAGCTGTGCCATCTAATGCTAAGCCGCCTGGCGCGATGGAATAGTGACGTCAGTATTTCAACGCCGCAGGTGTTTTACAGCCTGAGCCTATGAGGAGTTTTTTGTTTTGGGCGGCGCTTAGAAACAACATTACTGCTTATAATTCTTTAAAAGTGGCTTTGTTTGCATGTTCTAGTGTTACTTTATTCAAAACGGGTTTGGTACGACCTTTAGAAGACTTAAATGTTATGCTGAAAACCTGAGCCATCTAGCCATTCTAATCGTCTTTTCACAACAAGCACTAGTTTTAATGACTCACCAGTAGCTTGAAAATTATTTTACTTTGAAATATGGTCAAAATTTGTTCATCTCTTACGAAGGAGTTGTCATCCAATTGAAATTCGGTAAAAGATGCGGGCTGGCAAGAAAAACAAGATAAGCATTAGAATACCCTAATCCTTTCAAAAAAGTTCTGCTAACACGGAACGAACATGTTTCTGTTTGATCTCAAAATGATTAAAGGCAACTAGATTAATTCCCCGACAGCGTCACTGTCGTGGGACCTCACCAGCAGCTCTAAGGAGCCCGCATCTATACGAGATATGCTCGACAGGCGTTATTGAGAACGCGCGAGTATCTGCGCACCTCATTACCGTGCAATTACCATTGGTTCAATGCACCGATATGAGTATCTACCTGCTGGCGCTACAGGCTAAGAGGGACCTGAGAAGGGTAGTTAGTGCACCCTATTTGTTCCATGTAGGTATTCTTACAAGACTGTCTGTAATGATGTAAGGTTAATGAGCACAGGGTATGTATGAGCATACATGCATACATTGTACATACATGCACATCCGGTCAGAGCGGCGGCTTGAGCTAGAGATAACTTTGTCGATATTTGTTTTGCAAATATGCTTTATGGCTTCAATATATAGATACGATACAATAATTTAGATGGCCTGCTACCGTTCAGTACAGCGAAAGCGGATTCCATTTTTTGAGCGGGTGTGCAAAACTTTCGGGAGGGGGCGCCTTTTCTCCTGGGGCGCGTCTATTTGTTCTCCATGGTGCGGCTTTTGTGTCAGCGGGCGCCATTCATATGTGAAATCGTCTTTATTCTACACAGAGGGTGCTATCTCCTCAGGTAGGCGGTGTTTAGACCTGATTTTCTCTTGACCGGTTAGGGGCGCCGGCTAAATCCGGGGGGTGCCGCCAAAATCCGGGGGTGGGGTGCTTCCCCGGAGAAAGTCAAAACTGGGTGTTCAAAAGTATACTTTTGCAGACCCTCAATTTGTCAGGGTGTGCAACGGCACATCCTGACGTGGGTCAGGGTGTGCAGTTGTTCATGAAGTTGATTTCCACTGCATACCGTATATTCTCACGATAAGATAATTGGCCTTTGGGGACCTTGGATTTCATCTGAAAACATTTTTGTAGGACGCTTTTTAGAGCTTAGGTCAGGCTACCCAACACCGTTTACTGTTTGTTGCTGTCTCGCATGGTTTTGATATATTTTGGGGAGATGTGTACACCCTCATCCCCTGTAAAGGAAAGAGTGGCTCAGACCCCGTCAATGGGCGCGAAAAGTCTTCTACATAGAAAAAATCAGAACCCATATGTTTGTTCGAAAGCCTAGCTTATCACTTCGAATTAAAAACAATATCTTAACTGCGTACACTCTAACCACGTTCACTTTCTGGGTATTAACTGGCCTGTTGGCGTCGTAACGAATAACTAGTATACTTTCTTTTTGCGGCACTTGGTGCAATTAGGCATCTGCGCAGTAGCATAAGCATCTATCCTTCCGGCCTGTATTCACGACTGGAATAACAATTAAACGGGCGGCCGTGCGGACATCTGGAGAAGCAGGGCGGAGACGACAATCAGCACGCTCGTCGCCCAGCAGCGCTAAACAAGCGGAAGCAGCGAGTGCGACCACTTCTCGCGCGATCCCGGCAACATATTTGGCGCGTGAGGAGCGGCTCGTGCTTTGGAAAAAACTGGCAATCGGTTTGGGCATCGTTATCACCACCTCGCTTAATTCTAGAGAGGGATTGTGCTTAACAATATCGTCTTGGCTTTGTCAAGTTGGCATTTTTGAAGGCATATCTGGGCATATATAGGCGTAAATGTAGTCAGGGAAGGAAAAATCAAATCCGTTGTCAACGAAATACCAAATGCTGATGGTTGTCGCCATTAAAAGCCCAATGCCGTTTAACACGCGCAGTGGAGAGGGGTCTGGCGTCAACGCGTAGTGGACTGGTGAGGATTCCAAAGTACCCCGTTATATCTAGGGAACCAAAATAGTTAGAAAAGCCGCCCGTATGGGGCTTTGGGTGCTATGGGGATCCACGTTATAGGAAATTTTAATTGACCCAGATCAATATCTTCAAGGTCAACCGAGGTCGTGAAAGTCAAATCTGGGCCGTGCTGTTTAACTGAAAAACTGCAAAATTATTAAACAATTGCCAATGGAGGGGGTCATTTCAAACCAAATGAGTGAGCGGTATGTACGAATTTCCTTAGACATGTCCCAGGTATGCCCCCTGAAGTTCTAGCTTGTCAAAGCTAAAACGAAATTGTGAAACACCAATCCTGTTTAGGCGTATTACACTAATGGACAAGGTGATCGTATCTCTCAAGCAATGTCATAGTTCAATAATTCGAATCTCGTAAAAAGCCTGTTCAGGAAAAAGTGGCAAGACACGTAACATAAAGAACAGGAAAAGCATAATAAACCCGAAGATCACTCTATGAGTACCAACGAGGGCTCTGACGACCAGAATGCAGCATTGCTGTCACGCGGCTGCCATGATAGAAGAGACCAGAGCGGCAGGGACAGGTCCACACGGCAGACGCTCGTCTCCTCAGGGGCATCGGGGACAACAGCCGGCTCAGATGACGCCGACGCCGTTCAGCTTGTGACCGCACTGTCTCTATCGCCATCAGTATCCTCGCTGAGGAGGATGCGCAGAGCCTCTCCTGTCACCTACCGGCGGCAGATGCGAAGCGGCCTGGTGCCTGGCACCTTCAGCTGTTCGGGTCCCCTCCTGCGCAGCACTGCATCCTCCCCAGCCGATCCATGTCGGTCTCCAGCCTCTGAACTGCACCGCTCACCCATGTCGGACCCTCGCGGGAACACCCAATCCTCCAGTGGCGATCTCACCGGCGAAGCGGCCGCCTTCTCACCGAAACACGCCTCGGTGCAGCTGCCCACTAGTTCTGGGCCGTCGCCGGGGACCTCGTCAAGCTCACCTGCAGACGAGGGCGGCGATCTGTCGCCCTCTTTCCCCGGACCACAACCGCGCCGACGCAGCGTCGAGCTCAACCAGCAGATCTCGTCCATGGAGCTGCACGTCACCGAGCGTCGGCAGCGGAAGGCGGAGAGGCTGCGCAGCTCGATGCAGGTGCTGTCGCCGCACACGATGCGCGAGCGGCTGAGCTGGGAGCTGCCGCACGTGTGGACCCACCGGAGCCGACACGGCCGTCTGCCGGCGCGTCTGCAGCCTCTGGTTAGCAGCGGGTGCTTCACCTCCGACGCGGAGTCACCGTAAGTCCAGGGTGGTATTGTCCACCGACTTTCTGCTCTACTGGCTGCATGTTTATACTGTGGGCTTGCATCTTTTCCTCTCCTTGTGTTTTAAACGTGCGATGCTAAAAGAACGTGCTCGTGGCTAATCTTCATACATAGTTCTCACAGTAAGACTTCTCATCGTAATAGCGTGACATAGTGGACTTCTGCGAATGAATAATGTTCATCTATTTATTTGTTTATAGAAAACAGCGCATCTCATTTGTATGATCTTTGTTTTTTCGTATTGGTTCCATTCGCTGGTTATTGGCAGGAAATATCGTTCGGTTTACCTGTGTTGGATAATTGCATAGGGGTTTCCGCAAACAAGTTGTTACACTTTAACACCATTGATTGCCAAGCTAGAGCCTGACCACTTCAGGTTCCCCAACTTGCTACATGACGACCCTGCTAGCCACGTGACTGCTGGAGAAGGGTCCTGGTTGTAAGGAAGGGGTCCAAGCGTGTATCTCATCTGTTCAGATTCATTGTCCAGGTACTCTCAGAAGATCAGGAGCCAGGAGCCAACGGAGGCCGAAGGGGCCTGTTTTGTTCAGAGGTACCCCAGAGGCCCTCTCTGCTCACCGGGAAAAAATCCGTGTTTGCTCCAGGGCCATATCATTCAAAGGGGGGCAGATCCCCGCCGCCTATGCGCAGAGGCTACCTTTTCGGGCTCTGGCTGATGACACGAATCCCTAGAGGTCTGCACGGGCCTCGATGGTTCTTCACCAGCCTTTAACACCCGCCCCGGGTGGGAGGTGTTGAACAACCCACTCAGGGTTTTTCCGGCGGCACGAAAAATGGCGGCGCAAGGTGCCGCCGTACTCAGCACACCTTATCCTTGATCAATTCTGCAACTTTCAACAACATTTTATGGTTGGGTCATCTCATGTCAGGTCACCAGTGCAGGTCAAATGACCTCACCTCCAGAAATTTGTTTAAGGTGGCATAAGTAAGAAATATGTAAATCTATCAAATTGAAACTTATAGCACATAATGGGCCCACTCAGTAATACAACATATATTTTAGGACTTTTGACATCGATGACCTAAGTACAGGTACGGATCATCACCTCTCTATTGGAAATGCATGGGGAAAACAAGAATTAGACTGTATTTTGGTAGATACAGCAGTGAATACCTTCATATTCCCAAAATCGTAGAATCCTGGGCGGCTAATGCTGCAATTGTTGACATGTGACCTCTCAGATGTCATCTGGGCCTACTTAAGCAGGTTTTAAAACGGGGAGCAATAACTTTGCAGGAAATGAGGCTACAAATTTTATGTTGATTATATTACATTTATATTGTTATAACGAGTAGATATTATGCATATTAAATCCGTCAAACATATATTATTAGCTCGAAAGAAACAGGTAGGGGAGGGAGAGTTCAGCGGCAGCAGACGCTACAGCTGGCACCATCCTGGGACAGATGGGAAAGCAATATGCAGCACACTCAAACAGACTGCTCCAGGTACTGTGATCATCCACGCACACATCCACTCAGCGCAGTGTTGTTCATCCGCCCGCCGCCCGCCCCGAGCGGGTGTTCCAGATATTATCGACTAACGTTCGAGAGAAGGATCCCGGTCATCCCCGCCAGGAGTCGAGCGCAGCTCTTGCAGACCGCACGGTCACATTGCGAAGACACCCAAGCACCGGACTCTGCAACTGCACGCGACAGGATTGCAGGATCCTGCCCCGGACAGACTGCAGCCGACATGGCACGGATAGATCAAGAAGTACTGAATTTTGATCAAAAGGTACCAAGGACACCACTCCGCAGTGAGACACCCAGGCACCACAATCGCTGACACCCCCCCTTCCCCACAATCATACCCCACAATCACAATCACATTCCACAATCACACCCAGCCCCATACAGTGTTCTCAGGGCGGCATTGACGATGCTAGATCAGATAGTGACCTAGAAATGACCTCAGGTCAGGTCATTTTTGTGTTTTGATCTAGTATAGCCATATTATACATCATTCGATTAGATTCACTGGTGACCTGACCTGAAATGACCCATTCTTAAAATTTTGGAGAAAGTTGCGGAATTGATCAAGGATAAGGTGTGTTAAGTACGGCGGAGCTTCGCGCCGCCTTTTTTCGTGCCGTCGAAAAACCCGGAGTGGTGTTCAAACACCCCCTACCGGGGCGAGGGTTAAACCTACTCTAGTCTCACCTGTTCTGATTTTTATATTCTTCTAGATATTAATTTTCGCTCATACAAATGAAGGTTATACTGCAAAGATGCCCTTAGATATCCTGCTCACATGTTTATTTTTATCACAATATGTCCAGCACATTGTTCTACATGACATGAATCCCCGTCAAAAGTTGGCTGTAGCTAATGCTGGAGTTGGCCAGGCAGTCAGCTGTTCCGGTGACCTGTCTCACCCGCACGGACCACGGCTCATTGTCATGCACACCGCGCTCAGCCTATCAGTGTCGCTTCAGCTCACATTTCGCCGCCTGATCACGGCAAAGGCCCAGACAGAGACTTCTAGAGAACTGACAGCCTTCCTGACAGATCGTAAGGATCTTAACTTTTCTGACTGACTCTCCTTATCCCCGCTGAAAGACTTGTTCCATATTTAGTATTTGTGTTAACTTTCGAAAGTCACATTATCCATCTCTGTCTATATAATTCCCCATCGCAACGTGTGCACGTTTGTAATCTTACTTGATGCGCCGACACTTGGCGATACTTGACGCACCGAAATTAAATCTTATGCCTTTAGTTGTTTTGAAATATGTATGCATGATTTCGTAGACCTATTGAATACCCTTAAAAATATGAAATATTGATTTGGGAAATATAGACTTTCACTAATTATAGAGATAGAGCAGGGAATTCCTGCTTATCTGGTATATCTGCGTTCTCATGACGCCGTGATGCTGCACCACAAGATAAAATCACACTGTTTCAAACGCTGAGCGCAAAGCAAGCTCAGAATGGGAATCTGAATATTGTCCTTTGCTGAAATTGACGAACTTTGAATTAATAATATTGCCATCATAATATGAACATATACAGGAATGATACATAATTAAATGGATTAAACTTGATGTTCATTGACTCATTTACACCGATGTATAAAAATTCATTTTCGAAAGGTCCCATATCGTTATTTTTACATCGC
This sequence comes from Lepas anatifera, assembly GCA_034440635.1. Taxonomy (NCBI): domain Eukaryota; kingdom Metazoa; phylum Arthropoda; class Thecostraca; family Lepadidae; genus Lepas; species Lepas anatifera. The sequence goes on along the minus strand of JAOTON010000596.1, from coordinate 796,793 downwards.
CTCGTTTTTAAGCCTCGTCCCGGTGTGGGGATGTTCCAGTTCCCCGCCATTTTTTTCCTGACGGCACCGAAAATGGTAGTGCGAAGCGCCGCCATACTCAGCACACCTTATCTTTGATCGGTAGCGCAACCTTTTCCAAAGTTTAAGTTCGGGTCATCCTGGGTCAGGTCACCAGGCCAGGTCAAGTGGCACCAGTGAAAACAGGTGGCTAAACCTATAGATATACTACTTAAGTCACACTATAGACCAACTAAGTACCATAATGTATCGTACAGGTGTTTTGTATATCAATAACCTAGGGTCAAGTACGGGTCATTACTTTTTCATTAAAAGTACATGGGGAAAACGGAAATTGGCCGAAAGATGGTTGTTATTCTGTAACGAAGGCTTCAAATAATTTCTTACTCTCAAACTAGCAATAGCTCAGAGTGTGAGGGCTCTTAACGTCTCAGAGGTCATCTGGGACTACTCAAGGAGGTTTTCAAACACAGTCCAATACATGTGCAGGAAATGGTGAGATAGCTCTTCTTTTGATACTATTATGTTTGGATAAGCATTGCACACCGATTGATATACACACTGAATATGCTAGCTCATATAGTCACCTTGACTTGGTGCTGTCAGGTTATTTTTGCATGCTGACCAATTATAGTCGTATTTTATGTACATTAGGGTTTTTCATTTTGACAAACTTTCCAGTTGGGATGGATTTCGATGTCGCCCCTGTAGTATTTGTGCTGATGAAGAGTCATGCCGAGCTTGAACCGATTCCGGTAATATTTAAGGGTCGTTCACTTTTAAAATGTGCGTCAGGTCTCTCCACGAGGTCAACGACAGGGCCGAGGGAGCGAACGTCGTCGTAAAAAATTTCGCCGACGCTGTTAAGGGCGAAGATTAGCGTTAGTACCTCCTATGTGCGATACAAAATCACAGGAACAAAGTGACCAAACGCACCAAGGCTGCCTTCTTGGCGTGATTACTCTACGCGGAGACAGATCAAGTGTGAAATGCCAGGTGAGTCAATCGACGTATGATTAGACGTGCGCACTAAACTGTGCACTGTGTTCATATATCCTGTGAATTGCTAATGAAGGCAATTCTCGCATCTAATATAATTAATAAAACAGGTCAAAGATAGAATTGCGAAAAATCTAACCTTAACCCGCGCCCCACCGGGGGTCCGGCGCCACCTTCGCTACACCGGGGGGGCATCGATGGCGCCCCGCTCTAACTCCGAAAATATGGGCGTTAGCGCAACTCTGCAAAGTGAAATAGAAAGCTCGCGTGAATTCAGTAAGAAATTACTTCACATGTTTTAGTGCTCAGGTCAATTGTTTAACCTCCAGAGGTCAAATTAGGTCAAGATCGGCTATTTTCACTCAAATATGCAATGATTAAGCAAACTGGGCATAACTCTTATGTCATTAGAGCTATTGAGGCCTGGTAAAGTACATTTGATAGCAAATTGTCAGTACTTTTTCCGCTATGTGGAACGTAAAGACCTCCCGCCAGTGGTTTGACCTCCAGAGGTCACCTCGTGACCTAATATGACCTGAGGTCACGAAAGGTCAAAGAGTGACCTTGCCGTATATCAAATGAAAGCCAGTGACAAGACAAACACGATGGTGTCTGTTTCACCGCTCTAGCTTAATTAGGTCAAAAGTTATTGTCAAAATACTGTTTTTGACCTCTGGTGACCTTGGATGACCTTGGAAAAGTCAAAGGGCAAATATGACCCCTGGGATCCGTGAAAGGTTGTCAAAAAACGTTGTTCAGAGCAGTCTGAGTATTTGCAATCATTTTTGTGGCTCTTATATCATGAAAAACTTTTCCCCATGCTTTTCCAATAGGAGAGGTCGCCTCGTGACCTGACCTCAGGGCACGAAATCGAAAAATCCCGGATATACACCTTGTAGACCCTGGAGGGGTTATGAAGTGTAGGAAGTTTCAAATTGATCGGCTTTGAAATGTAGCTCTTACAGAGCTCTAAAGGTGAAGTGAGGTGATCTTGGTTGACCTCGTCTGGTGACCTGACCTTGGGTGACCCGGGGTAAAAAATTTCAGGGATGAAAGGAAAATAATGCAGTGAGAGGTAGAGCCCTCAACCGCGGTGCTGCGCCTCGTCGTTTTTCTGCTATCCCGGAAAAACCTTAGGGGGCCATCGATGGCCCCCGGTGGGGCGAGGGTTAAACTGTCTCACTCAATGTATTAGCTGCGGACACTTCCACACATGAGGTGGCTTTTCAAGCACCGTCGTAATGGACATGAAGTGATGCAAACTATGGAAGGAGACGGTAAGGATAAGGATGGATGAGGGTAAAGTAAGGTGGAATACTACCTGTAGGGGTCGCTGCTGCCCAAGGCGCATGCGCCCGCTGCCTCCAGGTAGTTTAAGGATGAAGAGGAGAATAAGGATAAGGATTTCCGGCTTGTACACACACACACACACACACACACACACACACACACACAAACACACACACACACACACACACACACACACACACACACACACACCCACACACACACACACACACACACACACACAATTCACAGACAGCCAAACGCTTACGTACACACACACACATATGCACTAAAAACAAAACTGAGGAAGATGAAGGTGAAATCGACGATGCTCGACTTCGTATTCGTTTCATTTTCGTATCCACATCCAGCTCAAAATAAGTCACTTCTTTATTCTTCTATGAATCTTGGCTTCATGTTATAATTTTTATCTTGTCTCCGTAACTTTATTTTTTGAAATAAGATAACTTGGCCAAGGCCATCACCACTAGAAAGCCTTGAAAGTGGATGGAATTTTTAAACACTCTGCTCCAGACACTTCTTGTCCCAAGCGGCGTCCAAAATCACGTGCGTCGAAGCGAAAAATCAAGCGTAAAAATAGGCCGCAAAAATAGCATGGAGGACAAAACCACATTCAATATTTCATATTTTGTCTTGCTTTATCTTATCCCACAGATGTCTGAGGCGAATGAAAATCAGTTCGCGATGTAGCCAAGAAAAATAACAATACGCCATTGCAATATCAACTTCGAGCGTAAGTTAGAACAGGATGAATTCCGTCAATTTCTTGAGCACTGAAAAACACGTCCTCCCACTGTGAGCGACCGACTTGTAATGATGGTAATGATGAGTGATGCACTGGCTATGACTCACCAATGGTGAGTGACTTGTAATGGTGAGTGAGTCATGCACTGGCTAGTTTTGACCTTTTTGCGCTTTAAAAGGCCTACTTATTTTTTCACCTTGACAGAGTCTACAATTTCACCCTATAGGCAATCTGACATCATTCGATTGGGCTTCACGAGAGGATTTCAATGGTGACCTAAGGTGCTTGAAATGCTCAATGCTTCACCTAAAGTGACCTTTCCAAGGAAACAGGCCAAATGTTTTGGTATCAACTTAAGAAATGGGCTAAGAGCAACTCGTAACCGATGTTTGAAGTTGATTCCATCCATACTTCTTGATAAAAGCTCATTTCGTGATTTTCCCCATACATTTGCAATGGGAAGGTCATGCTCTGGACATGATCTTAGGTCACTAATATAAAGATCCCGGAACATATGCTGTAGCTTCTGGTGGGTCCAATATGCGGTATGGGTTTCAGCCTGATCGATTAAGCCTCCTTTTTATTATGCAGTCCTAAGCATTGCTTATGTAAGGTCACTTCACCTGGCCTGGTGACCTGACCTGATATGACCTTGAGCTAAAATTTTCAGGTAAGATGTAAACTTGATACAGGAACAGCTAGACTAAGTTTGGCGGCGCTGCGCGCCGCCGTTTTTCGTTCACTTCGGAAAAACCCGATGGAGTCTAAAAGACCCCCACCCGGGCGAAGGTTAATATACTAAGTACATTCCTCAAGTTATACTAGCCTCGCACTTTCATAGAATGTAAAACCACAAACAGCTGCTGCCGGTGGCTGTGTTTTCTTCGTCAAATAAAGTAACAAAGAGCCGTACAGTATCGTTGTGGTTTCGTCATGTGCCTTTTGATTATTTTCAGGGCAGCACTTATGCTACTTTTCTTTTCGATATAGTTTCTCCTTGCAGTGGAGTGGCAGCTTTTCATTTATTTTTTCCGGTTCTTCCATGCGTTAACAGTCCGCGTCGATGCAATTTAAACAGAAGGGAGGTAGTTATTATCCGTGGGTGCCCAAGCCATCGCTCACCAGTCTCCGAAATTGAAATATGACAGGTGGGGCGTTCCAGGACAAATCGACCAGGCACCACCTAGATTGTACATAGCATAGTCTCAGATTTCGTTCCAACCTCGTATACAGGGTTATCAGTGGCGTAGAATTCAGATTTGAGAATATTTATTTTCTTGAAATACGGGTTTTGGAGTTACAGCTTGCTGAAAATCATGAAAACCCGTGTTTTTGGAAAACATGGTGGTATACAAACATCATTTTCTGTGTAGTCATTTGTTATGGATGCTCATTTAAAACGTGATTGTATTTAAAATTATGTTTCCAACTTTAAAAATTTAGTTTTCCAAAAATAATTATTTCTAAGTTTTTGAAAATTTGTATTCAATTTTCAAAACAATTTTTCTATGTGTGGACAATGATTCACCTTAAACTGATCTGGCGAAAAATGTTTCCCTCTGACTGTGCTTTCTAATAACATCACTTAGATTTTGCGTTCTTGAATTTATCGAGATCTAATCAACCAAAGAGTGACGCCATGCGCGCGAAAATCGGCCACCCGGCGCGCCCCACTGTTAGCTGACTGGCACTTCGGCCAACCGACGACACGCACGCGTGTGGTGCTCAGCGGAGACTATGGGTTAGAAGTTTGTTGCTAGGGAAACATGCATCTACATAAGCACATGAAATTGTGAATTTTTTTAAGGTAAGGCTGTGCCGTCGACGAAAATATTTTCTAGCATTTTTCTTGCATCTTTTGTTTTCGGCTTCAGTAAGGTTGCATTAAGAATAAGGAACGTAATCAACATACGTTATAAAGTATGTGCTTTGAAGTAAGGTGGAATAAATATTATTCAAGTCCTGGGTGGAGAGCGAATTCATAGCTAAAGGGCTGTGTTATGACAGTAGTGTACTAGATTTAGTGGCTTTTGGTTTGGTTCACCAGCAGAGGAGGCAGAGGAGGATGAATCAATGTACCAAAAGACAGTTTTAATTTCTATTGAGGTATGAAAGTAACCTATTTTGATTCACAGTTTGGATGAACGTTCCCCTTGACGTTTACCACTTCAGTTCTGAAATAAAATGACAAACTCCAAGCAATTCTATTATGTTTTGAAAACGGCAATACAAAACTGAGAGCACAGAGCAAAGAATAAACCACCTTCAAAGGATCAGTTCAACCAAAAGCCTATCTGTTCTGACGGTAGTCCCGTCCAGCAGCGGCAATACATGGGAAACATCGACTTTGGCTGAAACTGTTGGAGTGACCAGTGAGTCAGTCGATGATGCTTGTGTCTCCGCAGCGAGCAGCTCTTCAGTAGCTGCCTCGGGCTGCTGTCTGTTTCTTCTTGAGCAATTGTGACATTTTAGGAATTTAATTTTTCTATGTCTTGTAAGGAGCCGTCTTTTGCGAACAACTCTCGACGGGGTCAGCACCAGAGGTTCTGTTTTTGGCCCCGGCGTCCCGAAGCCGGGACCGGATGCTGGGCCCAGCCGGGACTTTGCCAGGACTGGGTCTGTACCGGGACCGTGCCGGGACCTCTGAGGATTTGAGAGCGTAATAGTCTTAACACGCGCCCCGCTGGGGGCGAAATTCACCCCTCCTGGTTTTTCCCAGATAACGCAAAAACAAAAAAACGCATAACAACGAAACTTACTGTACCTTATCCCTAAATAATTTTACACATCTGATCAAATGTTTTAGGTAAGGTCATGTCAGGTCAAGGGGCTATTCAAGGTCAAGTGACCCGAACTCAAAACCCAAAATCACGAATTTGAATCGGCGCCTAAGGAACATCAGAGAACCATTCAGTTTGAAACTTTCAGAATATGATAAGGTCATTAGGGCCTACAAATCTGCTATCTCGGAATTTCGATAATGTTGACCTAAGGTGGGGTCAATTTTTGGTCGCCCCATTATAAGTCTATGGTGAAAAATAGAATGGGCTTATTTTCAGTAAATACTGGATAGATAAAGCTGAAAAACCTCAAACCGTTCATTCTTACCCCGATCTTGACCATAAAGTCGAGTTTTTTATCATCTGACCTCTCAAAGGTCATGTCAGGTCACAGGAGCATAGAGTGATTGTATTGCCAATAACTTCTCCCTGAATTGAGATAAAGCTCCCATTTTGCTTGCATTGTGATTATATTGTCATGGGGAGTCGATTGATATGCAGCATGACCATACCAGGTCACTGTGACCCTGACCTAGCTCGAGGTCAGGTAATTTTCACTATTTGACCCAGCAAGGTCATATTATACATCATTCGGTTTTCCGCGATGAGAGAAATCCAATGATGCATACAAATTTTACCTAGCTCTACTGAGTACAGATCTATAGAGAGAAACGTACACTGCTCTGTTGTAAGCCTATGGAGCCTTCTTTGACCTACGCTGACCTCAATATTGCCCTGACATAAAATTCTTAGTATCAAATCTCTTCGTCTTATCAAGAGCTTTTGAACGCCGTCCGTATTTTTGTTTAGCTTTCGTGGGAAATGAGATACGGAGGGGGCAAAAAACGTCCCCCAGCGGGGCGCGTCATGCAAGGGACCCCAGCGGGGCGCGTGTTATCTAGGACCTGTGTTCCTTGGGGCTTAAATCAGATTGAGATTAGTTAATTGCTTACCAACTAAATTGGTTTTCTCGAAGAATTTGACGAATAAATAACCTAATATGGCTAACTACGCACACATCAATTGTCTTACTTGAACATATATGGGGCTGCTCACAAATGACGTATCGGGGGGGGTGTCGGGCCGCAAAGTGACATACCATGGCCAGGGCTGGAGATCTCTTCTCGATCCAGGGGGTTTTGGGTGGGCTAACGCTGGCATGGCAACACAAGTCCTAATTTAGTTGTAATAAGCTTCATTCGAAAATGAAATGGAAGAACACAATTACACATAATTCATGACTGAAATACAAAATCCAAGTTTCCGATTGAAACCTCTAAGACAATTTTTTTACATTTTTTCCTATTTTTCCTGCATTTTGTCCTATTAACCCGAATTTTTGCCGGCACCAATGGCAGGACCATGTTGGGTCTTGCTGGGACCAGTCGAGGCCTTCCGGCCCCGGGACTGGCGCCGGGACCAAGAATCTAGAAAAAAGCAAATCCTCTAGTCAGCATAATAGGTCCTCGAATCCCGTGGCATTCTACCACTCCTATGTCACACAAAAGTGTGAACACCGACAGCAGAAAACTGGCGTCCGAAACGAAGTAGCCACCCTAAAGCCTCCATTTGACCTCCAACTGCCTAAGTAACAATGCCATAGTAACTGTGGAGGATGTGCTCCCAGCTTCATGAGCTGTGCGTGGACATCTGACACCTCGCGCGTATCTTAACACGCGCATTGACGGGGGCGGGTACCCGCCCCCCTCGGGTTTTTCGGAGACAGCAGAAAAACGGCGGCGCGTAGCGCCGCCGTACTTGGTATACCTTTTCCCTCATCGTTTTTACAACTTCTGTGAAAATTTTAAGGTTAGGTCATCTCAGGTCAGGTCACCATTACAGGTCAAGTGACCCGACCTCAAAAAAAGTTTAAGATAGCATAAGTCGGAGCAGGGTGAACTTATCCGATTGAAACTCATATCACATAATGGCCCCACCGAGTTCTCTAAAATATGTTCCGGTATTTTTGATATCGATGACCTAAGGTCAGGTACGAGGCATGACCTCTCCATTGGAAATACATGGGAAAATGGTTTTTACGGAATAACTCAGTAACGAATGGTGATAGAGCATTTATTTTAGCTGCATTAGCCTCGCCTGGGCTTTGCTGTTCTAATGATATGCATTTTGTATAATTTGACCCTGACCTGACCTCAGGTCAGGTCAAATCCTTGATTTGACCTAGCAAGGTCAAATTATATATCATTCGATTCGGCTTGCTAAGAGGATTCATATAGTTCAAGTCGTTTTGCTCTATCTTTACTTGTTCAGATTTAATGGCCGAAAAACTGAATTTACATGTTATCCCTATGACGGGCATGTTTTGACCTATCGTGACCTTAAATGTGACCTGATAAAAAATGGTTCAAATGTTTTCGATGGAGAAGTGGATGGGCAGCCCAACGCCGTTTACCGTTTTTCGCTACCTACCGTGGTTCTCGAGATCTTAGGGGGGCGGGTACCCGCCCCCCGTCAATGCGAAGGTGGCTCAGACCCCCGTCAATGCGCGTGTTAAACGCACTGACGCACAAACCGGGGTGGGGACCGCACAACTGCGGCCAAGGTTCATCCGTGTTGGATACGATGTCGTTTCAACATGCAAAACAGACCAAGCTTGCACAAATGCAGAAGTCTCTTCATTTTCAAAATCCAAATGTATGACTCAAATCCGTAATCGATTTTATTGGCAACGTTAAGATATGGCGAGTCGTGCACCCTTAACCGAATAAACATTGCATTTATCCCAACCTTTTGTTGAACACGTGTTTTTCTACTTTTATTTCCCACCTTTAATCACGATTGCAAGAGTTCACACGCTCCCGAGTCAATCTACTGCCCGTGCCCACGCACCGGCGCACATAGGCCCTAAATGCCTCCGTCCGTGGCCAATATTACATTTCGTGGAAAACTCCTTCGCAATACCGCAAATTCCCCCCGATACTTGGACAAAGGAGCTCATATGACAGATAATTGAACAGCGCATAAAACCTGCATTCGACATATAGGTTTTATTTTACATGGGCGTAATCAGGACAGTGAAAAGAGGGGCATTTGGAGCAACTTAATCTAGCCCAAGGTGTCCGTAAAATATTTTTCAGAGGTTGTCGTGGCGCCATGAATTGTGACCGAATTGTAGTTTAAAAAACACTGCAAACAGTAAACATGTAATCCATGAACAACAATACAGCAATCTTGGTGTGCCATAAATTCATAAGCGTCACCACGAACAACAAAACGGGAGGCATCATAAATGTCTATTTGAGCCTGGTTTTTCTTTCTAAGCCAGCTTTTTGGTATGATTGTAACACCTTTTCTGCATGGGAATGTTCTATTATAACCGGTATTCGAGTGATTATTAACAACCACACTGGAGAGGGGTCCGACATTAACGCGCACAGGATGGGTGTGGGGGGCGGCTAGTAAGCCCCCTGAGATATCGGAAACTTAGAGGCTTAAGAAATTCCGATGAGGGGGTGGGTGGGGGCTATGGTGATCCACATCATAACTAATTTTCATTGACCTAGGTCTATATTGTCAAGGTCAAACGTGGTCATAAAGGTCAAATTTTGACCATGCTTGGGACCTGTTGGGAAATGCCCTGATAATGCGTGGAAAAAGCCGGGAGTAAGCTAAAGCCGGACCACGGTCATAGAGGTTGTGTCGCAAAGAATCTTTCCTTCATTTTTGAGGTCTAGGTCATTCAAGGTCATCGACCTTTGACGTCAAAATATGGTATATTCCCTATTATGCACACTTAAAGTAGCACTATAGCAAACCTTGTGCTGGAAAGGAGGATTGACCTTTACCCATGATCTTTAACCTTGACCTTGAACTTACAACTGGGCTACCTTTACTATGACGTCATAACATAATATACGTCAGACTGGGACACGTAAAGCACCGGGGTCAATGACCTTGAAATTGCTGGTATGACTTTAAACTTTGACCTCGACCTTCACGTGAGGTGACCTTGACATATCATCCCGTCTATATGGCACTGTAACGTCACCACTTGGTCTCCAATGCAAGCAAACCGGTTCGACTGCGCGGTGGCGGCGATTTCAAAATGTAGGTCTGACTTTAGAAGCCTACAAATCAAACAATTTTCGACAAATTTTCAAAATTATTTCACTATTCCACGCGCTGTTAAATTTTCTCAAATGCGACCGATTCCCGTGTTTTGGCTACGAGCGGTTCTCCGGTCATCACGGAAAAAAGTAGTTGGGAGAGTATCCGAGGCCCCTCCAGTGCGCGTGTTAACACGCAGAGTAGAAGAAAGGGGTAGAATATATCCCTACCTTGTGTTTCTTCAACAAAGCATATCAAAATATCAGTCCGTGAAGGTCAGTACGTTTCTCTCCCCCCCCACCCTCCGCTACATATGATATCGCGATATCGCCAAATATGGGACGTAGGTCACCTGAGCAGCCCGAGCGTCATCTTGCGTCAGCTCGTGACAGTGGGAACGGCGAGGAAATTCGATTCCCGATTAAATCCCTAGGACACCTCGGGACTGCGATGGTTACGGCGACCGTTCATTTGGATGAAAAGGTATGACTGGTATTCACCATATGTGGTTTAACGTGTGATATGCAGCAAAACAGGATTCTTAGGTATCGTTTTTTTGCTGTCCCGGCATTGCTTGAAGGTGTTATAATAAATGTCTGAATCCCGGGATCACGAGAGGCTTAATCCCGTGATTGGGGCTTTTTGAAAATAGCGGGATCCCAATTCCGAGATTGACATACCTATCAGGAACATTTCTCATGCAATAAATGGTTCGTTGTCGGCAGTCCCTCCGGGTATTTGGATAACAGTCAACACAGCAGTCAATACACATATTTAGACGGTTATAGTGCTTTGAAATTGTATAAACTAATTTTAGCACTTCTCGGCATTTCTTATAGCATCGTTCTCTGATATTCCACTCATATTGCTCATTCTTGGCCGGTCCATGCCTCTATTCGGTAACCCACGGCGTTGCGTTAGCACCGCAGCGGCCTGGTTGGAGCCACAACCTGAGTTATTATATGTCATCTGGAACGCGGGGCTGCAAGTGGACGCAAGATATTTTGACTTGCCCTTGTAGAGCACATCCTAGGGAATCGTTTGATGGTAGTTTTATGCTGTGCCGATGCTGGCCAAGTTTTAAATCCCTCTCTTTGTATTAGTAAATCTAACAGTTTTTGAGATATGCAGTATACTGAGAGAATGGTCTATAGAATAGTTGTCAAAACTATTTTTGCATTATTTTATACTAAAACCCATTGAAAAGGGCTCACACAACAGTGGTATTGCCATACTTTGACCTGTTCTTGCTTTCATGATCGATTTTAAGCATAATGAAATGTACGTAGTTTTCGCTGCAGATCTCTGGTCCGCGGGTGGCGCACCCGAGTGCTTACTTCAAGCAACTCTACAAAGACTTCCGGAGCACGGTTTGTGTTTTCCATGCCTGTTTCAAGTGCAGTGAAGAATTCTCTATCAGTATATGTGCTCAGGAAATGATTAAGAAAAAGTTGCATTTTCGTAATATTGGCCACGGACGGAGGCATTTAGGGCCTATGTGCGGCGGCCGCGCCGACGACGGCCGGGCGCGCCAGGCGGCCGATTTTTAGGCGCATGTTGTCATTCTATGGCTAATTAAACATTGATAAAGTTTAGAACGCAAAAAGATATTGACTTCTCTAAGGAGAGGAGACATGGGTGCACATTTTTTGTGAATACCTTTAACGTAAATTACTGGCCACACTTAAAAAAACGTTGGAAAATATGATTAAAACATATCTAAAAAATGGAACATTTCCAATTAAAAACAAGATGCTCAAACTTTGGTTTTTATAAGATAAATCTAATCCCGCGTCATTTTAAGCTAAGAGGGGATGAGGTAGCTTAGTGGATAGCACCCTTGTCTTCTAAGCCACCGGTCCCGGGTTCAAGTCCCGGCGGAGCCTCTGAATAAGTCGATCTGATCTCCAAAATCTCTTCCAAGAGGGTGAGAGTTGGCGACGCCGTATGACCCTGGCAGTTGGTGCGTCGTTAAAAACCCCAACCATTAATCCCATTTGAAGCTAAGAATTGAAAGTTAAGGCAGAAAATAATCGCTGTATATCACCATGTTTTGCAAAACCGGTGATTTGCACGATTTTCTTCAAGCTATAAATCCGCAACCGTACGTCTGAGGGAAGAAATAATCTCAGATCAGAATTTCACGCACCTGACAACCCAGTAGACGAAATTGAAACGAAATCTGAGACTATGCTATGTAGGGGCAGTGGCAGATCCATGGGGGGCAAAAAGGCATTTGCCCCCCAAACGGAAAAGCTCGGGGCAAAACTATGTTTTTGCCCCCCTCCCAAAGTGATTGACCTCCTTTTTTCCCGACTGTTTTTTAGTTTATAAGCAAGATTTTGGTGCTTCAACTCTCAACTTCAAACAGAACCAGTTAAGATCAGTGTAAATATTGGGCCTTGGACTGGAAAAAGTATCTCGAGCCCATTTTTATTATCCCGTAACGTTTTTTTGCTTTTTGCCTCAAATACCCCAAAAAATTCTACCACAAAGTGATATTGTAGCACTGCTTTCACGGCGTGACTTTTTTTGCTTTTCGACTTTGGTTTGCCCCTCCCAAGCTGACCGGCTAGATCCGCCACTGTGTAGGGGCCTGGTTCATCTGTGCTGGAACGCCCCAGGTGTCAATGAGATCTTTCTGACCTTGCCTTCGGAAAATGTTTCGGCTTGAAGAAGCTTATTTACCATTGGGAGCAAGGGGACCTTGAGATGGGTACGGACATTGAAACAAAATGCGAAATTGAAACATGAAAAATTTTATTAGAAGGGAAAACTGCCTGAAATTAGAATGCTAACCATCAGAAAAATGTATGCCCCATTTCCAGAAGGATTTGAGTTGCCTTTGCCCAGGGTAGTAGAAAATTGAACATTCTAGCAGCCCCTGTCCAGAGGAAGGGTGGTGTTTGAACACCCCTTCAGGTCTCCGACGACCCCCGAAAACCGCAGCGCGAAACGTGGACGTACTTTGCACACCGTATTCGTGATTGTTTGTGCAAATTTTCTCAAAATGGAAATATTGTGTTATCTCAGGTCAGGTCACTATGCCAGAGAAAGTGATTTATTCTCGAAGACTTCAAATGACATGAGTGAAAATAGGTTTAGTAATCTACTGACCTAATATATTCATTTCACACGGAAGACCCACTGACAACCACAAGTTGAGGTACCGGGATTTGCGATATTGATAACCTCGTCTCAGGTACAGGTACATACATACATACCTCTCCATTTGAAACACCCACACCTGGAGAATTGGAATTTGCCGAAAATGACTCTGTTTATGTATAAGGGACGCCTGAGGATAATGTCCTTTAGCAGCATGTGTGGCTTTGGACCTGTAACCTCTGGGAAGCTGATCCGGAACTGCTAAGCAGGTTTCGGACTTCGGTCAATAAATTTGCAGGAAACTGTGATGAAGATTTCAGTTTGATAAAGTATGTTTGGATTATCGTTGCGAGTCGATTGGTATACATACTGACTATGCTGGGTCATATCAGCTATATTTTGACTTCGTATGGTTATGCCATAGGTAAAACATTAGATTCGGCGTTACGAGAGGAATCGTGTAAAGCCCAAAAACAACTCTAACTCACTCCTAGTCGGACGCTAAAGTGAAGAAAAGATATCCTCCATCCTGTCTTATTCATTGATCTTCCAGGACCCCAAAATTGATCTCAGCCAACAAGTTACTGAACCAGTTTCTTAACTATTTACTATGGGCAATCTACCGTCTCTGTTTACCTTTGTATTGTTGTATCCTTGGCGTTTTTCCAGGGGCGTGTATTTTGGTAAATTATTGGGGTTCCAAAATTTAAAAAAATGTCAATAACCACCATCGTAAAAGGTATTGCATAATAAAGCGCGTTTTAGCCCTCCCACACACCTATTTCACCCGATGCAACAAATTAAATATATTTAGAATGAAAAACGCGAAAATTTAAAGAATGTTTCAAAACAACTCTACTGTTTTGATTGCGGCTGCCCGAACACCTTCCAAAGATATATAAATATATACCCCTGTGCTTTTAACCAATGTTTTGGGGATGGATAACAGTTTTGCCGACGAGAGGGAGCCTGGAAATTTCGGACAGTTTCTGACGGAAGGGGGAGGGCAGTCAGCTATTTTTTACAATTGCGGTTAAAGGGGAAGGAATTTCAAACACCCCCAGTTTTGGCTGACATCGTAAGTAGATAACCCATAAGATTAACAGGAAACGGGTATCAAAGTTCCGCATTGAGATATCTGGTGCTTTAGCGCTGTCAAATAAATCAAACTGCTGGGAGTTGTGGTGGAACAAAGAATGGTGCGGGCACAGTAATGCCTATGTAAAGCTGTTCAGAACTTTTTCGACTCGCTGGAAAGAATAAATAAGCTCTGCAGCCTCTCAACATCAAACGCCTTCCGTCCAATTATCCACGTCCGCGTCTGAATATTGCCTCACAGAGTGGTGTCTGTCGGTGCCTGCCAGCAAGGGCGCACAAAGTTACCAACTTTGCAGCTTTAACTAAAGTGGAACCGCAAAAACCTGTAGAATACCGAAGGTCTGAAAATACAACATTTAAACCAGAATCACTGAGCCGGAGAGCCTAAACAATGTATTAATGGGAATGCGGCATTTGGGTGCAATAATGGGCGCGAAATGGCCAAGACGCTGAAAGCGCCCTAAAACCCCAATACACACACACACGGTGCAATTTCAGACTGTGGTGGTTTCAGGGGCAATTCACGCTGAAAATAATGGATTTGGCCTTATTTCTGCTGACAACATGGCTAATGAGCTTGATATTTCGATTTGTTTAATATTCCTCTATTAGCAATAAAAAATATCCCAAATAGGGCACCGTTGAATCAGCTCATTAGCAGGCAGTAAATTTTGCCAGACTTATTATCTGATTAGTTAGTAATTTGACGATAAAGCTATGTATGTTCTATCACATGGCTATCTCAATTCAAATACCATTATGAAGTACCACCTACATTCTCTTTAACCCTCGCCCCACCGAGGGGCTATTGATGACCCCCTAAGATTTTTTCGAGATAGCAGAAAAACGACGAGACGCAGCACCGCGGTTCAGGGCTCCATCTCTCACCCCATCATTTTTCCACCATTCCTTAAATTTTCTACCACAGGCCACACAAGGTCAGGTCACCAGACGAGGTCAACCAAGGTCACCTCACTTCAACTTTTGAGCTCTATAGGAGCTACATTTCTTTGACGATAAATCTGAAACTTCCTACACTTCATGACCGCTCCAGGGTCTACGAGATATATATCCGGGATTTTTTTCGATTTCATGACCTGAGGTCAGGTCACGAGGTGACCTCTCCCATTGAAAAGCATGGGGAAAAGCTGTCCTATTATCTAAAAAGTCACTAAAACGATTACAAATGCTCAGCTTGCTCAGAAAAGCGCTGTTGGACACCCTTTCACGGATCCCAGGGGTCATATTTTCCCTTTGACCTCTCCAAGGTCATCCAAGGTCACCAGGGTTCAAAAACAGTATTTTGACGATAACTTTTGACCCAATTGAGCTAGAGCGCTGAATCAAACATAATCGTGTATGTCTCGTCACTGGCTTTCATTTGATATAAGAAAGACCAATTTCTGACCTTTTGTGACCTAAGGTCATATTAGGTTACGAGGTGACCTCTGAAGGTCAAACCACTGGCGGGAGGTCATTATGTTCCTTATAGCGGACACAGATCTGGTCTTTTCCTATCAAATGTTTTTTTACCAGATCTCAATAGCTCTAATTGCATACGAGTTAGGCCCCGTTTGCTTAAGCATTGCACATTTTAGTGAAAATAGCCTATCGTGACCTAACTTGACCTCTGGAGATCAAGCCATTGAGCTGAGCACTTAAAAATGTTCATTGATATCTTACTGAATTCACGCAAACTTTCTAATGCACTTTGCAGATTTGCGCTAGTCCCCATATTTTCGGAGTTAGAGGGGGCCATCGATGGCCCCCGGTGGGTCGAAGGTGGCGCCGAACCCCCGGTGGGGCGCGTGTTAATTTATTACGTTTTATACCGAGCGGTAGAAAAAAACTAGGGCTAGCAAAGTTCTACATGGCTTGCACATTGAGAGAGAGGGTTAACAAGTGAAACAACAGTTTCCAGGAGAAAGTTGCAAATTCCGTGGGAAAGCCTGCCAGCGAACAAGTTCAAGCTACTTTGTAGAACTTTGTCACAACGGAGTATGTTGCCTCTAGCAGAGTATTAGAAATACAAATAAAAGGCTCCATCAAACACATACAACTACTAATGACAGTCGCTTAACAAACTTTTGTCTTTCGGGTGAGGATGTAATTGAGGTGGTGTTTGAGGTGCGTCAAAAGAGTTTTGGTGTGATAAGTAACTTAATGCAATGTGGTAAGTAAGCGGATAAGTGCTACATGAAAACCAAAATGGTTGGGTTGTATTCACAGAAATATAGACTACTCATATAATGGTGGATCTCAAGTCGCTAGAGTTGATATCTCTCTTCCGGTCTGGGTGTCGACTTTTGTACATCGCCATTTTTTCTGTAGAATTACTTCAGCAATTTATCTGCAGCCGTGGCAAGCAGCCATGTGTCTGCAATTCTTCATATTATAATTTGCGTTGAGTTAGGAAAATCGTAGCAAAAGCCCATTTCGCCTGTGGGGAACATAGTCACCACAATGAGGCAAAATTACCATTCTGTTTTGAACGAAATTTCAGCTCAAATTGGATCGCTAAATTACGGTATTTTAATCCGCATATCGCAGTTTTTACCTTGGAAGATAACGGGTCCAGCGTTTTCTGACTTTCTGACATAGGAGATTGAACCTTTTCTCACGATTTGTGATGGGGGGTCAAAATATGTTCTGATCCCCCAGCGCTCGGAGATGTTGAGATGAGGCAGCTTCCATGTGCTTCCATGTGCTTCGGACAGTGGGACACAAGCCGTACGTCATCGAAGAAGCACGCGAGTGCAGCGCCTTCTTCCCGGCCATCAGTTTCGGTTTCAGTTTATTCATTGTATCACCAACGGGCCAGAGGCCCACTTAAAGATGAAGTCATCGGATATAAAACAAAATCATACAGGTCCAATATACACACATTGATAGGTACAATTCCCAAGATATGACTAGCAGATAATAAAGTCAAATACTAAGAGGCTAAAAGAGCCTAAAAACATTGTCACGATATAAAATCGCATAAAGTAAAAAAAACATCCTAAAATGTAAGACTATAGAATATAGCAAAAAATATAAAAATCCAAGAATCACCGCACTGAAGCCATCAAACTATATTCTTGGCGGCGTAAGAAATTTTATCACTTTCAGTTTATACTGCCCAGTTGAGGAGTTCCAAATATCAACTTTGCGAAAGTTATCTAAAAAAGTATTGCACAGTTTCGGAACCCTGACAAAAAGACTCGACTTGATCGTATTCACCCGAGCATATGGTACGTACAGTAAGGCTCTGCAGCGAAATGTCCCAGGTCCAACAGCCAGGGGGAAACCTTGGAGAAGAAACTAAGAATCGATGCAATTTGTAAGAATGTTTCTAATGAACATGAGGTCGTGCTGCTTTGGTCGAGTTTCGATTGTTGCTATGCCAAATCCGCTTACTTCATCTCCTTTGGAAGGAACCTCCTGCTGGAAATTCCCCACAACAGTTAGCTTCATCTCATCTCTCAGACGCCGTAGCAATCGGATCAACGTGCTATATCGATCCATTGATACGTTTTTCCTGAGTTCTTCAGCTCTTTCAGGAGGAACAACACCAGTTCATCCACTGTGTTGAACACAGTGCCCGAAGGTGCCTCTTCTGGAACCTCCGGTTTTCCGGCATACGCCCACACTTCCCAAACGTACTGCGTGCTGGCAGCTGCCACTGTTCTTACCTGCAGGCCATACCGCCCAGGTTTTCTAGGCATATACACACGGGACGGGCGCCGTTCACGGGACTGCACCAGACTTTGGTGATGATTAAGCACTCGGTGGGTTTCAGGTGCTTCCGGAAGAGCTGGAGTACACCCCTGATGGGCGTCAGGGGGGTACTCCAGACCTAATATGTCTCTTTGTCTCCTTCAGTCCTTTAACTCTCAGTAGGATAGATCATCAAAGGAGAGTGTTCCCAATATAATCTGGAAATGTATATTCTCAATCGTCTTTTTCAGCTGTGTGCCCATCATCACCAGTTTCTTAACACCCGCCCCGGTGGGCCTCCGAGCCACCTTCACCATGGTGGGGGAGTTCAAATACCCCCTCAAACTCGGCTCCTATACGGGATAGCGAAAAAAAACACGAGGGCTGGTAGATAGCTTATACAAATTCATGATGAAACTACATCGGTCACTTTTTGGTTCAAGTCAATATTGAGGTCATGACAGGTCAAAGAAGGCTGCATGATTGAGTAGAGTTTTTGGGTTCTAGCGTCTGACAGAGTTGAGCTAGAATCTTTTTAGGCACCATTTGCTTCGTCTCGTCACGGAAATTTGAATTATGTATGATATGACTATACTTGGTAAAAAAGTCCTGACCATAGTTCAGGTCAAGGATACTATCGAACCTAGCATAGTTAATATGCATACAATCGACTCGCAATAGCAATCCAACCGTCATGGTATAAAAATGTTGTATCTTCATCTCCTTTCAAGTTATTGATGCTAGTCTGAAAACTGCTTAACACGCGCCCCGCTGGCGGAGGGGCGAAATTTACCCCTACTGGTTTTCACCAGATAACGCAAAAACGAAGAGACACAGAACAACAAGACTTACAGTACCTTATCCCTGATCATTTTTACGTATTTTTTTAGGTCAGGTCATGTAAAGTCAAGAAGCTAACCCACGACCTCAAAACCTAAAATCACGAGTTTGAAGCGATGCATAAGGAACATTAGCCAACCGATCAGTTTGAAACTTTCACAATATGATGAAGACATTAGGGTCTACAAATGTGTTATCTCGGAATTTTGATATTGTTGACTTAAGGTGGGGTTGAATTTTTGGTCAACCCATTAAAGTCTATGGTGAAAAATAGAAAGCGCTCGTTTTCAGTAAATACTGGATAGGTACAGTTGTAAATCCTCAAACTCTGTATTCTTAGCACGATTTTGACCATTAAATTGAGTTTTTGACCATCTGACCTCTCAAAGGTCATGTCAGGTCACAATAACTTCTCACTGAATTGAGATAAAGCTTCTATTGTGCTTGTGTTGTGCTTATATTGTCACGGAGAGTCGATTCATATGCAACATGACCATAACAGGTCACCCTGTGACCTTGAGCTAGCTCGAGGTCAGGTAATTGTCAAAATTTAACCTAGCAAGGTCATATTATATATCATTCGATTTGCCACGATCAGAGGAATTTAATGATACATGGATATTTTTCTAGCTCCGCTGAATACAAATCTAGAAGGGGAAACGTAAACTACCCTGTTGTAAGCCTATGGAACCTTCTTTGACCTATGCTGACCTCAATATTGACCTGAAATAAAAATACTTCGTATAATTTCTCTTCGTCTCGTCAAGAGCTTTCGAACACCGTCCGTAATTCTTCTTTAGCTTTCATGGGAAACGAGATACGGAGGGCGGCGAAAGCGCCCCCCAAGCGGGGCGCGCCATGCCAGGGACCCCAGCGGGGCGCGGGTTAAAGGGAATGTGTCACCTTTATAACGTGATTTTAACTGAGGTACCCAAGTTGTAAAGCATGCCGGAAAACCCGGTACTCTATATATCATTTGTCTTGAAACTCAAAATTTCCGTAGAGAAAAGCTAAAAACTACCTGAAATGTACCGCACATGTACCCTTAGCAGCAGGCACAGTTGACAGACTGTTGGTGTAACGACACATGCTGACGTCACGGTGAGTATCAGCCAATCGAAGCTCTTTGAGCCTAATGGTAGTGGTTGCCAGATCATGACATCATCCACAGGCAGATATTTATTTCTTTCTCTAGAGGATAATTTCAAAAGTCAAACTATTGAGCTTATTGTACAGTTTTATTCAGAGAAGCCATGGACGGTTCCATAATTTTCGGCTAAGAGTTCCCCTAATTACACTAAATTCCAGGATTCGACCAAGGTGACAAATTTCCTTTAAGTACCCCAGATAACCTCTCCGAGGTCACAGGTTAAGAATTGCAACATAAACCTGGAAAGGGGCCTAGGATACCACGATTTGGAGAATACGAAGTTTTCATCAGCCGTATCTACACAAATACAGCCCAATTCCTGTTTTCCCCAATGTATTCCAATGGATCATGATCCGTACCTAACCTTACGTCATCGATATGACAAATCCCGGAATATATTTTGTAGAACTCGGTGAGGCCACTATGTTTTTGTGCTATAAGTTTCGATCGGATAGATTCACGCATTTTTTTACTTTTGCTACCTTAAATATTTTTGGAGGTGGGGTCAGTTGACCTGCACAGGTGATCAGTGTCTTGAGATGACCCAACCTTAAAATCTTGGGGAAAGTTGCGGGATTGATCAAGCATAAGGTGGGGGTAGGTACGGCGGTGCTCCACCCCGCCGTTTTTTCTTTCCGGTGGAAAAAAACTCAAGGAGTATTAAAACACCTCCCCCCACCGGGGTGAGGGTTAAAATATGTTCTGATGTGCAATGTTTCGTGGGTTAAAGCCCACCCAAAGGAAGGGTTTGCCGCCCTGCCCTGGCTCAAGCCTAGCTTATCCCCCCTCCCCTTCCAACGACATATGACTTGAGCACTTGGTGCGTCGTTCAACTCAAAAAATTATCCAGACCGGAAATCCCGCATCCTGCCTGTGTGACTGAAGCTCCCTGACTGCAAAGCATTCACCACAGTTATCACCAGACCGCAGAACCATTCAGGCACAGTGACGATGGTAGCGCCACCTATAGCAGCCGGCATGCGCCATCTGTGGTGCAGTTCTCAAGCCAAGTCTGCACGATGGATAATTGGACCCTACTGGGGGATCCTGTCTCGAAGACAGTAAACAGCATTCTGTAAAGAAGCAGAGGAAAGCCATCTTCCCCATGAATTCTAGCTAGTCTGTAAACTAAGCATAGCTCCAACATCAATCGCAAACAGAACGGAGACACCCCCATAGTAGCGGACATCCACTAGCTAGGCCAGCCATCAGCCGAACTAATCGTGACAGCACAATTTCATGGTTACGTTTATCCGTGAAAGGTGAGAAACACACGGGAATAGTTCTATTCGGAATTCTAGTCACTCGGAAAATTTCATTCCACGTATAAAATTGGCATTGACGATCATGTGGTCTTAGCTGCGATGACCAAACATTTATTCAACCAAACTATTTTGCCCATAGGCAGTTATTTCGGCGGTAGAATAATGAACTGTTTCAAAGTATCGCCTTGATGCTGCTCCAGGCCGCACAATATACTTGATTGTACCAGGAAACCACAGCTAAATTACCAGAGGCTCTGGTCCAGAGCCATCAAGGCAGCAATCGTACGACACCTGTGTCACCTAGAACCGGTCCAGCCAAGTCACTTGGCAAGGTGGGCTGTACTTCATAAAAAACATTTCACTAAAAGGTCTGTCGATTACACTGAATGCTCCTCTCCACCCTGGTGAAGCTTTCTAGTTGAATCTTAGCAATAAGCAGGCATGTGCAGCACAGTAAATGCGGAGTGACGGATTGAAGGAGCCAGGAGACGACAACACATTACTCGGGTGAGTTTTCTGCCCAAAACTGTTTTGAGTTCTTACTTGAACGCCACTGCGCCTCGTAGGATCACTGGTTTCACGCTTCCGGTCATCAAGGACGCCGAACTCACGGTCCGAACAGCACCACTCGGGTTGGAAAACCTTTACGCTCCGTGTCGCACCAACCTTCCTGTGTCAGCCGTGTGCGGTGCTGTTTCCTGTGTTTCTCGTGGGGTTTTGTTTTCCCTGGTTCATATCACGGGCTAATCTCACGTAATGTTTGTTTTGTGCTAGGTTCAGTGTTGGTGATGCTATTTTCTGGGGGATATATCATGCAAACTTGGGCTTTAATTCTAACAAGATAGGCGCAGGCTTAGTCTCGAAATATATAACTCACAAATCCATCCTGGCCTTTCGCCTCACCGATACCACAAGGTGAAGAAAAGAAGTTGTTACACAGTCTGCCTAATGTCAGAGTTGGCGATCAAATTTTTAACACGCGCATTGACGGGGGGGTGGGTACCCGCCCCCCTCGGGTTTTTCGGAAATAGCATAAAAACGGCGGCACGTAGCACCACTGTATTTGGCATACCTTTTCTCTCATATTTTTACAACTTGTGTGAAAATTTTAAGGTTAGTTCATCTCAGGTCAGGTCACTAGTACAGGTCAAGTGACCTGACCTCAAAAAAAGTTTAAAATAGCATAAATCGGAACAGGGTGAACTTATCCGATTAAAATTCATATCACATAATGGGCCCACCGAGTTCTCTTAGATATGTTCCGGTATTTTTGATATCGATGACCTAAGGTCAGGTACGAGCCATGACCTCTCCGTTGGAAATGCATGGGAAAATGTTTTTGACTGAATAACTCAGTAACGGATGGCGACACAACGTTTATGTTAGCTGCATTAAATTTGCCTTGTCTTTGCGGTTCTAATGATATGCATTTGTTATAATTTGACCTTGACCTGACCTCAGGTCAGTTCAAATCCTTGATTTAACCTAGCAAGGTCAAATTATATATCATTCAATTCGGCTTGCTGCGAGGATTCATACCGTTCAACTCGTTTTGCTCTATCTTTACTTGTTCAGATGTAATGGCCGAAAACCTTCATTTACATGTTATCCCTATGACGGGATGTTTTGACCTCTCGTGACCTTACATGTGACCTCAAACCTTTTTACAACCTGAGGGTCCCATGAGACCTTTCCCCTTTCTTTGGTCTTTTGCGAATTATTCTGAGCCGATTCAAGTGAGACGTGCGTCGCTGAGCAGGCCTCTTTAAGTGATCGATTTGACAACCTATAATCGAAAATTGAAAATAGATCAGGTCAGGTCAACGAGTTATGGTGTTATTTCTGAACCCTTGTAAGGTGATTTTGTTCTTTGAGTATTTGGCTAAGAAACAAGGTGTATCTCGGCTTCTAGAAGAGCTAGATCAAGCTTCTAAACATCGGAGTGTTGTGGGAATGACCTAGGACCCTAAAAGATGATACAGATGACAGTAAAAGCGCTAAAAGACTGGCAGCCTAAAACGCCAAAGTCCAGAAACTAAAACGTCTAAACCCTAAAAAGCCCAAAAGGCTACGTCAAGGTAAAGATAAGAAGAAAAAGTGTGGGATGAGGTAAATACAACGTTTCGGTCTTGGACCGTCGTCAGGCGAGGGTGAAAGATGGAGGTGGCTAGAGGCCTGAGATAACCTTTTTCCAAATACTGAGTGACTGGAGGCCTAAGGTAAATTTTTGGTCGAAACAAAAAGTGTCGGCAGTCCCAATACCCTCTTGACGAAGGTGAAATGGAACAATGTGTATGGTGTGTTATGTCTGAGCATGCGTCTGAGAAAGTGTCCCCGTATGTCGAATTTACCGCAAGAGTGGCCAGGAAGATGTTTGCGTGTTGAGAGTAGGTCTGTAGCGCCGAATGAGGAATGATTCTGCGATTTTTCTGTTTGGGCCATCACTGGTGTATTTTAGAATTTTGATGCTCAAGTTGTCTGCTGTCAGCTCATCATTCGGATGCATGGTTAATCTGTGTTGGCCGAAAGGCTCTTATTTCTAGCATCACCTAAGTGTTCGTTAAATCTTAGTCTAATGGCCCTCTGGCTCTCACCGATATAAAATGACTTGCCTGGTTCGCAAAGCTTACAATCTATCCTATAAATCACATTTTTGGCATGACATTTCCCATGGATACCTGCATGACAGGCGTGGCAGAAACGGCCTCCCCCAGGGCACTGCACTGGTTCCAGCGCGGGTCAAGCGGATCGTTCGAAATTCTGGCCTTCCCATGCGGGTGGCGTGGAGAAGCAGCACGTCCCTGAAGGATCTTTTGGTCAGATTGTAAGGATAGATTGTAAGCTTTGCGAACCGGGCAAGTCATTTTATATCGGTGAGAGCCAGAGGGCCGTTAGACTAAGATTTAACGAACACTTAGGTGATGCTAAAAATAAGAGCCTTTCGGCCAACACAGATTAACCATGCATCCGAATGATGAGCTGACAGCAGACAACTTGAGCATCAAAATTCTAAAATACGCCAGTGATGGCCCAAACAGAAAAATCGCAGAATCATTCCTCATTCGGCGCTACAGACCTACTCTCAACACGCAAACATCTTCCTGGCCACTCTTGCGGTAAATTCGACATACGGGGACACTTTCTCAGACGCATGCTCAGACATAACACACCATACACATTGTTCCATTTCACCTTCGGCAAGAGGGTATTGGGACTGCCGACACTTTTGTTTCGACCAAAAGTTTACCTTAGGCCTCCAGTCACTCAGTATTTGGAAAAAGGTTACCTCAGGCCTCTAGCCACCTCCATCTTTCACCCCTCGCCTGACGACGGTCCAAGACCGAAACGTTGTATTTACCTCATCCCACGCTTTTTTCTTCTTATCTTTACCTTGACGTAGCCTTTTTGGGCTTTTTAGGGTTTAGACGTTTTAGTTTCTGGACTTTGGCGTTTTAGGCTGCCAGTCTTTTAGCGCTTTTACTGTCATCTGTATCATCTTTTAGGGTCCTAGGTCATTCCCACAACACTCTGCGGTTTATGGCACCCTATCTTCAGCAGGCCTTCCGAGAACTTATTCTAAACATCGTTCAAAGGCTCATGGAACAAGCAATCTGCTTATTGTCATCCATTTTTAGATCAGGACAGTGCAAAAGTCACCATAGGTCATCAAAGCTCACGGTTCTCAAAATTGTTTGTGTCCAACTTTTGAACGAACACAAGACAGACTTCAATTTTCTATCATAGTAATGAACATGGCCTCAGAATTAGAATGAAATGCAACCTAGTCTTGAAAGCTCATTATTCGACCTTGACTTAACACCCGCACTGGAGGGGGTCTGGCACTAACGCGCACTGGAGGGGGGCCTGGTAGGCCCCCTAAGATCTCGGAAACTAAGAGGGTTAGAAAAACGCCACTTGGTAGGTGGGTGGGGGCTATGGTGGTCTACATGATGACTAATTTTCATTGACCTAGGTCAATATCTTCAAGGTCAAACGAGGTCGTAAAGGTCAAATATTGGCCATGCTGGGATCGATTGGTAAATGCTGTGATTATGCAGGAAAATGGCGGGAATAAGCTAAAGGCAGACAAGGTTCATAGAGAAGAGGTCTCAAAAGGCTTCCCCACAACTTTTGGGTCAAGGTCATTCAAGGGCATTGACCTTTAAGGTCACCATATGGTATACTACTTATTATTTACACTTTGACTAACACTGTAGCCATTGTTTGGCGGGAAATGAGGATTGACCTTTCCCAATGACCTTTGACCTTGACATTTGACCTTGACCTTTGTATTGGGGTACCCTACCGATGACGTCATAGCATAATATATGTCAGACGGGGTAACGTCATTTGGCCGGACGCACAGTGGTCAGTGACCTTGAAAGTGCAGATATGACCTTGACCTGTAACCTTTGACCTTGACCTTGACTTTCATGTGAAGTGACCTTGACATATAGTCCCGCTTATATGACGTTATGACGTCACCACTCGGTCTTCAATGCAAGCTAACTGGTCCGACCGCGCGTTTACGGCGATCTCAAAATGCAGGTCTGACTTTGAAAGCCTATAAGTCAAAAAATCTTCGGTCGATTTTCAAAAAGTCTTCACCAATCGACGCGCTATTCAATTCTGTTAAATGTGGCCACGTTTCGTTTTTCGGCTACAAGCGGTTCCCCGGCCACCTTGGAAAAACAGGTGGGGGGCCTCCGAGGCCCCCTCCAGTGCGCGTGTTAACTCGCGCCCCGGTAGACCTCCGTGCCTCCTTTGCCCTGGTGGGAGGGGTGTTTGAGCACCCCCTCAAACTCGGCCCCTACGTGGGATAGCGAAAAACCTACCTTGTACCTACATGCAGTTAAATCGTGCGGCGCCTGCCGCTGGACTTGAACGCTGACGTTTTTATCTCCTGTAGTGCCTTTTAACCACACTTGTATGCGTGTGTGTGTGTGTGTGTGTGTGTGGCACGCAAATACATGTCATGGCTACAAATCCTGCCGCCCTACTCTGCAATCGCTCAAAGTTTTTTTTTGCTTCTCATCGACTTGAGCTTGTCCCCTCTCCAACCGACCTGCTGGATCCGCCCGTGTCCCCTATCAAGTAAAAACCCTGGGCGACGTCCTTACCTCTGAACCAATCCTGCCTATACGCTGCCATTATGTTCAAGCACCGCCATTGCCTATTACCTGCGCGGACTTGCGATCAATGCGTAGCTGGAATGCATCATTGTTAGCGTTTTCAGACAGTAATTATGATCAAACCTCGTCTTTGCCGCCCCCCTCCCCCACCACCCTACGTTCATCACCAATCCGGAGTCTGTGCCATCGCCTCAGCAGCAATTCCGCGGCGATGCGCCTGCGCACGCCTGCTTGTTGCCTCTGGCAGTGCGCCGCCTTGCTACAGGCTTGTGCCCGGGTCGGAGAGACGCGATATTTACCTAGTTACAATCCCATTCATCGCTGCAGCTGTATGTATTGTTGGCGATCCCTACGCGCCATTGTTTGTGTTCGAGCCGCCTAGCTAGGTAGGTCTCTGGGCCAAGCGGCGCCTGCTGTTTGGATACGAGGTAGGCCGGTAGGTGTGTGCTAGGTCTCGGCGTGGCCAGTGCCAGGTGTAGACGTGCTTGCCCTGCTCGGCTGCCGGCGGCTGACGCAGCCAGCCCATTTGCTCTGCAGCCAGAAGGCCTGTTTATCCGCCGCCGCGCCGCCGGCCAACTCGCGTATACCCGGCCGATTCGCAGAACCGGCCGTATCGTGGGCCAGCGCCGACGGAGCTCTGGGATTCCAACTGCGACCGACTCACTCGCTCCCGCTGCCCCTGTCCTGCCATGTTTACCAGGTAGACGTGATTTTGGTGTGCTGTGTCGTCGGTGAAAGTGGGCTATTTTGGCGGCGGTTGTGTGTAAACGGTGACGCGGGCGTCTACGCAGTGAGCGATGAGCGGGTCGGTGAAAGGCCGTCGAGCCAGCTCTGACATGCGATCTATTGACGAGCGTCCAGAGATGAGCTCGGCTGAAGACGCTCCGGAAGCGTACCCCTCGCGCGCGATGGTACCAGCCAACAGCTCCGCTGCGCAGGGGAAATCCTGTGCTGGAATGGACGCACCGTCCAGGACGGCGCAGACCCAAACGATTCCCACCACTATCCTCTCCCCACCCGTCGACGACGCCCTCGAGAGGCCTCCGGAGAAGCGCAAGTGCTGCAAATCTTTCAGCTTGCCGCAGACCAGGAAAGCAGTGTAAGTGAATATGTGCTTGTGAATTTATGTCAAGGTGAATGATGGTGCGGTAGTGCAAGCGAATAGGCAGGCTTGTGCATCAGTCTGCTTGCTGATGTTGTTTCGCGTATGCACCCACCGGGCTCAGTGTTGTATAATCATTGCCCCAGACAACACCAGCCCTTGTTGTTGAATCATCGCCCCAGCCCTTGTTTGAGCACGCCCTCGGGTGTCATTTTGATATATTGACTAAGTAAAGCCGTGGTACGCATCCTGCAAATTTTAGCGACGACAGGAATTAAATGACGCCTTAGAATGAACACTTACTCAACCCGATTCGACGCTAAAGCAAAACAAATATTATCTAACCCGTCATACATGTTATGACCTCAATATTGAACTGAGCCAGAAAGCGAACAACGCAGTTTCTTCATCATTTTTTATGAGCTATCTACCACCGTTCGTGTTTCTTTTTATTTCGCATAGGAGTCACGATCCAGCAGAGGTCGAAACCTCGCACTAGGGCGCAGGTGGGTCCGAGACCCACTGGGCAGGGGGTTAATCGAGACGATCAGATTGCCGATAGTCGAGGTCTGCTTTACCGGAGAATGTGTTGCTATCCCCATCAAATGTTGGGCACGACACCGAATTTTTCGAGCTTGCCTGATATCATTTTCAGAGAACATCAAATGAGCACTCCAAAACAAATGTAAAACTCCTCAGACTTGATGTGATTCGTCGGCTTTTTGCTAAAACTACTCACAGCCTAAGCACTCATTCTGAACATGTGAAGGGCGCTGAACATGTGCGCAACTTATATATATATATATATATATATATATATATATATATATATATATATATATATATATATATATATAAGGTCATCGCCGGAAAACGGCGTAGATAAATATTTATAGCTGATCAGCGCGCATGGCTGTGCAAAATCCCAGGCTGAGGCTGCCTCCCGCTGGCTGCTATTCGATCTCCGGCTGGGACCTCCAAAGCTACAAATAAACAGTCGGGTAGTACGCTGGCCAGCTGGAGTCCTGTTTGGTTACATAACCATGGAACACTACGCGAGTAACCTTATGCACTATCGTGTGCATTCACAACTGCATGGCACAACCCTGGTTCAAAACTGGAAAACAGGTTTAGACAACCCCGGGAAATACTGATTCATGCGGATAGGTGCCCAAGGCCTTGTCCGGAAAAGGTCAGGTGTCAAAAAAACTCAATGTTTCTCACTATTGTTGTATTATTATTATACTATATTATATTCAATCATGCTTTCTTCCCGGAAGGTAAATCACGCCTAACAATTCTGACCATTTCATCCATTCTTTGATATGAGGCATGCCATGGCCTTTAACACGCGCACTGGGGACGAAATTCGTCCCCTCCTGTTTTTCCAAACTAATGCAAAAACTAAGAAATTCAGGACAATGCAGCCTAGCAGTATCTTATCACTGATTTATTTCACGCAGCTCACTACCTTTTTAGGTTAAAACATGCCAGGTCAAAGAGCTATTCCAGGTCATGTGACGCAAGGACAAAGCCCGAAATAACGAGCATGAAACGGCCTAAATGAGTTTTCCAACCGATGATTTGTAAACATTTACTACGTGATGAAATTATTTTGGCTGACAATTCTACTATCTCAGAACTTTGTATCGTTGACGTACGGAGGTGTTGATGTTATGATCACCCACGGTTCTTATAGGGAAAATATAAAACACACCCTGAATGATCACGCTTAGAAAAAATTGTGCCCCTCTTTTAAAAAATTACCCCTCCCCTGGACCAAGCGCCCCTCCCCATGGGAATGGTTTTCTCTCTGTGTCGGCCTGCCTGTTTGGGAGCGCTGAACGAAACAGAGCCGTGTACCGGGTGAACCCTGCATCTTCCCTGATAGGGCCTCCCGGCCAGCACCACCAGCACTCATTCCACCCTGGGATCTCATTCCGAGAATTCCGACCTGAGAACGGACGTCACCCTCAGTCTCCGCTCGTCCGGTATAGGCTATAGCATGTACAGATCTCCGTCTGGTAGAGACAAAACACCAAATCGCTGCACGCGCCACGCTTCACTCAGGTCTTCTACCGGCCCAACTCAGGACAGGCGAAAATTAGTCTGCGCACTGTGCGGGCGAACTTTATGGGCGCTTTGATGTCAGTTGACTTTCAACATCTCGGAAAGAGCTGGTTGATTTTGACGGCATTCAATTGCATTCGAATGAGACCATGAAAATCGTCAAAGGCTAAGTAGATAATACAACAATTATATGATATAACGTTGATTTTGATTGGGGATTTGATGGTTATCGTTGATCTGATGGCGAATTCATCATAAAATGCACAGTAACAATTCTGACTCACGCTACCGTCTCGGACCATTAATCTTTGCGGCTCTCCCAGGAGCTTCGGAAATGATAGCGTCTAGCGTACCTCATGCCAAGATATGTACAGCCGGCTCCACACTGATTGGTAGGTATTAATCTCAGTTGTTTTAAGGAATGTCTTAAAAACAAGTACACTTCTCACAAAAGGTTGCGTCTCTAGTAATGCATTTTGACGAGCTCTTCAAGTTTAGGACCCTACGAACTGGGTACGACGTCAGATTAGAACATTATGGACAAAAAACAGTTTTCGGCGATCCCGATGATTTTCTGTTTTTTTTAATTCCTTCCGAATTTTGGACCTAATGAAGAATTTGTGCACGTCAGTTCATGCATCCAGTTAAAACGCAGCAGGTGAGGCAACAATGGTGCCGGCAGGGACCATCACTTGAGAAATATTTCGCAAAAACGACCCCGGCCTAATACCTACCAATTAGTATGGAGCTGGCTGTACATAATGCGAAGTGAATATGCGTTTTCGGATCCCGGCGCTATACACTACATTTTAAAGGCAATTGAGAGTGTGCGTCGCCATTTTTGGACAGAGCAGCTCCGAAACACATTTTACTGGGCATTCTTTCACCGCTGTCTGGTGGGGGTGGATTGACTCAGTGATACAGCACCAGCCTCCTGAACCACTAGTCCCCGGTTCAATGCCCAGCGGGTTCTCAGAATAAGTGCCTGATATCCCTCCCAACAGAGAGGATATGGCGACGCCGTGTGTCCATCGCAGCTGGTGCATCGTCAAACCCAAACAACTATCATTATGAAGCACTATCTAGGTTTATTGCACTGGGATGTGTATTTATAATACCATGTTCTTAATTGTTACACTCTTAGTTTTCACATGTACTTGATTGC
This sequence comes from Lepas anatifera, assembly GCA_034440635.1. Taxonomy (NCBI): domain Eukaryota; kingdom Metazoa; phylum Arthropoda; class Thecostraca; family Lepadidae; genus Lepas; species Lepas anatifera. Next base: position 766,246 of record JAOTON010000596.1, on the reverse strand, counting down.
TTTACGCGTTGCGGTCTGATCCTGTCCACGGCGTTGCGATGAAGCTCATCGCTTATTCTTACATTATCTTAAGGTGTAATTATGTCTTTACATACTGCTGGCTAGCCGCCGACTGATGAAGTGATTTCATCTGGGAGTGAGACGTTTATGACCCTATTGCCGACCGGAAAATACAAACATCCGAGCGAGGCGAGCAAGCACACGAACAAAAGTTTACCGACAAATCTGTGTGCCTCCAAAAAAATCCCAGGAATTTCAATTTGGGACTTGGGTTGATGCATAATTTCCTTGCTTGGCTCATTAGATGTCAGGAGAGAGCGCTGGCCTCAATTTACTGTCTCGTCGCTTTAAGGTTTTCAGAATATTTGAGTTAGGTAGCTCCGAAGGCCAGGTGGAGTGGGGTTCATCACTTTTCACCGAATTTCCCTTTTCACTGGTTTACGGGGCCACTATCTCAAAACCACGTGGTGTGTTTCTTTACGAGTTAATCGGCATGACACTGCCAGATAAGTTTTTAAAGTAATATTTTCGATGGTTTTAGAGGTTTTTTAACATGATTTGCTTTCATGGTAGGAATGTAAAATCGTATTTCTTATGAGATATCATGGCACTATAACTCTAATGAAAGCAGAATTTAAGGGAGGCAAATGTATAATTTAGAAGATACAAACTCCTAAAGCTGCAGTTTTACTCGGCCCACGCGCCGTGATACGTGTGGTAGCAAATGAGACAACGGCTTACCGATGGCTACTGTACGCATCTTTCCGCAACGAGCTCCTAGCTTACTAATTCTTTTGAAACGCACGGTGTCTGAGCTTAATAAGTTTACATTGTTATCATTATTAAATGACGAACTGGGTGAAGATGTGTCTATACAGTTGGAAATACAGCCAGTTCAGCTCAACTCTTGGCTCCAATTACGCTTCTGATTACACTTAAATTTTCCGGTGAAGGATTTACTTTTCATTGAAGTCGTTCATAGATGGAGACACGCAAGGAACACGATAACATCTGGAATAACATCGTCAAGCTCACTAAAGCTATATGCTTCCGACTTGAGGTCAAGCACTTGCCCTATTATTTATTACACACGAGGAAAAAAATTGCAAAAAAGACAGGCAGCTTTCCAAGTGAGGTCGTCGATGAACTAATTCACGTAAATGAACCAACACCGTATAAATTGTAAACATCGCAATGGAACTAATATTTGGAAAGGCCCACATTCCAACCTTCTAACAGTAAAAACAAAAACACAAGGAAACTGCTGAATATGTTTGAAAAGTACCAAAGTAAAACCAAACACAACAAAGGAAAGAAAAAAATCATAACGTGGACAATCTTGGACCTGATCTTCTTGATATTGCAAGCCCTAACTCGGAAAAAACATTCCAGATAACCGTCTGTTGACCAAAGTAGAACAGGAGTGAAATAAAAAGTGAACAAGACCAAAAGGGCGTAAGGTCTTTAAAATAGGGAGGACTATCTCAAAAGTATGACACAAAAGAGGCCAAAAGACGAAAGGGAATGAGCCAAGGTTTTCAGAAGTCCACTGAAGGGCCTGAGTGGAATGGGAGCCCTGTAAGCCGATGCACAGTCACGCGTCGTCACACCTTGCACCTCGCGCCCGGGATGGTCCTGTCCGCCTTGGATGAAATATGGATGAATGATTGAAGAAAGCGATAGAGCAGGGACTGAGTCAACTCCAAGGTCAAATGATCACGGAATGGGAAAGTGGTGCCCGTTGTCCATATTTGCTTGGTCAGACTGGTTGACCAGAGTGTTTGAATGCCATCCAATGCCCCATATCTTAAAGGGAATGTGGCACCTTCATAACGTGATTTTAACTGAGATAGCCAAGTTGTAAAGCAAGTCGGAAAACCCGGTACTTAATATATCATTTGTCTTGGAACTCGAGATTTCCGTAGAAAAAGCTAAAACATACCTGCAATGTACCCCTCATGTACCCTTAGCAGCAGGCCACAGTTGTCATGGATATTGGTGTGACGACATTTGCTGACGTCACGATGAGCATCAGCCAATCGAAGCCCTTGAAGCGTTTCGAGTATGGTAGTGGTTGCCAGATCATGTCATCATCCACAGGCAGATATCTATTTCTTTTCCTAGAAGAGTATTTAAGAAATCTAAATATTGAGATTATTGTACGTTTTTCAGAGAAATCATGAGTGGTTTCATTATTTTCGGCTAAAAGTACGCCTAATTACACGAAATTCCAGGATTCGACCGAGGTGCCACATTCCCTTTAAAGGGTACTAGCTAAAGGAACTTACTGAACGGTAGTGTAAAAATAAGGAATACCCCACACTGTGCAAGTTTTTTAAGAACCTGAATGTCACCAACGACGTTGTGGTTCGACGTTCAAAGGTTTGCCACCACACTGACAAAGAATGAACAGGACTTGCAGAAGTTTTAACAGTGTGGAGGCACATAGGAGGATGTTTCCAGACTTCGGGCAATCCTCCCTGTATTGGGATAGGAAGAAGAAAAGAAACGACTGTTGTTTGGACTATGAACTGACGTAGTCTGTCCTTTACTCTCACGCGATGTGCTATGTTCCGTGCAGTGGTATTGGTCAGGTACTGACTGTCTTTGAACCATGCCAACCGTCGCAGAAGAAGGCTTTAACCCTCGCCCCACCGGGGGCCATCGATGGCCCCCCTAAGGTTTTTCCGGGATAGCAGAAAAACGACGAGGCGCAGCACCGCGGTTGAGGGCTCTACCTCTCACTGCATCATTTTCCCATCATCCCTGAAATTTTTTACCCCGGGTCACCCAAGATCAGGTCACCAGACGAGGTCAACCAAGGTCACCTCACTTCACCTTTAGAGCTCTGTAAGAGCTACATTTCAAAGTCGATCGATTTGAAACTTCCTACACTTCATGACCCCTTCAGGGTCTACAAGGTGTATATCCGGGATTTTTCGATTTCGTGCCCTGAGGTCAGGTCACCAGGCGACCTCTCCCATTGGAAAAGCATGGGGAAAAGCTATTTCATGATATAAAAGCCACAAAAATGATTGCAAATACTCAGACTGCTCAGAACAACGTTTTTGGACACCCTTTCACAGATCCCAGGGGTCATATTTGCCCTTTGACTTTTCCAATGTCATCCAAGGTCACCAGAGGTCAAAAACAGTATTTTGACAATAACTTTTGACCTAATTGAGCTAGAGCGGTGAAACAAACACCATCGTGTTTGTCTAGTCACTGGCTTTCATTTGATATACGGCAAGGTCACTTTTTGACCTTTCGTGACCTCAGGTCATATTAGGTCACGAGGTGACCTCTGGCGGTCAAACCACTGGCGGGAGGTCTTTACGTTCCACATAGCGGAAAAAGTACTGGCAATTTGCTATCAAATGTACTTTACCAGGCCTCAATAGCTCTAATGACATAAGAGTTATGCCCAGTTTGCTTAATCATTGCATATTTGAGTGAAAATAGCCGATCTTGACCTAATTTGACCTCTGGAGGTCAAACCATTGACCTGAGCACTAAAACATGCGAAGTAATTTCTTACTGAATTCACGCGAGCTTTCTATTGCACTTCGCAGATTTGCGCTAACGCCCATATTTTCGGAGTTAGAGGGGGGCCATCGATGGCCCCCCGGTGGGGCGAAGGTGGCGCCGGACCCCCGGTGGGGCGCGGGTTAAGTTATAAACTGCCCTGCTACCGTTTCTGGTGATGCGCTGTAACAACCAATAAGTGAATAAACTTTAATATTTGATCATTACGTGAGGAGGCCAGAAAAAAACACTCCTTACTCGTGTGAAAGACGAATGTTAAAAACACAGCTTCTCGGGCCTGTTTCAAGGGCCTGCTCTTCAAAATTCAGAGCTCTGCCCAACCTGCGTCCAAATTTGAGGATACCGTTGAGGGTCAGTGAGAGTTAACTAGTTTCATGCTTCCATTTTATCACTCTGAATCATTCACTTAGCGCAGCATTGCAAGCATGGGCGTTAGCAATACAGCTGATACGGCATATGGAGTTTTCAACATATGCTTACTTTCAGGGCGGAATTATGTCTCTCTTTGTATCTGCCAGGAGTATCAGTTTTCGTGACTTTGAACCTACCTTCATCAACCCTCGCCTTAGTGGAGGGGGGGTGTTTGAACACCACCTCTGGTTTTTCAGGCAGCACCGAAAAACGGTGACTTGTAGCCCTGCCGTACTTGACACAACTTATCCCAGATCAATTTTGCATCTATTTAACAAATTTTAAAGTTTGGGTCATTTCAGGTCAGGTGTCCAGGTTCGGTCACGTGAACTCACCTCCAAAAATGTTTTAAGGGGCACCCGCAACGGAAGAAGGCTTGATATATTTATCTGATATTCACCTCACATAATGGACCGACCAAAAAAGTTTTGGAAAAAGGGTTCCATACCAATGACCTAGGATCAGGTATGGGTCATGGCGTCTCAATTGGAAATGAATAGGGAAAACAGAAACTTGCCAAAAATAGTATTTTCTGTAGATACGGCTTGGAATCCTTTGTGTATTTCCATAAGCCTACGCTTAGGAGGCTTAGGGAACTAAGCCCATCTAGCCTAAGCCTAAGTCTATCTTGGAAGCTTCTCCAGGGTCACGTTGCAGTTTTGGACTCGTGAGAGGTCATCTGTGGCTACTTAAGCAGATTTTCAGGCTTGGGTCCATACCTGCGTAGGAAGTCATTATAGAGCTTTAATTTTGTTACAGTTACGCTTTAATTATCAGTGCATGTCGATCGATACGCATATTATCTAGATCAAGTCAGATGGTGACCTCCAACTGACCTTAGGTCGGGTAATGTCTATGTTTTGACCTACCATGGTCATATCATACATCATTCGATTAACCGTAACGAGAGGAAGCAAATGGCGTCTAAAATTGGCTTTAAACATCACCCCACCGGTCCATCCATGCCCCCTAAGGTTCTTTCACGATAACAGGAAAACGACGAGGCGCAGCACCGCCGTTGAGAGGTCTCTCAACCCATCATTTTCCCACCATCACTGAAATTTTTACGCCTGGCCGCACTAGCTCAGGTCACCAGGTGAGGTCAAACAAGGTCACCTCACTTCAAATGTTGAGCCCTACGATAGCTACATAACGAGGCCGATCGATTTGAAACTCTCTACACTTGATAATCTCTCTGGGGTTTGCAAACTTTATATCGGGAAACGGAGATTTTTCTTTTTGGGGGCCTGAGGTCAGGTCACGAAGTGAACTCTTCCATTAAAAAAGCATGGGAAACAGCTGTCTTATGATCTAAAAGCCACATAGATTATTGTAATTGCTCCGATTTTTTAGAAACGCATTCTTGGCCCCGCTTTGACAGATCCGGGACGATATTTACCCTTTGACCTATTTGAGGTCATCACAGGTCACCAGAGATCGAAAACATAATTTTGACGATACTTTTTGACCTAATCAAGCTAGAACGCAAAAATATAAACGTCATCGTCTCACCACCCACTGGCTTTCATTTGATCGGCAAGGTCGTTTTCTGACCTTTTGTGACCTCAGGTAATGTTAGGTCAAGAGGTGCCCTCTGGAGGTCAACCATTGGCGGGAGGTCATTATGTTTCAGACAACAGAGAAAACCCTAACATTTTCCTATCAAATGTATTTTACCGGATCTCAATAGCTCTAATGGCTTGAGAGCTATGCCCATGTTTCTTAAGCATTGCATATTTTAGTTGAAATTACCTATCGTGACCCAAAATGACCTCTGGAGGTCAATCCATTGACCTGAGCGCTTAAAATGCAAAGTAAAATCGTACTGAATTCACACAAGCTTTCCAACACACTTTGCAGACTTGTGCTAACCCGATAATTTTTGAGGTAGAGGGGGGCATCGATGGGCCCGTGGGGGAAGGTGGCGCCGGACCCCCGGTGGGGCGCAGATTAACTACATTCAGTCACACGTTGAGTCCAGAAATCCTTCTCTAACCTATCAACTTCTTTGCCCTGGCATGACCCCAATATTGACCTGAACCAAACATTTAATGATGCATTGTCCCTATCCTGTCTTTGTCTTTGATGAATGATGTCTTTCGCTATCCTGCATTGGAGCCAATATCAAGGGGGTGTTTTAAGCACCCTCTACGGCGGTGAAGGTGGCTCGGAGGCCCCAATGGGACGGGTGTTAACACGCGCAGTGAAGAGGGGTCTGACGTCAACAAGCAGTGGTGGGGGCGGAGGGCCTAAAGTACCCTCATCTAAAAAACCAAGAGGGTTTGAAAAACACCTGTTTGGGGGAGGGCTACTATGTTGATCAAAATAAAAGCTGAGTTTCAAGGACTTAGGTTAATATCTTCAACGTCTAACGAGGTCCTAAAAGTCAAATATGGGCCGTGCTGGAAACCTGCTGGCAAATAACAAGAGTAAGCAAATGGTGCCTAAAAAAGGATCCTAGCTCAACTCTGTCAGACGCTAGAGCCCTGAACTCTTCTCTGACATGCCACGTTCTTTAACCTGTCATGACCTCAATAATGACCCGAGCCAAAAAGTGGCTGATGTAGTTTCTTCATGAATTTGTATGAGCTATCCACCAGCGTTTGCGTTTTTCGCTATCCCATATAATAACCAAGTTCGAGGGGGGGTGTTTGAACACCTACCTCCCTCCAAAATGAAGAAGGTGGCTCGGAGGCCTAGAAGGTGGCTCAGAGGGTGTTTATAAGCTGGCCTCGTGGCTCATGAGCTGGTCTGGAGCTGATTGATTTTGATTCAAGAGCTATGGTCTAGGCCCTGGGAGGAGGGGCCTCTAAGATGATTTGGCGGCCCCTGAGTGGCCTAGGTGTAAGAACAGCGGGGAGGGTTTCGCTTCCCCTTCCCCCACTTCTCTGTGGTGGGCCCCTGCAACGGATATAAACATATCAGCGACTGTAATATAAAAAAAGACACAGAATCTTGTCCGCTAGCTTGTCTGCGTAAGTTCCAGTTTCCTCGTAAACTCTCTGCAAGCCCCTGGACGGGGAGCACTTCGCAAAGAAGGCCAAGGCACCTGCTACCCTTAAGTAAAGGTATCTTGCCTTCTACCCAAGTGCTTCCAGATGGGCCCCGGAAACTAGACCCAATTAAACTCCCGACCAGACTGCTCCCAACACAGCACGAATCCCCTCACGCATCCCGCACCAAACGCCGAGCAACAGCCGTCCCTCAGACATCAACAGACGTGGCTAGACCGGCTGTCTGATTTAAACTTAGAAGTGAAAAAAACACCAATGAGCTATTCAATGAAAGGAAACGGCAGGAAAGAACGTGATACGTGGTTTAAGAAAATGTCTAGTACAGGACGTTGAACACGTGTAATTTATTGACACCGAATTAGCAGTTTTAAAACTACTCTTAATCATAAACTCCCTTGCTTTGTTTAATTAAGCCCTCTCTGGGATTGCCCGCCATTTTCAAAATTTCACACGCCCTTAGGATTACATTTATCGAAGCCAGTTCCTGTGACCGTGCGCAGGTGTTTTCTTGCACCCATGCACTCGGGGGAGGGTCATCGTACTGACACTAAACTCGTCAACAATATATTCTGTCCTTTGGTGTTGCCGTGAATCGTCGAGAAAGCCGGGAGGCCAGTGCAGAGTCGAATCCGGTATCCTCTTGTAGTATTCTGGTACCTCTAGTTCCATAACAGTACTATAGGTGGCAGCTGCGAACGCTTTGTGAGCCAACATGGGAGCTAGTACCAGCAGTGTCGATGAAGCCCACTCTCCGGAGATTTCTATTGTAACAAGCCCAATCATCACTGGTGTTAAAAAATGAGGACATCAGTCGGTCTTGAGCCTCCTGCTGACAATAAATATTCCCCTCTTAAAACAAAATTGATCGATCTGGATGTGCCGTTTTCTCCCGTGTTAACTGGTTGCACAGTTTATTTCTTCCCGAATCAACTGGAATCTGGAATTGCTCTATGATAAGGGAGTTGGTGCCCCAGACTACCCCCCTTTCCACGTGTATACCAAAGGTAGGAGCTTTGCCTATGATTTTTTAGCGAGGTGGGGATGGAGTAAACCTAGAGATCGAACTTCATGTTTAATGTGACCTATGTTTCGTCAGCTTAACATATTAGTTATTTGAGCTTTCGAGCGCTCACACCTCCTAAGTTTCTATAGCACCCAGTCAGCGAAACAGGGTTATGCGACGTTTGTGTGATAATCAAGACCTAATGATCAAGATCTAATGATCAAGACCTTACCCATTAACCTTATGACGTTGACTGAAAAGATCTTAAGAAACGACTTAAAAGTGCACCTCGCCCTCTCCCCCTCCCCATTGTTTTGGACCTCCTTGCACCTATGTTGGAGACTAGAAAACATAGATATTGCTCTCCTTACATTACTACTTTTAAAGGGAATGTGGCACCTTTATAACGTGATTTTAACTGAGATAGCCAAGCTGTTAAGCAAGTCGGAAAACCCGGTACTCGATTTATCATTTGTCTTGGAACTCGATATTTCCGTAGAAAAAAGCTAAAACCTTTCCGAAATGTACCTCTCATGTACCTCTCGCCAAGCGGCCATTGTTGTGAGCTGCTGTTGTGATGACATATGCTGACGTCACAATGAGCATCAGCCAATCGAAGCCCTTGAAACGTTCCGAGTATGGTAGTGGTTGCCAGCTCATGACATCGTCCACAGACAGATGTTTTTTTCTTTTCCTAGAGGAGTATTTTAAAAATCAAAATATTTAGCTTATTGTACATTGTTCAGAGAAATCATGAGTGGTTTCATTATTTTCGGCTAAAAGTACGCCTAATTACACTAAATTCCAGTATTCGACAAAGGCACCACATTCCGTTTAACCATTTCAGAGAAACATATCCCCGCAAAAATATTTGTCCGATTCTCAGCCAACAGTAGAAGATGGCCTCTTCTTCCAGAGGCGTAGAGGCGACACGCCACCTTGGGAAAGAGAGAGCCGGCCCCCAGGCCTCCGTGGCGAAGTCAGTGCTGAAACACGACTGTGGAGAGTAGTAAGCTAACTAACATAAATGTAGTGCTTGCCAATCCAGAATTTTGATATGAAATCAGTTTCTTAGCTAATCTTTCCCAAGTGTGGCAGTGCCAGAATAGGAGCTGTGGGTCAAAATGAGTCCGACATGTATGTCGAAGACTGCTCAAATCTGGCCGCACCTGGTGCAACCATTTTTGGCCTGGCTATCTGTAGATGTTCCATTCCCCTTTCTTCAGAATTTGAACTTCACATCATGCGAGGTCGTTTCACGAGGCTGGGCCAGAACAGTTGGCGTTGCTGATGCTGCGTGCAGTAGCTGACATTCATGTGGTTGGATTTGTTACAAAGGATACATGACCGCATGGGCATTGGAAGCGTGGTGGGAGGTGATGATGCAGGGATGCATCCCCCAGCTGGCAAGCGAACTGAGTTACTTCATATATTCGCGCCTTTTTCCTGCATATCAAGTTGGATTAACCCGCGCCCCACCGGGGGTCTGGCGCCACCTTCGCCCCACCGGGGGGCCATCGATGGCCCCCCCTCTAACTCCGAAAATATGGGTGTTAGCGAAAATCTGCAAAGTGCAATAGAAAGCTCGCGTGAATTCAGTAAGAAATTACTTCGCATGTTTTAGTGCTCAGGTCAATGGTTTGACCTCCAGAGGTCAAATTAGGTCAAGATCGGCTATTTTCACTCAAATATGTAATGATTAAGCAAACTGGGCATAACTCTTATGTCATTAGAGCTATTGAGGCCTGGTAAAGTACATTTGATAGAAAATTGCCAGTACTTTTTCCGCTATGTGGAACGTAAAGACCTCCCGCCAGTGGTTTGACCGCCAGAGGTCACCTCGTGACCTAATATGACCTGAGGTCACGAAAGGTCAAAAAGTGACCTTGCCGTATATCAATTGAAAGCCAGTGACAAGACAAACACGATGGTTGTCACGATGATTTGTTTCAGCGCTCTAGCTCAATTAGGTCAAAAGTTATTGTCAAAATACTGTTTTTGACCTCTGGTGACCTTGGATGACCTTGGAAAAGTCAAAGGGCAAATATGACCCCTGGGATCCGTGAAAAGGTGTCCAAAAACGTTGTTCTGAGCAGTCTGAGTATTTGCAATCATTTTTGTGGCTTTTATATCATGAAATAGCTTTTCCCCATGCTTTTCCAATGGGAGAGGTCGCCTCGTGACCTGACCTCAGGGCACGAAATAAAAAATCCCGGATATACACCTTGTAGACCCTGGAGGGGTCATGAAGTGTAGGAAGTTTCAAATCGATCGAGTTTGAAATGTAGCTCTTACAGAGCTCTAAATGTGAAGTGAGGTGACCTTGGTTGACCTCGTCTGGTGACCTGACCCTGGGTGACCCGGGGTAAAAAATTTCAGGGATGATGGGAAAATGATGCAGTGAGAGGTAGAGCCCTCAACCGCGATGCTGCGCCTCGTCGTTTTTCTGCTATTCCGGAAAAACCTTAGGGGGCCATCGATGGCCCCCGGTGGGGCGAGGGTTAAAGAAAATGATTCCAAATGTAATGCGGGTCTTGATAGCACTTTGAATAACTGTCTTGGTAGCACTTTGCCGGACAGCCTGATTAAGTTTTGGAGTTTTTGCTTTCCACACCTGCCCTCCTCTCCTCGGCCACCGCCAGAAGAGGTCTCCCCCAGCAAAATCCGTGCTGAAACGTTTGCGCGATTGCATTTTAGCCGGTGTTTATGGTGCTTTAGCTTCTAAGATTATATCATGAATTCCATCATAGCTTCCTGAGATTTTCGTATCAGTAGCCTTAACTCATATTAGTTATTATGCTTCATAGTTATGCAAATTTGAGATTAACACTTCCAGAGCAAGGAGAGCTAGGGGCTCAGCCCTACCCCCACGCCCCTTACCTTGAAAATCTCTCATTATGTGACTTCTATGGGCAGTCATAAATTTTGGGGAATCCTAACCACTCTTTTTCTTGCGGAGGTGTAACATTGTGAAAAAGCTCAGGTGGCTTTTTAACTAACCCATAAAACATAATTGACAAGGTGAGGGGATGAAGAACATTAACGCGTGCATTGACGGGGGTCTGAGCCACCTTCACTTTGACGGGGGGTGACGGTTACCCGCCCCCTAAGATCTCGAGAACCACGTTAGGTAGCGAAAAACAGTAAATGGCGTTGGGTAGCCCATCCACTTCTCCATCGAAAATATTTAAACCATTTTTTGTCAGGTCACATTTAAGTTCACTAGAGGTCCAAACATGCCGTTATAGGGATAACATGTAAATTAACACGCGCATTGACGGGGGTCTGAGCCACCTTCGGATTGACGAGGGGGCGGGTACCCGCCCCTAAGATCTCGAAAACCACGGCAGGTAGCAAAAAACGGTAAACGGCGTTGGGTAGCCCATCCGCTTCTCCATCGAAAATATTTGAACCATTTTCTTGTCAGGTCACATTTAAGGTCACCAGAGGTAAAAAACATGCCCCGTCACATGCCGTCATAGGGATAACATGTAAATTAAGTTTTTCGACCATTACATCTGAACAAGTAAAGATAGAGCAAAACGATTTAAACTCCATGAATCCTTACAGCAAGCCGAATCGAATGATATATGATTTGACCTTGCTAGGTCAAATCAAAGATTTGACCTGATTTGAGGTCAGGTCAGGGTCAAATTATATAAAATGCATATCATTAGAACTGCAAAGCCAAGGCGAGTCTAATGAAGCTAAAATAAACGCTCTATCACCCTCTGTTACTGAGTTATTCAGTAAAAATCATATTTCCTATGTATTACCAATGGAGAGGTCATGCTTCGTACCTGACCTTAGGTCATCGATATAAAAAATACCGGAACATATTTTAGAGAACTCGGTGAGCCCATTATGTGATATGAGTTTCAATTGGATAAGTTCACTCTGCTCCGACTTATGCTATCTTAAACTTTTTTGAGGTCGGGTCATTTGACCTGTACTGGTGACCTGACCTGAGATGACCTATCCTTAACATTTTCACAGAAGTTGCAAAAATGATGAGGGAAAAGGTATACCAAGTACGGCGGCGCTGCGCGCCGCCGTTTTTCTGCTGTCTCCGAAAAACCCGAGGGGGCGGGTACCCACCCCCCGTCAATGCACGTGTTAAGGTTTTCGGTCATTACATCTGAACAAGTAAAGATAAGGGAAAACTGGAACTATATGAGTCCTTGCAACAATCCGAATCGAATGATATATAATATGACCTTGCTAGATCAAATCAAGGATTTGACCTGACCTGAGGTCAGGTCACGGTCAAATTAGATGAAATACATATCATTACAACCACAGAGACAAGTCAAAGCCAATGAAGCTAAAATAAACGCTCTTACCATCTGTTATTAAGTTATTCAGTTAAAACCATTTTCCCATGTATTTCCAATGGAGAGGTCATGGCTCGTACCTGACCTTAGGTCATCGATATCAAAAATACCGGAAAACATTGGAGAGAACTCGGTGGACCCATTATGTGATATGCGTTTCAATCGGATAAGTTCACCCTGTTCCGACTTATGCCATCTTAAACTTTTTTGAGGTCAGGTCACTTGATCTGTACTGGTGACCTGACCTGAGATGACTTGACTTTAAAATTTTGACAAAATTAGTAAAAATGATGAGAGAAAAGGTACACCAAGTACTACGGCGGCTCTACGCTCTGCCATTTTCATGCCATCTCCGAAAAACCCGAGGAGGGTACCCACCCCCGTCAATGCGCGTGTTAAAATTGTGTCCTTTTTTTCCTTGCGACCTTTCATTTCATTTCATTTCATTTCATTTATTCAGGCTTATCAGCAACAGGTATGTGAAAACCCAATTACAGCTGAAGTCAAGCAATAAAACAGCACACCAATGAATATTTACAATGCAACCGTGTAACAATGTAATGCAACCTATTCCTGCAACAGTAATATAAAACACTCGATATAAAATATACACGAAGCTATGAATATGAAGCAAATGAAAATACATCAGAAACACTGCAATGCATTAAGACATGAAAAACGGCATAAAATACGATAAGAAGCCTAAAATGGATGAGCTTTAACATATTTCCTCACCCTGGCTCTAAAACTACTAAAGGTCGAAGCGAAGGGGTCTGCCTCGGGACAGCGTCCAAGATGGCCATTAAAAGCAATCGCTGCCCTGCGAAATAAGCCTCTTTTGACGGTCTCCACACGAGGCAGGGAAACATGTAAAAGGTGGCTTTGCATCCCCCTGGTTCGCCGCTGAGGTACATGGAGTGGGAAGCTCCCGAGCAGACAGGCGGAGTCCACCTTCCCGGTTATGATTTTGAGTACGAAGCAAATGTCGTACTGGAGTCTCCTCTGGGACAGACTGCTAATTTTGAAGAGCTTTAAGAGATCATGGTATGACAAGGACTGAGATTGTCGAGATGTGTGAATGTTGGATGCGAGCCAAATCAAAAATTTATGTTGGACCCTGTCTAATCTATCCAAATGACATCTTGCAGCTCCGCCCCAGATGACACATCCATATTCCAGAATTGATCGAACATTGCCAAAATATGCAGCCAAAATTTCATCATTTTCATTTGATATAAGGCAAGGTCACTTTTCTGACCTTTCATGACCTCAGGTCATATGAGGTCACGAGGTGACCTCTCGAGGTCGAACCACTGGCGGGAGTTCATTACGTTCCATATAGCGGAAAAGTTCTGGCAATTTTCCTATCCAATGTAGTTTACTAGATCTCAATAGCTTTAATGGTATAAGAGCTATGCCCAGTTTTCTTAAGCATTGCATATTTTAGTGAAAATAGCCTATCATGACCTAACATGACCTCTGGAGGTCAAACCATTGACCTGAGCGCTTAAAAATGCGAAGTAATTTCTTACTGAATTCACGCACGCTTTCTAATGCACTTTGCAGATTTGCGCTCACCCTCATATTTTCGGAGTTAGAGGGGGGCCATCGATGGCCCCGGGTGGGGCGAAGCTGGCGCCGGACCCCGGTGGGGCGCGGGTTAAAAAGCAATCCCACGCTACCTATTTCCTGATCGCATCACTGACAATGACGTGAGAAAATTTAGGGTTCCAACAGCCGGTCAGTTTATCTAATTCATAAATTTGATATGTTTTTTCCTTTTGGTGAGTTCATTTTGATAACTTCATCAGTAATTGTTATCGCCATCGTTATCGACAAAAACGTTTCCCGGTCTGCAATTATCCATACTCGGATTCTAGATATCAAAGTTCCGGTTCCGAAAAAGCTATTGAGTTATCTTTATCAAAGTCCGGGTGAAATTATCGAATGCTTATCACCGTTTCTTTCAGAGCAACAGTAAGGTCGGCAAATCAAGTCTTGTAGGAAAAGGAACATTAAGAGTGGGTTAAGTGGGAAAGGGATCGCGTCATAGTCTCTAAACTACACATTTAAACAAAACACTACGTTGTCCAGTGCTTGTCCACGATTACCCCTCCCCCACTAAACTTAATTCAATCGATGCGCAATTTCCACGTGCGCAATTGTTTGGTCCTGATTTCGGATTTATAGCAGCTATGGACAAGTGTGCGACATAACCTAAATAACTTCAGGAGGAAATGGCAGTACCTACCGAGGCCTTTAGGGAGAAGAATTGCAGCTGTGGATCCTTTTTATTTCCGGAAGACATTTTTTGTGTGTAGAAACGCGGCAACAATGTCGTTGAAAAGGGGAAAGAGCTCGCACCACGGACTATTATTCTTGTTATACCCCAGTCTATAAATTTGCTAAGACCTTACGGCAACACGTGAACACTTGCTGCTTTTACTGCAAGTAGCAGCTGTCTAATTTCCATGGTTACTCCCTTCACGTGAATATGACATCATGTAATCATCCTGAACTTCCAGATCGCTAAATAAATGATTTACCCTCTGAGTTATCCCTTCAAATAAATTGTTGATTTCTGGGTCTGTGACGCTTGCTGTTGTCTCTAATTGTAGTGCTGGCGTTAGGTACGGTTTAAAAATTACTGAAAAGCCATAATGGTCTTTTTCCAATTGTTAGGGGATGCTTTTCAAACTTTTAGGGGACTTGCACACCTCTAAAAGTATGAAAAATCACACCCCTGCCTTCTTGTATTCGTCACTGTCTTCGACGCTTTGTGACCGACCACTTACTGCATCGCCTGCGCAGTCAAAGGATTGTCATTTCAAAATGTTATATTTAGGTTTCTAGGTCTGAAATGGCTTTCCAGCCTTCACATACCTAAGTCCAGGAGTGCAGGCAGCGCAGTGCAAATAGGGCATCCAATAAACATGCAAATCCGCGGTGGTTCGTGCCGTTATCTAAATTGGAATCAGTTCTATCATTGCCTATCATCCCACGCTCAGTCATTTTAACTGTTCTGTCCTCGATCACCAGCCTTGCGTTCCGCGCTGAGGCCGCCCCAGAGGCCAGAAAAGTTATTTATTTTCCTCAACGGAGGCCGATATTTACCTCAAAATAAGAAATTTTGCAAAAGTTAAATGGATTCAGAGACGCGCGAGAGAGAGCATTATTACCCACGGCGCACTGAAGGATAAGCCTGGTCATCAGATTGTGATACATCGCCGTGTTGAAGGGATAATCTACACATCAAAGGGTACCAGTGTAATTTTCAAAAATACTCAATGCTCAGGTTCCCTGATATCTTACCCAACTTGCTGGTAGGATGGGGGATTTCCGGGTATCTGCTGCCTTAAAAGGAAAAGTGCACTTAGCTTACCTAGTTACCACTCTTAGAATCTGCAGCGCGGCGTCACCACGTGTGCGCTTTGGTTCGAAACTTCAGAGCCGCGCACCGCTCAAAGTGCCAGTGTTGATGGCTTATCGGTCGACAGCAGCCTTTCAAACGGGATCATGCCTCTCGGCTGCAGCATATCGTCGAATCTAAACTAGCCCAGGTTCCGCCACAGTGGTTCCACATCCACCTGAATATCGGTAAAAACGGCCGTAAAATTATATCCTTCATATGATGAGATTAAGTTTTCAACGCCGCC
Organism: Lepas anatifera; assembly: GCA_034440635.1. NCBI lineage: Eukaryota > Metazoa > Arthropoda > Thecostraca > Lepadidae > Lepas > Lepas anatifera. Next base: position 750,282 of record JAOTON010000596.1, on the reverse strand, counting down.
ATAAGGTCATGTAGGTGAATTGAAAGGCTTACTGGCCTTTTGATAATGACTGATGTCATCAATGAACCCGGTATGCCACATCACGTTAACTACCGTCGGATTGTTCCCGCGGACCAACAGAGGTGATCACACGCAGTAAATGGTGTCTGATAGGTGGATCGAGGGGGAAGGGGCAAAGGGGTGGATGTCCTCAGATCAACCCACTCGGTGTCCCTCACATCCCGCCCCGACGCCTCCTAAAACGTCGCTCCCAGGACGCCAGTATTGGCGCCCTCACGATGCGATTTCGCGCCCTCACGATGCGATTTAGTGCCCTCACGATGCAATTTTGTGCCCTCACGATGCAATTTGGCGCCCTCAAGATGCGATATGGCGCCCTCACGATGCGATATGGCGCCCTCAAGATGCGATTTGGCGCCCTTGTGATAGGTGTATCGACTGGCCGGGCCCAAATGACGACCTTCCAGGCTAAAATGGCGCCCCTGCGGACCCAAAAAGCGCCCCTCTGACCACGATGGCCCTCCTTCCATCGATAAACCTAGATATGCCTATGCGGTATCCATGTCCCGACGCGTCGTTCTGATGGTTCTGCACTTGCAGTATTGTTCAAACGAATTTCTGATCAACGCCCGAGCTTTACGCTACCAGTAAATTCCTCCCACTGCAGTGGGAGCCATTTACTCGTTTTCTATTTTCTATCCAACTTAATGGATTGACAATTGCTTCTAATGCAGCATCCGTGCTTCGCTGACCTAGCTGCCAGATTCAGAGAAGAAACATCAGCAGTAATTAGATTCCATAGCAGCAACGGACACGCTAAAAGCAAATGCCGCTTAGCCCCAGTCTGGACTTGGTATCATTAATGCTGTACTTGTCTAGGCTTGGAAGCAGCTCACAGGGCTTCGGTATGGCCAAACCCACCCACAAATGTTAAAAAGTGAGTCCTTGTATTGATATGTTTCTTTTGGGGCAACCACTAGTTTATTTCGTGATACAATTTGTCAGGTACTAGTTCCAAAGGAACCAGATTACTTTTAATGGGATTTTATTTGTTTTTTTTATAACATTCCCACAGAATATGCCAGAGAAAACTTGGCTTGATACTTATTTCACTCCCTCAACCCGCGCCCACTGGCAGATCCAAGGGGAAGCAAAGGTGCCGTAGTCCCCTCCAGAGCATAAAGTAGTATTTTTCCCCAAAAGGACCACATTTTCGCTCTGCTTCTTTGAAAATACCATGTTTTCGCGATTATTTCTCGATTTGGCCCCCACAACGTTGGTTTTCCCCCTTCCTAAAAAAATAGTTCCTGGATCCACCGATGCCCTCGCCCAAGGGGGTGTTTGAATACTCCCTCAGGACTTTTTGGCAGCACAAAAAATGTGGTGGGGCGAAGCGCCGCCGTACTTATCAGACCTTATCCCAAAACGATTCTTCAAATTTTACGAGAATTGTAAGTTCAGCAGGCCAGATTAAGTGACCACAACTCCAAAATGTCAGGTGGCACTAGTTAAAACAGGTCTAACCTATTGATCCTATGTTCATAATATATTGGACCAATCAAATACCAAAAGTTTTAGTGACAATTTTTTACATCTTTCACCTGGGGTCAGGTACTTCTAAATTGAAAATGCATTGGAATCTGGATATTGGCCGTAAATGCATATATCTCTGTTGACACAGCTTATTATACCTCTCATTCTCCAAGACATAGTATCTTACGCCCCTCTTTCGGTTCATGTTGCACGTTTGGACCTGTGACCTCTCAGAGGTCATCTGGGACTACTTAAAAACGTTTCCAGACTTGGATCAATAACTTTGATTGAAATATTAATTGTGTTTTTATTTTGATACCGTTACGTTTGGATTATCATTGTAGTCGATCGACCCATAATGGCCGTTAAATCGGAAGATTATCTTGACCTGGCCTTAAATCAGAATATTTTCAAATTATTTGGCTTAACATTGTCATACCATAAAATATTTGATATATTGTACAACTTTAACTTAATCCAGTCAGACGCTAGAGCCCATAAATCCTTATCTAGGGTATCACCTTCTTTATCCTGTCTTTACCTCAATATTGGCTGGAGCCAAGAAGTGACCAGTATAGCTCCTTCATTATTTATTATGAGCTACCCGCCAGCTTTCGCGTTTTTCGCTATCGTGCATAGGAGCCGAGATCGAGCGGGGGTGTTTGAACCCCCTCCCCCTTGGGCGAAGGTGGCTCGGAGGCCCACGGGGACGGGTGCTAACTTCTCGTTTGCGGATAAGTGCGCATGAACCGAAAGCCTTCGTAATGTCCCACTTACTGTCTAACCAAAAACATTCAATGAAGGAAGTGGGGAGGTGCTGAGGGGGAGGTTGAAGTCCACCCTTGAAACGTTTACTCCTCTTCAAAGGCCGGGTTTTGGAACAAACTGGGGTTGACTACCGTTTTGGAGCACACTGTTTTGGAACAAGCCAGAGTTAACTGCCGCCACGTTTTGGACCAAACTAGGGTTACATTCCACCCCGATGGGTCTCCGGTCCACTTTCTTTTCAGTGGAGGGAGGTGAAAACACGCCTTTGATTTTGGCTATGGTGAGGGGAAAAAATGCGGTAGATAGCTCCTAAGAGATTATCACGAGGCTTAGCCAGTCACTTCGCGGCTGAGGCAAAAGTTCAGGTCATGTCAAGTCAAAGAAAGTGTCGGGTTCGGGACAAAGCTGATTTCTGTCCTAGCTTCTGACGGGGTGCAGTTAAGCCGGCATTGAGACATTATTAAACTCATCTCGTTACGCGAATCGAATGATGCATGATTTGATGGATGATGAATGATGCATCATACTGTCAACATGCAAAAATCTAGGTGAACATAGTGACACTGCCACTTCGGTCTCAATCAGGCTATCGCGTGTTAACCACCAACGACTTCAGTATCTCACCTGCTTACATACAGACCCTTAATGCGACTGTTCTGGACATGAAGCCATCTATTACAATCGGCAATGACGCCCTCAGCATAGCCATGTTTAACAAATGTTCCCCACTGATTGGCCATTTGCTTCTTGAAGTTAATAATGACAGTTAGACTACTGGTCTGACAACTGCATCGTGAAATCACGCTTGCAGATGCCATACCTGTGTCTGTGTTACCGACGATGTCAAGGGTGACATGGTGCGTTGTCAAAACACAGCTGATCGAATCAATTCGAGTCAAATTAAACTCAGTCGTTCATCATGATTCCTGGAAGCACCACTCAACTGAACCAGGTGTGAGTGTAGTGGGTGATGAAATATCAAAAACTTTGTACGACGGAAACATGTATATTTTGGTCCTGTTGATTGTTAAAAATTCTTTGATGTGGTTCCACGCTCGCATTTACTTGGGAAATGACTCTTTACGGCAGGGCTACGTACTACTTTTGTAATTACTTTACTGAGTGCACTCAGCACGTGCATATGCGAGTGCGTGGCATGGTTGTTGCCTCCAGAACCAAAGGCAGCGGCATATATGTTTTTTTAACACCCACCCCACTGGGATCCCTGGCATGACGCGCACGTGCCCCACTAGGGGCGTGTTTCGCCCCTCGGTATATAATTTCCTAGAATAGCCGAATAAAAAGTTACGGACGGTGTTCGAAAGCCAAGGCAAAGAGAAATTATACGAACAATTTTTATGTCAGGTCAATTTTGAGGTCAGCAGAGGTGAAGCAAGGTTCCATAGGCTTACAATAGAAGAGTACATTTACTCCTCTAGATTCTAACTCAGCGGAGCTCGAACAAATCTTTAGGTCACCGAATTCCTATCATCGTGTCAAATCGAATGATGTATAATATGGCCTTTCTAGGTCAAATGGTAAAAATGACCTGACAGCGAGATAGTTCAAGGGCACAGAGTGACCTGGTATGGTCATGCTGCATAGAAATCGACTTCTTGTCACAATTTAAGCACAAAGCAAGCAAAGTGGAAGCGTTATCTTAATTCAGTGAGAATGTATTGGCAAAATAAGCACTGTATGCTCCTACAACCTCACATGAACGTTGAGAGGTCAAATGTTTAAAAACTCAACTTGGTGGTCAATATTTTGGTAAGAATACACGGTTTGGGGATTTTCAGAGCCCCCTATCCATTTTCAGAATATTATCATTTTCAGAGTACTATTTCGATTTTCATAATAGATCTATCCAGCAATTACTGAAAACGAACCCTTTCTATCTTTCGTCATAGACATATAATGGGGTGGTCAAAATGTTGACGCCATCTAGGGGTCAATGCTTTGGCATTGAAGTAAGGGGCCAATGTAAGTTTTGGCATCAATCATAGGAGTCAATGTAAAGCATTTTAGGTCAACAGTATGAAAATTCCGGGATTGCAGATTTGTAAGCCCTAATGACCTTATCCTTTCGTAAAAGTTTGAAACTGATCAGTTGAAAGATGTTCCCTTGGCGCCGCTTCAAGTTCGTGATTTTCAGTTTTGCGGTCGGGTCGGACAGGAACTGGTGTTTTCAGCATGGTATGGCCGTTGCTGGTCGGGTAGCTTGACTTTAAATAGGTCCTTGACCTGACATGACTTGACCTAAAACATTTGGTCGAATGCCTAAAATTAATCACACTGGTCAACAAAATGTAACTTTTGTCGTGGATCCAATATAAAATAGTCCGTTTCTAAGGTAATTTGTGGCGCTGAACACGAATGTTGCAGCAGAAATTCCGTATCAGATCATAATTTTGAGATCCAGTATGTTGTGTGTGTCGTCTTTGTGCAAGCCTACTTGGCATCAGTGTTATTGACAGTGCAAAACCCAAGAGGTCTAGGAAAATGAAGGTTTGGGTGTTTGTGGAGGCTAGGGTATTCTACCCTAAACCCGACTTTCATAGACCTAGGTCAATATATTCAGGGTAAAACGAGGCCATATAGGTCTAATTCTGTCTGTGCAGGGTAGCCGTTGGGAAATACCGTGATGCGATGAGAAGCTGGATATGGAGAGAAAGTGACCTAAAGTATCGGAGGAAAGGTCTGAGGCAATGTTCTCTGAAACTTTTAGGCCAAGGTCGTTCAAGGCCATTGACATTTTGTCTGGGACATATTACATTTTAGGACATTTTAGGACAAGGACATATTACATTTTGGCTATAACGTGTACTGCGACTAGCACTATGACAACCGTCGGGCGGAAAATAAGGTTTGATCTTGACCCATGACCTTCGTCTTTAACCTGCGACTTTGATCTCAGGATTGAGTGACCTAGCGTATGACATCATAGCATGATATACGTCATATTAGGCGGCATCATCCGACCCAAGGCACAGGGGTCAAAGACCTTGAAATTGTGGTATGACCTTGACCTGTGACTTTTTACTTAGACTCGACCTTCAAGGAAAGTGACATCTGATGTATAAAACTGCATATCATACTGTATGCATAGGTTCTCACGTAAAAAATTAGCAGTGTTCATGTCCTGAGTGAAAAACTCATCAATCATGGAGGGTACCCTCTCTTTTTTCTAAAAATGTTTTGCAGACTGAAATCCAGATGAAAACATGACACAAAATTACTGGAAACTCATCCTGTTGAATATCCGAGCCATAGCTGGCCACACGGTAAGCCTAGGCATGACAGGTGGACGTAAAAATGAAGGAGAAGATATGACAGGTTGTTATCGATGAGAAGAGTTTTGATGACATTCTCCGATAAAGTTTTTTGTTCGTGAGGAAAATACTCAAAATATTCGTATTTTTGTATAGCTCTGATATTGCATGGCGCTTCTGTTGCGCCACGTTCTTTTTGTGCAGTTGAGCAGGACCAATGCAACATTTATATCAGGAGTATTACAAATAAAGGGATTAATCACAGCGCTGAATACGTGGGAAGACAAATATGTATCCTAAAGTCCCCACCCCACTCTCGGAAACTCCGCTCATATTGGCTTTGATGCAGTGCTATCTGAGTGTAAATTAATGCTGCAAACCTCATCCGATTGATGTTCTCCCAGAGGAGCACCCTGCGTGATGAACTCGGTATCCATTTGTCTCCAAGGAAACGCGGTATTGAGCTTGTCGGCACCGGGTTTGCATTGCGACCGTGCACGGCTCGTGGCCAGTCCCGCGACTCATCAGCCCCTCAACCGTGAGGCAACTGGGAAGCACGGTGTATAAATGGGTTGGTGGAGGGGAAGGGGCAGGGCGGTGATCTGACAGATTTGATTATGAGCCATTGAGATCAGCAAATACAATTCAGGGCAGACCCAATAGCCCTGGTTTATAATGTATTTATAAGCTTTTAACGCCCGCACTGGAGAGGGGTCTGGCACTAACGTGCACTGGAGGGGACCTGGTAGGCCCCCCCCCAAAGATCTCGGAAACTAAAGAGGTGTAGAAAAACGCCAGTTAGAGGGTTGGTGAGGACTATCGTGATCTACATCATGAATAATTCTCATTGACCTATATAAATATATTCAAGCTCAAACTAGGTCATAAAGTTGAAATCTCGGCCCTGCTGGGACTTATTGGGAAATGCCGTAATTATGCGGGAAAAGTCTGCAATATGCTAACAACGGACAAAGGTCATAGGGGAAAGGTCGCAAAGAGTCTTTCATAAAGTGTTGGGGTTAGGGTCATTCAAGTTAATTGACACATGACGGGAAGTGAAAACATTTGACCTTGATATTTGACCTTGACCTTGATTTACATTGAGTTATCTTAACCTTTGCCCGGGTGGGGGGTCTTTTTAGACCCCCCCATCGGGTTTTTCCGAAGCAACCAAAAAACGGCGGCGCGCAGCGCCGCCAAACTTGTTCTAGCTGTTCCTTCATCCTTTTTAGATCTTTCCTGAAAATTTCAGCTCAAGGTCATATCAGGTAAGGTCACCAGGCCAGGTGAAGTGACCTCACCTCAAAAAATGCTTAGAACCGCATAACTAAAAGAAGGGTTAATCGATCAAGTTCAAACTCATACCACATATTGGGCTCACCAGGAGCTACAACATATGTTCCGGGATTTTTTTTATATTGGTGACCTAAGGTCATGTGCAGAGCATGACCTCCCCATTGTAAATACATGGGGAAAATCACGAAATGAGCTTTTCTCAGTAAGTATCGATGGAATCAACTTCAAACATCGGTTACGATTTGCTTTTAGCCCATTTCTGAAGTTGATGCTAAACATTTTAACTTGTGACCTTTAAAGGGTCACCTTAGGTCAAATAAGCATTTTTTGGTGTTTTACTCTATAAATTTTAAATAAAATAAGATATAACTTTTATTTTGTCACCAAAGTGTTTGTATAGTCACTGCAAGTCAAATTATATACATTATGACTATACCAGGTCAAGTTGGGTCAGACCGCTGACCTGGGTCAGGTCAAATTCTTAAATTTGACCTGGCATAGCAATATCATATATCATTCGACTCGTATTGACGAGAGGATTCCAATGGTGCATAAACTATGGCTGCATCATGTTTGGTTTGGAAGCTATTAGCGAAAAAGTAAACGCCCTTATGCATGGGTGGCTATGGACATATCCAAGAATATGCCCAATATTCAGTGACCTGTAGCTCCCTAGGCTTTGACCTGACAGGAAAATAAATACCACTATAATGAAAGCGCATCTCAAGAGCTTTCGAATGGTGTTAGAAAAATGTTTCTAGCTATCATAGTTTCTGAGATATACGAGGTTTTCTTAGTACACCTCATATTAGCGATTTTGACCTATTTTGACCTCTGGTGACCTTGATATTGACCTGACAAGAAAAATGACCGAAGTGTTTTCGATATCATTTTTGAAGAGCTTTCGATTGCCGTTTTGCGCTTTTTTCTAACTCTCTTAGTTTTTGAGATCGTGGGGGTCTTTTTTAGCCCCCCACCAGGGCGAAGGTGGCTCGTACCCGCCACCGGGGCAAGGGTTAACTATCACGTCATAGCGGATACATACGTCAGACTGGGCAACGCCATTTGGCCGGAGGCACTGGTGACAATGGCATTGAAAGTGCTGGTATGGCCTTGACCTGCGGCCTTTGACCTTGACCCTCATGCGAGGTGACCTTAACATCTAATCTCGTTTATATGGCGTTATGACGTCACCATTTGGTCTCCAATGCAAGCAAACTGGCCTGACCGTGCGACTGTGGCGATCTCAAAATATTGGTCTGATTTTGAAAAACTATAGGTCAGAAAGTTTTCTACTGATTTTCAAAATCATGTTACCAATCGATGCGCCGTTCAATTCTCTCAAATGTGGCTGATAATAGTTTTAGGCTATCAGCAGTTCTCCGGCCACCTTAACACGCGCACTGGAGGGGGCCTCGGAGGCCCCCCACCTGTTTTTCCAAGGTGGCCGGAGAACCGCGCGTAGCAGAAAAACGATACTTGGCCACATTTAACAGAATTTAATAGCGCGTCGATTGGTGAAGATTTTTTGAAAATCGGTCGAAAATTTTTTGACTTATAGGCTTTCAAAGTCAGACCTGCATTTTGAGATCGCCGTAAATGCGCGGTCGGACCAGTTAGCTTTCATTGGAGACCGAGCGGTGACGTCATAACTCCATATAACCGGGATTATATGTCAAGGTCACTTCACATGAAAGTCAAGGTCAAGGTCAAAGGTCACAGGTCAAGGTCATATCTGCACTTTCAAGGTCACTGACCACTTTGCGTCCGGCTGAATGACGTTACCTGGTCTGACATATATTATTCTATGACGTCATCGATAGGGTACCCCAATACAAAGGTCAAGGTTAAAGGTCAAGGTCAAAGGTCATTTGCAAAGGTCAATCGTCATTTCCCGCCAAACAGTGGCTATAGTGTTAGTCGAAGTGCACATTATAAGTAGTATACTATATTGTGACCTTAAAGGTCAATGACCTTGAATGACCTTGATCCAAAAATTGTGGGGAAGCCTCTTTGAGACCTCTTCTCTATGAACCTTATCCGTCTTTAGCTTATTCCCGCCATTTTCCCGCAGAATCACAGCATTTACCAATCGATCCCCAGCATGGCCAATATTTGACCTTTAAGACCTCGTTTGACCTTGAAGATATTGACCTAGGTCAATGAAAATTGGTCATCATGTAGATCACCATAGCCCCCCACCCACCTGCCAAGTGGTGTTTTTCTACACCTCTTAGTTTCCGAGATCTTAGGGGGGCCTACCAGGCCCCCCTCCAGTGCGCGTTAGTGCCAGACCCCCCTCCAGTGCGGGTGTTAAAGAATAGTTGGGAAGGTGGGGGGGAGTTGTTCGAGGCTCCCTCCATTGCGCCTGTTAACACGCGCAGTGGAAGGGGCACTAAAGTGCTCCCACGTATTTTCCGCGGTGGCCAGAGAACCATTCATAGCTAAAAAGGTTACTCGGTTTGTATGGAGAAAATGTATTATCCCGTCGATTGGTGAAATAATTTTGAAAATCTGTCAAATTGTGTTTGGACATCTAGGCTTTCGAAATCAGACCTAATTTTGATACAGTCGCAATCAATTGGTCGCACCAGTTCGCCTGTCCTGTGGAGCAAGTGGTGACGCTTATTTCATATAATCAGGATTATATCAAGGTCACCCCACATAAAGGTCAATGTCAAGGTCAAATGTCATGGGTTACGGCCATTGACCCCAGTGTTCGGGTGATATGATATTATTCCGTATGATGTATGTTATGCAATGACTTCATAGTTCAGAGGTGCAGAAAGTATGCTGGCTGTCACAAACTCAATGCAACGTATGCCTTCTCTGTCACAAAAAGCTGAAAATCATAATTGTATACTTGAATACTATTTCCAATGTGCTGAATGCCATCTACCTGTCTCTTACTTTTTACAACAGACAAGGTTCAAGCACCAAGCCATTACCGCATGAAGGTAGTAAACTGTGTTTTCATTTTTAGATCATGTTTATGTTTTTGGAAGGAAATTTTCCAATTATTGATCATTGTTTCCCGTATTGGGATCATAATATCATTGGCAACTCTGACTGCAGTTTCCCCGAATGACATGCATTTCCCTTTTGAAGAAGCTTCCATTTTTGGAAGGAGTGTTTCCAATTATGGTACATTTCCCCATGATTAAATGTGGCAATTATCATGAAAATAATTATTATTGGGAACTAATCTATGAATGGGAGCGTACACCTACACACAATTGGGAACCCTGATCACAGCTCCCCCCCCACTGAACTTCTATCTCATATATCAACAAAAGGGACAAAAATGTCAATGTCAACATAGGATTTGGATCTACCTAAAATGTGTTGGTAAAGTGGACCTTAGGTAGCATTTTTATAGACAGATCAAATGCTTAAAATTTTCCCCCAACACCCGATTATCACCTGCCTGGTCGTTCCTTCTTGCAGTAAAAACTCTGAGGCAACTACCCTGCACAGATTAAAATTATATCTATTGGCTTAATAGGTACAGGTGTATTGGAAGTCTCATACCAAAGAAAGATCCAGTGGAGTCAAAATCCTGCTTTAACTCCATGCAGTTCAGGTCCTGTGTGTTGCTACCTACCACTGGTAGTAAGCAACACACCCCCAACCAGCGTTTTTCGAAGTCTCTTTCTTTCTGAGATTTTCTGTGATTTTCTCAGATGAGAAGAGGGTCTACTAGGCCCCCTCCAGTGCACGTTAGTGCCAGACCCCTCTCCAGTGTGTGTTTTAACACTTTGTGGAGGACTGCATTGGCACACAGTTGCTATCTGTACAAGATTGACATGATAATTTGATCATGAAATCTCACCTGAATTACTTTTGTTGCCAGTCTGTTGCTGGCGCCAGCTCTCCCAACTTCCTCCAGCTCCAAATCTACCTAACCAATCTTTATCTAGGGCACAAATAAGGTAAGGCACAAGCAAGCTAAGGAATGAAAAACCAAGTTTGATATGTGAAAGTGCATCAGTCTCAAAGAAGCCTACAATCATCTTAGATTAGCCATGGGCAGCACTATTTATTCCAGCTAGTTTTAGCCTGCATTTATCTCAGATATACCTAATAAATATGCCCTCAAAAGAAGTAGCTTCCCACCTGTTTAAAATTTTTTGGCAGGCTCTACATCACATAAACATTTCGAAGTTGTCTTGTCGCTGTTGCGTAGTTTAGTAAGAATTGCTGCCCAGCTATGTTTATTTCTTTCACTCATTTAGTACTTTTCTTAGTAGCTTTTAGGCGTACTTAATACTAAATTCAAAGAAATAGGGACCGCTAAATCGAAGAAACTCAAACTTTAAATATTATTTAACATGACAACATGGACAAAGAAGTACTAGATAACGTAACTGCGTTATCTTTAATGCCTTAAAAATGCCCACAGTCCTATATTTCTCGAAAAAATTGACTGTCACATTTCGGGCATCTAGGCGGCAACTTTCTGGCAACTACTAACAATCGGCACCATTGGGCTGCATGTTAAAATCTGGCAACTGTGACAGCGGTTTCCGGGTTTTCTGCAGCGGGGGTCCCTCGTTTTAGTAGAAACTGAACACAGTACCAATATTGTATCACTGATGGTACGCTGTGCAATTGAAGAACAGAGTTGTTAAATTGAAATAATCGCCACACGCCTCATTCTGTATTTCGAAAATATGTGGTTTGATTTTGAACCATGCAGTCACGATCGCTGTTTTGTCACAGCTATGCACCTCAATTTTCGTAAATGTGTCACAAACTCCAGTAGCCGAGTTGGCAAGTTTCTGCACCTCTGTCATAGTTGAGGCTGCTCAATGTAAAGGTCAAGGTCACAGGTCAAGATCAATTTTTTTCTAAGATCAAGCCCTCATGTCCCGCACAAAGGCGGCTTTGGTGCCAGTTATACTGGGCATCATTTGGAATATGTCACATTGTGATGTCATAGGTCAGTGACATTGAATGACCTTGACCTCAAACTTTCAACGAACGCTGTGTGGGACCTTTGCTTTATTTTTGGTCCACTTTTAGTGTATTCTCACTTGTTTCCTCATAATCATGGTATTTCCCAATACATCTCCAGCACTCCCAAGATTCGATCTTCCCGACCTCGTTTGATCTTGAACATCTTGATCTTGAACCTGTCAATAAAGCTTTGGTTTAATATGGATCATCATCGCCCCCACACTCCCCTTAAACGACAATTTTGGTTTTAGATCTTAGCAGAGGGGGTACTTTAGTACCCTACTCCACTGAGCGTCGACACCAGAATCATCTCCACCGTACGTGTTATTGTTTGATGCTGGCTCATTGGGTTTATGTGAATTTTTACTATATTTACTTTTAGCGAGGTCTCCATGATCCGCGATAGCTTGCAAAGCTGCGATGGACATACCACCTGACATTGCGGGTATTTTCAATTCAAGCAACACTTATGTAATGTATCTAATTGAGCCGCTCCTGTCAAACCGCAGTCCAGCTGATAAGGGTTGATTTCGTGCTGTCGAGTGTTCTGATTGCAATAATTTCAGGCGGGCGGGCTCATCGCAAACCAGTGGTTTGAGTGACGCTTATTACAATCGTTTTGTGCTAAAACGCACACTTTTCCCGAACAAGATGTGTGGCTGAGGATATCAATGGCCATTAGAAGCTTGGCATATTAGTTTGTATACAAAAATGAGTGATGCCCCCGAATCCAAATAATGTTCTCGGTTTGTAAGCGATCGATGCGGGTTGTTCTGGAAAATAACCTAAATATGTATTCACCCATGATAAGTTCTAAGCTACACATCAGGCTATGCATACCTGAATTGTTTTCCACGTCCCGTAGTTTATCATTGTCACCCAATATGAAGGACCACCGAGCACTCACAGTGCCATGAACGAGGTGTGATTTGTTCTTTTTAAACCGTTGAAGACAATTTAATTTATCTGCAATTGTACTCTCCGGGTAGGAATTCGCCATGATTTTACCATGGATGCGCCGTTTCCAAATTGGTAATTGCTGGTCCATGTAATTCATCCTGTAGAATCCCGGTAAAATACGACGGGTACAGACCCGGATTAACCCGGTGGTGGATGGGGAAATGATGACTCGTGGCACTACTGGTTGTGAAGCACGTAATTCTGCCAGCTGCAGCAGTGCTAAGCTGGTCAATATGCAAGCTCAGCGCTACATTTCGGAGACTTACTCGGCTGAACTACAATGCCGAGTGGCCGGCCTAAGTCAAGCGCCAAGCACTCAGTCTGCCGCGATGCTCAGCGGCCTCCCGATCCCACCCTGATAACCCACATCCAATACGTGCCTGTCCTACCCGAGTGTCTTTTATTAAGATATATTCTCCCAATACTGCTTCAAGGACGACTTGCCACCCTGACATGAAGAGAGTAGCAAGAATTCGGGCAAACATCAGGCTTCATCAATGATTTTATCTTTTTCGATAAATTGGCTTCACTTGTAGGCACATTTGGTTGCGCCAAGTAAGAATAACTGAAATCCAACATATTTTGCAAGCTGTTACTGGAAAAGAGTGCCCCATAATCGCCTAGATATACAATCTTGACCGTTTATGCAATGTTTTTTGCCATATCCCATATCCAATTCCATGCATTTTCAACACCATCTAGTGGTGCCAAATTGCGGCCAAATGTTCATATTTGCTCATTTTGGCAGTGTTTGTAATCGTACAAATCGAATTTAGTTGAAATGAGGTTGATGATTGAATTAACAAAACGTGCTTGAAGTTTATCGCACTATTTTTGTATTTATTTCCATGCCGATTACAAGGCATACAGCAAGGCAGCTGTAGAGAAAAAGGAGGCTAAAGTTAAACGTTTTTTTAGCTTGATCTTGCACCCGGGCGGTGACGTCAAACCATAACTACTTTTTCCTGTTCTGACTTATGCTATCTTAAACCTTTTTGAGGTGAGGTCACTTACCCGCACTGGTGAGCTGACCTGAGATGATCCAACCTTAAAATGTTGTCGTAAGTTGTAAAATGATCAGAGAAAAGGTATGCCAAGTACGACGGTGCTACGCGCGGACGTTTTCATTCTATCTAAAAAACCGAGGGGGTAACTGCCCCCCGTCAATGCGCGTGTTAAGTTGCAAATGCAGTACACTTCCTTGGCTGTGATAGACTGCCGAGCAAGAACACACACTTTGTCAGTTCTAGTATTGTTTTTGACAGTGCTCCTCAGGCGATTGTTGATTCTGAGCGATATTTCTATCCGAAAAATGCTGTTCTATCCAAAACATTCCCAGTACCCAATTTAGCGTTGCAGTAATCATTTTTTACCTTTGCCAAGGTCAGTATGGCACTCTCGGTCACCGGTGTACACTGCCACGGACCCCCTGCTCGCACACTTTGGCATCAATGTGAAGGTGGACAAGTCTGACTTATTGAGAATGCAAACAGCTAGGGGACTGGCTCTAAATTCCAGGGTCTGCTTCCTAAGTCATGGCTTGTGGGATCCAGTTCCAGCAGATTTGGATGAGTGAAATCAGTACTTAAACCCAAAACGATCTGCAGCGTGCTGGGAAGAAGATGAGCGATCCAATGTGCGCCGTAAGTACACCGCTGGGTGGCTGTTGAAGAGTAAAAATTGGCATGGCATGTTCAAAATTAATATTCTTTGTGTGTTACCTTGCACCCATAAAAGCTCAAATAAAAAACTCTTACCAAATCTCAGGTGCGGCCCTGGAATGGCTTACATCATATTTAGGAAATCGTAAGCAACGCGTTATTGTGAACGGAAAATGTTCTGATTGGGTCCATGTACGCTCTGGAACTCCGGAAGGTGGAATTATCTCGCCTCTCCTCTTCGCCCTGTACATAAACGATCTTCCAGACAAAATTAAGACTAATTGTCTCTTATTTGCTGACGATGTAAAATTATACAACAAAATTACTTCGCAACACGACATTGAGCTCCTTCAGGACGATCTAACATCTTTAGCTGCATGGTCTGCACTTTGGAAGCTTCAACTCAATCCAGCCAAATGTAAATCGTTCACTGTGTCATTGAAACGAAAGCCTATTCCAACCACATACAAAATCCAAAACTCTACTCTAGAGAAAGTCTGTGCAATCCGGGACCTTGGAGTGTGGTTGGATTCTAAATTGACGTTTGTAGAACACCTGAATCACATTGTTAGTAAGGCGAACAGGGCGCTAGGTCTGATGATTCGATCTCTTCAGGTTGGCCATTCAGAGGGGAGAGCGAGACGGAAGTTGAAACCCGAACCAATCATGGCGGCTTATTTTGGCAACATTCGATCTATTATGGAGTTTGGCTGCGTAATTTGGGGTGGGGCTGCCAAGACTCATCTTGATAGACTGGACAAAATTCAGCATAAATTCTTGATTTGGCTCGCGTCAAGCTCAACGAAAAGCTCACCATCATTTGTGTACCATGATCTTTTGGCTACGTTCAAAATAAACACTCTGGCTAATCGACGACTACAATATGACATCCTTTTCGCACACAAAATTATCTCCGGAAAAATAGACTCCGCCTTTCTGCTCGGTAATTTCCCTTTTCATGTCCCAGGAAGGAACACAAGGGCAATGTTCGGTAGTATGCTGCATGTTCCATTTGGAAGGGTAGAAACTGTGAGGCGTGGATTGTTTTGTCGCTCGACCACTAATTTTAACTCGTATCTGACGGCATGCCCACTTTCCGACCCTTTTAGATTTCCATTTGGTCAGTTTAGAGCACAGGTTCGTTTATATATCAAGTCGTTGCCTGCGAGTTGAACAAAGTGAACTTTTTAACTGTTTGATATTCTTATGTTTACTGTTTTAAGTGCATATTTTAGTCAGCTCGCAATGTGATCGTTGTTTGTAGTTTGTTGGCTCCTCATTTTTACCTGTAGTTGTATGTGACCTGTTTACCGTGACCATGTTTTATGATTCCTGACTTGAGCTCTTATTGGGGTATGACCCTGTTGCTCATATAGCACTAATAAATAAATAAATAAATAATAAATAAATAAATACGCTCATACATAAAATCGATTTATTTTTTGGCAGCAATGTGTGATGCAAATAACGTAAATCAGTTTAGGTACACACTGCTGCTGCCGGGTAGCAGTCCTAGATGTTCTCCAAAGTGCTGTTTTCTTTGTTGGGGCTTCGGGACTGAAAGAACGGAATGCATCAATTTAGGGCAATGCCAGAAAAAGACAATCCAAACGTCCAAAATTGTATGTGTGTATGTATCTATATATGTATGTATTTATGTATGTATGGACATATATACATGTATTTATGTATGTATGTATGTATGCACGCACACTAGACAAACAGACCAATCAGCACGTAAGTCTGGTCAGCAATGATGTAGCAGCGAAAAGTCGATGTAGCTGTAAAAAGGCACCACAAGCTAAGCAATATCCTCAGAAATTGTCTTTCCCTTATGTGCATGTGCGAAGCCATAAGTGTGGGTACTATATGACTATGGATGTTGGCTCGCTCCTAAGCCTAAATAATCAATCAGAAACCATTAAGTGAGGCCTTATAATGACACAAACAAACGATGCAGTTGAACCTGCAACCGCCTCTAGCGTTCCCAGTCAAAAAGCAAATCAGGCGAGTTTTTTTATAAAATTTATCCAACTTATTGCAGGTTCAGCTTTTAACCTTCTACCCAATAGGGGAGGGGTGTTTGAACACCCCTCCTTGGGTTTTCCTTGACCCTTGATCAATTTTACAACTTTTCCCAAAGATGTTAAGGTCAGGCTGCTTCAGGTCAGGTGACCAGTGCAGTTCAAGTGACCTCACCTCAAAAAATGTTTAAGCTGGCATGAGTAAGAAAATGGCTAATCTTTTGGATAGGAACTTTTACCAAATAATGGGCCCACTGAGCTCTGCAAAACATATTTCGGTATTTTTTATATCGATGACCTAGGGTCAGGTACGGATCATCACCTTTCCTTTGGAAATGCATGGGGAACACCCCTCCCCAACAGGGCGAAGGTGGCTCGGAGGCTCTCCGGGGCGGTTTGTTAACCCTCGCCCCACCGGGGGCATCGACGGCCCCCCAAGGTTTTTTTCGGGATAGCAGAAAAACGATGAAACTCAGGACCGCGGTTAAGGGCTCTATCTCTCACCCCATCACTTTCACATCATCCCTGAAATTTTTTACCCAAGTCACCCAAGGTCAGGTCACCAGGCCAGGTCAACCAAGGTTACCTCACTTCAACTTTTGAGCTCTATAAGAGTTACGTTTCTCAATCGATCAATTTGAAACTTCTTATAGTTCATGGCCCCGCCAGGGTCTACAAGGTGTATATCCGGGATTTTTCGATTTCGTGACCTAAGGTCAGGTCACGAGGTGACCTCTCCCATCGAAAATGCATGGAAAAAAGCTGTCTTATGATCTAAGAGCCACAAAAACGATTGCAAATGCTCGGCTTGCTCAGAAAAGCGTTCTTGGACACCCTTTTACGAATCACAGGGGTCATATTTTCAATTTGACTTCTCCAAGGTCATCCAAGGTCACCAGGGGTCAAAAATAGTATTTTAGCAATAACTTTTGATTTAATTAAGCTAGAGCACTGAATCAAACACCATCGTGTATGTCTCATCCCTAGCTTTCATTTGATATACAACAAGGTCACTTACTGACCTTTGATGACCTCAGGTCATATGAGGTCACGAGGTGACCTCTGGAGGTCAAACCACTGGCGGGAGGTCACTACGTTCCACATAGCGAAGAAAGAACTGGTATTTTCTTATCCAATGTAGATTACCAGATCTCAATAGCTCTAATGGCATAAGAGTTATTCCCAGTTTTCTTACGCATTACATATTTGAGTGAAAATAACCTATCGTGACCTAACTTGACCTCCGGAGGTCAAACTATTGACCTGAGCACTTAAACATGTTAAGTAATTTCTTACTGAATTCACGCGAGCCTTCTAATGCACTTTGCAGATTTTCGCTAACCCCCATATTTTCGGAGTTAGAGGGAGCCATTGATGCCCCCGGTGGGGCGAAGGTGGCGCCGGACCCCGGTGGGGCGCGGGTTAACACGTTCGTTTATAGGGGAAGGGTAACAACCCCCTCGGTTTTTTGGGAGATGGAATGAAAACGGTGGAAACGGTGAATGAAATACGCGCCACTATACTTGGTATACCTATTCTCTGATTATTTTTACAACTTAACCAAAAATCTTGAGGCTGGGTTATTTCAAGTCAGGTCACAGGTACAGGTCAAGTGACCTCACTTTAACAAAGCTTAAGATAACATAAGTCAGAACACAGTGAACCTATTTGATTGAAACTTATATTACATAATGACAGAGGTTAGAAAAAGTCCGAACGTGCCAACATAGTTGGGGAAGATCTTCAGCTGCAGGGAGTCTGTACATTTTCTTTCTTCCTCTACTGCAGTATTTCTGGTCTTCTGACATGGAACATTATTTTTACGCACTTTTGAGCTGTTGATTTTCCAACTTTGTGGACTATTTGGTCCTTGGACATTTATATATTTATTCATGGGGACTTTCTGGCCTTGAACCTTTGTTCTCGAGTTCGAATTAAAATGTGGACTATTTGAACATCACGTGAATTCACATAGCTGTAGTCATTCGGTTCCATTATTTTTTGCTGTCACTAGCACTAGCAAAAACTGCTTTCAGCCATTCTAAGCGAATCAGGAGCCGGAGCAAATATCGAGGGCGGTCGGATCGGGGTACCCGGGGTCTGTGTTTAAGTGAATCCGTTGGCATCCCGGTGGCAAGAGTTGGGGTCTGTTGGAGCTCGGCTGACAAACTGGCGCACGCGTTGCAAATTTTTATAGAGCACAATGCAAAAAAGTGCGCCGGACTCGTCTACCTAGTTGTTTAGGTCGTGTACTCTATTGTTTTGGTTGTGGATTTGAACCTCGCGGTGAAGAAGATGTATATCTCAGGAACAAGGTAGCCATAGAGTAAGGAAACTGGGACTGGTTGGGGCGCATGCTCGATGCGCCCACGCGCGACACTCGGTTCATACTGGTTTTATATATTTCCAGTTATTTTTCCAGAACCTTTAACACGCGCATTGACGGGGGTACCCGCCCCCTCGGGTTTTTCGGAGATATAGGACCTGGAGTGGACTATTTCAACTGGGTATTGACTGGCAAATGCTCAAAATGGGTGACAGGGGAGCATGATAAAATGTTTTATTAGACATTTTGTAACATCCCAATAAGGTAAGCATGCATTACACCAGGTACCTACCTACCTTCCCGTGAGTAAGACTCAAGTTTTTTTTTTGATAGCTTAAATGTTTCAATGGACACAGTTGGAATTGTTACAGTCAGCATCTCATGCTCTGTGTAGGAAGTGCCTGTATGGTTAAATGTTCTTTTGTCTTTCACTCACCATATATTATCAAGCTGAAACCTGGCAAACTTTTAAACCAACCAGTTTAGTTCTAGGATTTGGAAAAAATAAAGTTAACTTTGCAATTAAACAAAATGTTTTAAAGAAATTGATGATACGCTCTTACTCTTGTCGGGACGGCACATCTTATCTACCTATAGTTTTTAAAATTATTAGGGGATTTAAAATTGTTTTAGGTGCTTGAATTTTTGTTACTAGCTTTGACATTCTTGTCCCAGTTTCCTTATCGTGTCCCAGTAAACTTATCGTAGTAAAGTAAAGTAAATCGTGTCCCAGTTTACTTAGGAATATGTATATAGAAAAACTTATATTTTAATCCCCCAATGATTTAAAATCATCATAAAATTTGGGATTATTTTACAGTTCAAAAATATGTTTCATGGCCTGAAGACCATCTAAACAAATTTTGAATAATAGCCCCTAATAAATACAATATTTTATTACCTGAATGTGACAAATAAAGACCATGTGCTCAGGCTTCTGCTCCACAAGCTACATTGGCGGACGCAAGGGGGCGGCATTCCCGGTCATGAGCCCCCAAAGCGCTGGAGGGGGCCAAACTATCTTTTGGGCCCCAAAGGCGGAATTTTTTTAAAAAAAGGTGTTGACATTAGGCCTGTCGAGCAAAAATATTCGCTCCCATCCCCCCTCCAGGAGAGCAATCTTGTACTTGGAGAGGTAGCTTATACTGGGTCTGTCGAGCACCCAAATTGTACGTCTCACCCCCCCCCAGGAGGAGAGGCAGACATGGGCTTGGCCCCCAAAACTCGGGTTTGCGTCCGCCCCCGACCAACCATAATTGCCTCAGGGGAACATTCCTCTCATCTCGGGGCTTCAATTGGTCTCCGTCACTTTGGGAACCAAATTACTTTTTCTGACGTCTGCGTAATGGGCTCATCGAGTACTACAAAATGTATGATAGTATTTTATATCGATGGCCAGATCAGAGGTCGAAGGTCAGTTCGAACCAGATCGAAGGCCAGATACAAGCAATGACGTCGCCATTGAAAATACATAGGAAAAATGTTTAAAACTAAATAACTTAGTGATGGATGGTGTTAGGGCTTTTATCTTAACGAATTTAGGTTTGCCTTGTCTTTCCAGTTCTAATGATACGCATTGTGACCTAATTTGACCTTGAAGTGAGCTCAGGCAATGTCGAATCCTATATTTGACCTGATTTGACCTTGCAAGGTCATATTAGTATTATTCGATTTGTCTTGCCGCGAGGATGCCAATGGTGTAGATTGTGTTGCTCTATCGTTACTAGCTCTGATTGAATAACTGAAAGGCTTCATTTGCATGTTATTCCTATGGTGGCATGCTTTGGCCTCTTTGCGACCTTAAATGTGGCCGGACAAAATGGTTTCCATGTTTTTTATGAATATTTTGATGGTCTATTAAACACCGTTAACTGTTTTTCGCTATTTAGCGTGATTCTCGAGATCTTAGGGGGCGGAGTATACGCCCCCGTCAAAGCGAATATGACTTAGACACCTGGCAATGCGCGTGTTTAGATCAAAAGCTCACTAAATTCTACCAGGCGCTTGTCACGGAAACTCTGACCCCACCATCCGAACGATCGATTCCCGCAATGACTGGTTTATTTAGGAGTAAAGCTTAACCATATTCCTGTCAGGCTCCCGCCCAGCCTTATTCCTGTCAGGGTGAGGCGGATTCCGCAACCTGCCCCTGGGATCTCAAATTTTTCCGGCCGATTAAAAAAACAAAAACCAATTGCAATACCATCATACTCATTTATTTTCCAAAATCAGGATCACTACAAACAATGTTGTACACGATCCGCAAAAGCACAAGTGCAACTCAGCGCTGCGTAACAAACTTCCACAATCAAGTTGATATCATGCCCGCCGAGGATCCGCCCTCCGCAGCCACAGTGATTTGTCAGGGCCACCGCGCCACGTCGCCCGCTAACCGAGGTACTGAACGCTAGATATTGAATCTTTTGTATGTCTTATGTATTTAAATGTACAACGTGCTACTGATCTCGACCTGCTGTCATCCATATTTTTACTGTGAAGGATTATATTTAATTTTTCAGATGTATTACAGGTATCAATATTTTTGTTTGTAATTTGGGCCAAATCATTCATCAAAGCTTGCCTTGGTATATTGGGCAGTGAAGTAAGTAGTGCGCAGTAGACTCACGAGTGGGTCCACAAATGCAATTTGGAGATGGCACGGCTTGTACTGAGAAGAGGTGCAATTAAGGGTACCATACCAAGCCTTAGCCTGGTCAGAATATAATTTTCTTTTTTAGAGCCTAGTGAATAATACAATGGGGAGGACTAATGCCAAATATTTTTGTGATTTCTTTTTGAATGTTTTGTCAAGTAAGTTGCGGAGGTTTTGGGGTAGTCGGTTCCAGCTGCCAATAGTGTTAACTAAGAACAAATTTTGAAACATGTTGCACTGTGAGGTATTGCCAATCGATTTGCCGTGCGTTAAACTTGATTAAAAAACTTGTGAAGTTAGTAGACAGCTGCGTGCAAAGTATGCATCTTTTACTGCTTTTTGGATGCTGCATAACTCTTGACCCTGTTGTTTGATTTGCACAAAATTAGCACGTATTGAGGGAGAATTGACGTAAAATCGTTGTATTTTTCAGTAATGTGGAAGATCAAAATTCAGTGGTGGTTCCCGTGCCAGTGCTGTATGATGGAATTTTCTGAATAAGTTTGTGTGATCCTCTGAACCCCTGCCACCAGTTTGGGAGCTGGCGATGCCGTAAAACTGGTAGCTGGCGCGTCGTTTAACCCGAACATTTATCGTATATGGTGAAATATAAACATTTTAACGGTTTTCTGTTGCACAGATAAGCAAACATCAGATACTGCGTGACGTCTTTGACATCGAGTTAAATGGTATACTTCCAAAAATCCTCAGAAGCGGCGGTAGGAAATGAAAATGATGGGCAAAGTGCACATTGCCAATGTCTGAAAGGCATGTACATACATATGTTATTCATTTATTGAAACTTTTCATATTGCCTAACATTTATCTGTCCATTCCAAATCTATGGGGGGTAGTTTTGAATGATTCTGCCACATTGATTCGCCCATGGATGAATTTTTCTCCATGCAGTCTTGGAAATGCATGCCCAAGATACTTGTCCCATTCATTGCACTTAGTATGCTAAAATAAGTTTTCAAATGCGTGAAGCCTCCTTAATTATCATGCCTGACAAAGCCTATGGTATCTTATTATCTTATGATACGGGGTTTGGACCATGGTATGGTTACTTGTGTTCCTC
The DNA here is from genome assembly GCA_034440635.1 of Lepas anatifera. Lineage (NCBI taxonomy): Eukaryota > Metazoa > Arthropoda > Thecostraca > Lepadidae > Lepas > Lepas anatifera. Next base: position 727,752 of record JAOTON010000596.1, on the reverse strand, counting down.
TCGACTGTCCTTGGAATCATTCTACTCACTTTGTAAAAATACGATCCGACTATATTAGAAACCCCATAAGCGGAGCTATACATTGGTATTTAGGGACGATCTATTTGCAATATATTGCAAATAGATCGTCCCTAAATACCAAGGTGCAGCTCCGCTCCTGGTAAATATGATATCTCAAAATTGTCAAGGAACTTGAAAAAACTAGTACAAGTAGCAAGTTTCAAAAGTCTATCAGCAACTGTTTCGGAGATACTCTAGGAAAACAGAAGAGGTGGGCAGAATCTGTCCCCCACCTCCTTACAGGAATAAGCTTAACGCCCCACAAAGCATATGGGTGGTCGCCCAGCTGAGGTCACTCTTTCACCAGTTAGTTGCCAAGTTGAACTACGTTCGATAAATATTCAGCGCCGGAGCGTCTCAGCGGAACCTACCCCAAGTTCTGACCGGTGCACTGTCACTGCACGATTTTCTGAGCGGGCCGGAGCCCAGCGCTGTTCCATCAGAGGTGCAGTTGTAGGGGGGGGTGAGTTAACAGCAAACTTATCAGCTCCAGCCTGGAATGCAAGACGTCGTTTAACCCATTAACAGGAAGGGAGAGGAAAGTACAGGAAGAGGGTAAGCGGTCCCTTCAACAACAGCAGAGACAAATGCCAAATCTGACCCAACTGATGGAAGGGTAGGAAAGACCAAGGGCCGCTACATGCATTATGCCTGTTCTTGACCCCATTGCACATCCCGGAATAGTTCTGGACTGTAAAGTGAAACATTTGCACATATGTGTTAGATAGTTAAATTGTTAGTTAAATTGTTAAGAATTATATAATTTAACGCCTAAGTTAAACTATACCTATACATCCCGGATATTCATTCGTCAATTAGCACCATACAGTTAGCTATAAGGACACTCGAATGGAAAACTATAAACACCCTGATTGGGTGATGAATGCTGAATGCCGATGAAAAGCGATTAGTCCCAAAAATGGTCATCATCGCTGTCTGACTTCACTGGAAATTGCCCTGAAGTGAAGCCACAGGGACCGTGCCGCTCTGGCAATGCCGAGAAGCTGGAGCACGGCCGGCACCCACTAACAGCAGCTGTGACACTGCTGCGGTTTTCCGTCGATTCGCCTGCCAAATCTGACAGCTAAGGCTGTCGTGCGCAAGCACAGGTCGGCTCATCACGCCAGACCGCTCGTAACTTGTCCAATAGTTTATTAATGACATCGATCGGTGGTGAGGATGCGGCGTGCCGGCGTCGCGCCCGACGGGGCAGCGGGCCGCTCACTCCCGCTGCGAGCCCGCCGACGGCCAGCGGCGAGCATCATGCGTGCCAGAGTCAGAGAGCGCGGCGGCAGGGCCGCACCCTTCGCCATGCCGCCCCTGCGCCGCTACAATACCTTCGTGTGGTATCGTGATCAGCCCATCACGCCCACCCACGTCAAACGTGTCCACAGTCTGCACCAGCTGTGAGTACCCACCCACGTCAAACGTGTCCACAGTCTGCACCAGCTGTGAGTACCCGCCCACGTCAAACGTCTTCACAGTCTGCACCAGCTGTGAGTACCCACCCACGTCAAACGTGTCCACAGTCTGCACCAGCTGTGAGTACCCACCCACGTCAAACATGTCCACAGTCTGCACCAGCTGTGAGTACCCGCCCACGTCAAACGTGTTCACAGTCTGTACCAGCTGTGAGTACCCACCCACGTCAAACGTGTCCACAGTCTGCACCAGCTGTGAGTACCCACCCACGTCAAACGCGTGCACAGTCTGCACCAGCTGTGAGTACCCGCCCACGTCAAACGCGTGCACAGTCTGCACCAGCTGTGAGTACCCACCCACGTCAAACGTGTTCTAAAGTGTGCACCAACTGTGAGTACCCACCCACGTCAAACGTGTCCACAGTCTGCACCAGCTGTGAGTACCCACCCACGTCAAACGTGTCCACAGTCTGCACCAGCTGTGAGTACCCGCCCACGTCAAACGTGTTCTAAAGTCTATACCAGCTGTGAGTACCCACCCACGTCAAACGTGTCCACAGTCTGCACCAGCTGTGAGTACCCACCCACGTCAAACGTGTCCTAAAGTCTGTACCAGCTGTGAGTACCCGCCCACGTCAAACGTGTCCACAGTCTGCACCAGCTGTGAGTACCCACCCACGTCAAACGTGTTCTAAATTCCATACCAGCTGTGAGTACCCACCCACTTCGATTGCGCTGGAATCCTACACTAGCTGTGCGTAGCAACCTTGGTCGAACGCGCCGGAATCCTACACCAGCTCTGAGTACCCGCCCACGTCAAACGTGTTTAAAATCTACACCAGCTTTACGTACCTACCCACTTTGAAAGCGCCTGAATCTTACGAAATCTGCAAGTACTGCCTGTCGTCTCTGTGACTGCACCAGGTTAGAGTACTGACCCACCTCCAGCTCTGCACCAGATGTGGGTACGTACCAATTGGGGACTTGGGGGCCTCAAGCTCCCCCCCCACCCCCCACTCCGAAATGCAAGAATGCCTGTAGTAACTACATAGCCGGAGGCTGTTCCGAGGTAATGGCAGGGAAGCCTCGAGCCCCATAGCCATCGGAAATTAAGTCCTGGATCCGCCACTGGTACGGACCCGCGTCTAACGCAAACTCTCCCGCACAGCTGTAAACGCCCACCCGGCGCTCAGCCGACCATAGCGGATCCAGGATTGCCGATCGGGGGCACCTTCCCGGGGGCGCCATCCGGACGGGGGCGCCATCTGGACCAGGGGGCGCCACTTATGACCGGTAAAAGCTATTAGGTGGGCGCCAAATCCTATCGGTGGGCGCCGACTTTCGCATCCTGGGGGGTGGGAAGCGACATTTCAAGGGGGCGCCATCGACCTTTCAGGGGGCGCCGAGGGTCGATGGGGGCAGTGCCCTTGCCCCCTGGATCCGCCTATGCAGCCGACCACTGCCAAACCTGGGTGCACGCGTGTTTGATACGATCTACCGGAGTGGGTTACGTATAAAGGGCTGGGTGCTACTGTATTTTACCCAAAGGCCTGAGGGCTATTGTATGCGAGGGTGTTGCCGAAGAAATGAGACGTACTGAATATAAGATTGGCAAGACCAAAACATTGTTGCTTAATGTCATTTTCCAGTCTTTATGGTGGCGATTGCTTTCACTGCACAGCAGCAAACATTTGAGTATTCTTGGACAGCAAGTTGGCGTCTTATTGTCGACGTTACTTCGGTCATTTGGAAATGAAGTAACTGCATATAGTCTTTATATCTTTGCCCAGCTTCGCGAATACCTAAGCTAGTTTTGCCCTCTGAGCGTTTGGAACTGTCGTATTCATAGGTATGTGTCAAAAACAGCACGTGTCAACAGTCTGACGCTGTGAGATGTGTCTATGAAATGGCGTCGAAGATTGTGTAAATATTTTTCCACGAAGACACTCGTTTCGAAACAACACCACTGGCTGTTCTGAGAAAATCCTGCATCAGGAAAAGCACAGCGCAGCTTATTGCCATCTTTCGGGTAGGTGCGGCCTGGAAAAAAACTGTCAGAGCTCAGTTTTGATCCAGGGACCTTCTGCACTGAACATTAACGCATTAACGAACTGTGCTGCAGTGGTGGTGATGATTAATTAAAGCTCGTTTGCTAGTTAGAGGCCTTTCCTTTCCGTTCAGAATGAATTCCCAGACAAGCTAAAACGTTTAGATGAATACCTGGGACCAAATCAGGCTCAAAGTTGGTAGCTCACTGAGATAAGTATCCGTATACTGTCTGCTGAGTCTAGAACTTGACATCGTGGATTTAATTAAACTTTTACTAAGCATCGAAAAATTTCAGCACCGTTTTAGGTCATATGCATTTTCCTTGTCAAAGTTTGGACTGTTTGATGCACTGGTATTGATTTGTATCTGCCCTATAGTCTTAGCAGTAGTTTCAACATTTTATATATTTTTGCGTTCGAAGGTTATATATTTTTGGAGGGTTTCTCTGTCTTAGCAAAAGTGTCGTAACCGGCTGAAAAGTGAGGGAAAAGTCAATATTTGAGCCTACTACTGACGATAACAATGCCCCTTTCGTACCACAATTTCATCAGATTTGGGCTACCTGCTGCCTTCTGCACTGGATGGTTACACAATCTTCTGACTTCTTCCGAATTTGGCTGAAATCAGGAATTTTAATTAACCTTCGCGGGTGGGGGCTTTAGACCCCCTCGGGTTTTGAAGTGACAAAAACGGCCGCAGCAAACTTAGCTGTTCCTTCATCATTTTACATCTTTCCTGAAAATTTTGGCTCAAGGTCATATCAGGTCAGTTCACCAGGTCAGGTGAAGTGACCTCACCCAAAAAATACTAGGACGGCATAATAAAAGAAGGGTAAATCGATCAAGATGAAACCATACCACATCGGGCCCACCAGGACTACAACATTTGTTCCGGGATTTTGATATTGCTGACCTAAGGTCATGTGCAGAGCATGACCTCCCCATTGACAATGCATGGGGAAAATCACGAAATGAGCTTTTCTCAGTAAGTATGGATGGAATCAACTTCAAACATCGGTTGCGACTTGCTCTTAGCCCATTTCTGAAGCTGATACCAAAATTTTTGACTTGTGACCTTTAAAAGGTCACCTTAGGTCAAATAAGCATTTTTGGTGTTTTTCTCTATAAATTTTGAATAAACTAAGATAGAGCTATTATTTTGTCACCAAAGTGTTTGTATAGTCACTGGAAGTCAAATGATATACATCATGATTATACCAGGTCAAGTTGGGTCAGACTGTTGACCCGGGTCAGGTCAAATTCTTAAATTTGACCTGGCATAGCAATATCATATATCATTCGATTCGTATTGACGAGAGGATTGCAGTGGTGCATAAACTATGGCTGTATCTTGTTTGGTTTGGAAGCTATTAGCGAAAAAGTAAACGCCCTTATGCATGGTTGGCTATGGACATTCCCAAGAATATGCCCAATATTTAGTGACCTGTAGCTCCCTAGGCTTTGACCTGACACGAAAATGAATGCCACTGTAATGAAAGCGCATCTCAAGAGCTTTCGAATGGTGTTAGAAAAATGTTTCTAGCTATCATAGTTTCTGAGATATAGGAGGTTTTCTTAGTACACCTCATATTAGCGATTTTGACCTATTTTGACCTCTGGTGACCTTGATATTGACCTGACAAGAAAAATGACCGAAGTATTTTCGATATCATTTTCGAAGAGCTTTCGATTGCCGTTTTGCGCTTTTTCTAGCTCTCTTAGTTTTTTGAGATCGTGGGGGTCTTTTTAGCCCCCCACCATGGCGAAGGTGGCTCGTACCCGCCACCGGGGCAAGGGTTAAACTTGGAGGTCAGGCTCTTCTAAGGTCCTCCTCCTATTTTGACGCGTATGTGCCTTCAGGGATATCCACCCGGGGCTGAGAAATTAGTTCACTTTTTAGCTAATGGTCCGTGAAATACCGTTGCGAGGCATAGTCGAGAGCAGTTTTTAACGGAGAAGAGGTTGAAAATGAATAAATTCCACAGCCAAGTTTGAATATAGTTTTCCCATAGCATTGCACCCTCTTGTTGATATTTTTAGGTTTTTAGGTTATTCCCACGAAACACAAATTATTGCAATAAAATTTGAATACAATCATTAACACCCGCACTGGAGAGGGGTCTGGCACTAACGCGCACTGGAGGGGGCCTGGTAGGTCCCCTAAGATCTCGGAAACTAAGAGATGTAGAAAAACGTAATTTGGGAGGTGGGTGGGGGCTATGATGATCTACATCATGACCAATTTTCATTGACCTAAGTCAATATCTTCAAGGTTGAACGAGGTCATAAAGGCCAAAACTTGGCTATGCTGGGGACCGATCGGTAAATGCCGTGATTATGCGGATAACTGGCGGGAATAAGCTAAAGGCGGGCCAGTGTCATGTAGAGAAGGTCTCAAAGAACCTTTCCTATCATTTTGGGGTCAATGTCATTCAAGGTCATTGACCTTTAAGGTCACAATATGTTATAGTACTTATAATGTACACTTTGACTAGCACTATAGCCACTGTTTGGCGGGAAAAGAGGATTGACCTTTCCTAATGACCTTTGACCTTGACCTGTGGCCTTGACCTTTGTATTGGAGTACCTTATTGATGACGTCATAGCGTAATATACGTCAGACCGGGTAACGCCATTTGACCGTAAGCACAGTGGTCAGTGACCTTGAAAGTACAGATATGGCCTTGAACTGTGAGCTTTGACCTTGACCTTGACCTTCATGTGAGGTGACCTTGACATATAATCCCGGTTATATGGCGTTATGACTTCACCACTCGGTCTCCAATTCAAGCTAACTGCTCCGACCGCGCGATTGCGGCGATCTCAAAATGCAGGTCTGACTTTGAAAGCCTATAGGTAAGTAGAAAACAATTCGACCGATTTTCAAAAAAATTCACCAATCTACGCGCTAGTGCTTTCTGTTAAATATGGCAAAGTATCGTATTTCGGCTACGGGCGGTTCTCCGGCCACCTCGGAAAAACAGGTAGAGGGGGCCTTTGAGCGCCCCCTCCAGTGCGCGTGTTAAGCCTCTGTCTGGTGGCAGCCGTTCCATAGCTTGTGCCAGATTCTGGTGGCAGCCGTTCCACAGCTTGTGCCAGATTCTGGTGGCAGCCGTTCCACAGCTTGTGCCAGATTCTGGTGGCAGCCGTTCCATAGCTTGTGCCAGATTCTGGTGGCAGCCGTTCCACAGCTTGTGCCAGATTCTGGTGGCAGCCGTTCCATAGCTTGTGCCAGATTCTGGTGACAGCCGTTCCACAGCTTGTGCCAGATTCTGGTGGCAGCCGTTCCACAGCTTGTGCCAGATTCTGGTGGCAGCCGTTCCATAGCTTGTGCCAGATTCTGGTGGCAGCCGTTCCACAGCTTGTGCCAGATTCTGGTGGCAGCCGTTCCACAGCTTGTGCCAGATTCTGGTGGCAGCCGTTCCACAGCTTGTGCCAGATTCTGGTGGCAGCCGTTCCACAGCTTGTGCCAGATTCTGGTGGCAGCCGTTCCACAGCTTGTGCCAGATTCTGGTGGCAGCCGTTCCACAGCTTGTGCCAGATTCTGGTGGCAGCCGTTCCACAGCTTGTGCCAGATTCTGGTGGCAGCCGTTCCATAGCTTGTGCCAGATTCTGGTGGCAGCCGTTCCACAGCTTGTGCCAGATTCTGGTGGCAGCCGTTCCACAGCTTGTGCCAGATTCTGGTGGCAGCCGTTCCACAGCTTGTGCCAGATTCTGGTGGCAGCCGTTCCACAGCTTGTGCCAGATTCTGGTGGCAGCCGTTTCACAGCATGTGCCAGATTCTGGTGGCAGCCGTTCCACAGCTTGTGCCAGATTCTGGTGGCAGCCGTTCCACAGCTTGTGCCAGATTCTGGTGGCAGCCGTTTCACAGCTTGTGCCAGATTCTGGTGGCAGCCGTTCCACAGCTTGTGCCGGCTTCTGGTGGCAGCCGTTTCACAGCATGTGCCAGGCTTTGGCGAGGGAACACTGATCGGGTGTGTTAACATGTCATTACTGCCATTGTTACCGAACGGCAAATATAGACATTGTTTTGCCAGGGAAAATTCAATAATTCATTGCCTTCAATACTGCAAACCATGAGCTAAAATGTTGATGATTTGCTCTCCGAGTGTTTAACGATCATTCTTGATGAATTCAGTATAGGTATACGCTTTATGAAGCGTATGCATGATTGTACCACTCCTTGCACTTGAATCGACGCACACTGGCTAGGCAGCTTCCGACGCCTCACTCTCGGACTATCAATCACTGGGTCGTAGTTTAACCAAAATTATATACCGCTAGCTCTGGATTACATGCCCCCAAAATCTGGGCACCCTCGTATTTGAAAAATTGATTGCAAATATGTTTTTTGAACAAAATATTCTACTGTAGAGTGTTTGTGGGTATGCAGTGAGAAGCTACTGTTATAATTATTACGCTCAATCACAACGGCATGAGTGATCCATACTTTGCTAGTAACAGGCCGCAAACTGCTTGGGCTATTGTGTACAGTTTCAAAAGCAGAAAGCTGGGTTTTCGCCTCTTCCCGAGTTTTTATCCCATAAGTTGTACCTGAAAGACTGAATTTTATTAGGATAATATAGAATGCCTCAAGTATTGCCAAAAATCAATTAACCTCGCCCCACCGAAAGGGCCATCGATGCCCCTAAGATTTTTGGGATAGCAGAAAAACGACGAGGCGCAGCACCGCGGTTGAGGGCTCTACCTCTCACTGCATCATTTTCCCATCATCCCTGAAATTTTTACCCCGGGTCACCCAAGGTCAGGTCACCAGACGAGGTCAACCAGGGTCACCTCAATTCACTTTAGAGCTCTGTAAGAGCTACATTTCAAAGTCGATCGATTTGAAACTTCCTACACTTCATGACCCCTCCAGGGTCTACAAGGTGTATATCCGGGATTTTTCGATTTCGTGCCCTGAGGTCAGGTCACGAGGCGACCTCTCCCATTGGAAAAGCATGGGGAAAAGCTATTTCATGATATAAAAGCCACAAAAATGATTGCAAATACTCAGACTGCTCAGAACAACGTTTTTGGACACCCTTTCACGGATCCCAGGGGTCATATTTGCCCTTTGACTTTTCCAAGGTCATCCAAGGTCACCCGAGGTCAAAAACAGTATTTTGACAATAACTTTGACCTAATTGAGCTAGAGCGGTGAAACAAACACCATCGTGTTTGTCTTGTCACTGGCTTTCATTTGATATACGGCAAGGTCACTTTTTGACCTTTCGTGACCTCATGTCATATTAGGTCACGAGGTGACCTCTGGCGGTCAAACCACTGGCGGGAGGTCTTTACGTTCCACATAGCGGAAAAAGTACAGGCAATTTGCTATCAAATGTAATTTACCAGGCCTCAATAGCTCTAATGACATAAGAGTTATGCCCAGTTTGCTTAATCATTGCATATTTGAGTGAAAATAGCCGATCTTGACCTAATTTGACCTCTGGAGGTCAAACCATTGACCTGAGCACTAAAACATGCGAAGTAATTTCTTACTGAATTCACGCGAGCTTTCTATTGCACTTTGCAGATTTGCGCTAACGCCCATATTTTCGGAGTTAGAGGGGGCCATCGATGGCCCCCCGGTGGGGCGAAGGTGGCGCCGGACCCCGGTGGGGCGCGGGTTAAGATAAAATATCAAATTTAATAAAACATAAATTTCAGGTACTGCTCGCTAAATACGATGCATATCAATACCCTTCACCGGAACCAAACACAATCACAGAAACAAGTTTTTTCAAGTGTAATCAGGCTAGAATGCATTGAGCTGCGTGCTCTATGCCATGAGCTGATCATTGCCCATATGAAATATCGCAAGTGGTGGAAAAGAAACCATGGTACGTTAGTCTTACATTGCTTTTGTTTCCGTTTTTTCGTGTATAGGTCAATTACGGTGCAATTAGTGCCGACCTGTGTGAGCCATTATCAACCCGTAATGGATGCCTGGAGACCACAGGCTATTTACGGATCGCATTGGGGCCACGCGTCAGTTTATGCTCCCTGGCAATTGATTTTTGGTCGAACAAACAGCGAACAAGCTATCAATTATAGCAGCTCCCAAATACAATAGTCCTGTTTACGCGCAGTAGCATCGACCAGGTAATTGGCGAATCCCATGATCGGGTGAAGCCGGCCAACATGCGCTTCGATAAGCCAGCTAGTGTTCCCGCGCTGCAAGAGCGTGCATAAACAATGTCAAGTCCGACTTTTCGGGGGCATGAAGCTAGATTGGGCTTCGGCGTAAATAGCTGTTTCTTTCATCTGGACTCAACTTCCATTTTTCTTAAATGAAATGAAGTGTTGTCTTTATACCCCACTCATCGCAAAGCTGTGCGCGCGCCTGACTTCCTATGAAGGAGACGGGAAACCACACTGAAGGATGCCTTCAGAGTGGCAGGCTAATAACCGGTCGAGTGCTGCCCCTCATCCCCTCATCCGGTCTTGCTGTGGCATCCAAGAACGATCGAGCTGCGCGAGTACCGAGCTTGGGAATTACCAAGGAGTTGGTAAATGTCATTGCGTGTAAACAGGACTACTGCCATAAAACTGCACTCAAACGTGAATGATTATTGATTATGGAAGGGTGGCGGCACTAATTTAGCTCCAATTTCGCTCTTGCGCCCGCAGATTAAGAACAATGTTTTTATTAGGCTATGTTTGATGTGAAATGTACATAACGTTAGACGTCGGGAAAACTATATAGTAATTTGGGATCAGTATTATCTCATGTACATATCTATCATATTTGTAATAGGTATTATCTGAAATCCTAAGGAAATTGTTTGAGCAAATTCCTTACTTTTGGGATGCTAAAAAGTTATAACTTTCCATTCAACCGCAAAATGTGTGACCTGGATTATCCCGCTGCATCCAAGCAAAACACTGATGTCGAGAGCTCGGCGGTGTAGCTTAACTCTCGCCCCGGTGGGGGTGTTTGAACACCTCCTTTGGTTTTTCGAGGGGCACGAAAAACGGCGGCGCGAAGCGCCGCCGTACTTTGCACACCTTATCCTTCATCAATTCCGAAAATTTCCCCAAAATGTTAAGGTTGGGTCATCCCAGGTCAGATCACCAGTGCAGGTTAAGTAACCCTACCTAAAAATGTTTAAGGTGGCATAAGTAAGAAACTGGTGAATCTATCGGATTGAAACTTATACCACATAATGAGCCTACCGAGTGCTACAACATATATTCTGGGATTTTTATATCGATGACCTAAGGTCAGGTACGACCCATGACCTCTCCATTGGAAATACATGGGAAAGCAGAGATTGGGGCATATTTGTGTAGATACAGCTGAGAATGCCTTCATATTCTCCATATCGTAGTATCCTGGGCCCCTTTCCATGTTCATGGACCCGTGGCCTCTGAGAAGTCATCTGGGGCTAATTAAGCAGTTTTCAGACTTAGGTCAATAACTTTGCATGAAATGATGCTACAGTTTTTATTTTCATATCATTTCGTTTGGATTGCTATTGCAATTCGATTGCTATGCATATTGACTATGCTAGGTTGAAAGTGACCTTGACCTAACCTGAGGTCAGGTTATTTCTGTGTTTGACCTAGTATAGTCATATTATACATCATTCGATTTGCCGTGACGAGAGAAAGCGAATGGTGCCTAACAAATAATTATAACTTATTTCTGTCAGATGCTATAGCCCAAAACTCTATTCAAGATGTCACCTTTTGACCTGTCATGAATATTGACCTGAGCCAAAAGGTGACTGATATAGTTTGTTCATACATTTTGTACGAACTATCCACTAGCGTTCGCGTTTTTCGCTATCCCGCATAGGGGCCGAGTTCGGGGGGTCTTAACACGTGCATTGACCGGGGTCTGAGCCACCTTCGCTTTGACGAGGGGGGCGGGTACCCACCCCCCCAAGATCTCGAGAACCGCGCTAGGTAGCAAAAAACTGTAAATGGTGTTGGATAGCCCATCCACTTCTCCATCGAAAATGTTGGAACCATTTTTTTGTCAGGTCACATTTAAGGTCACTAGAGGTAAAAATGCAATGCCGACATAGGGAAAACATGTAAATGAAGTTTTTCGGCCATTACATCTGAAAATTAAAGATAAAGCAAAACGATTTAAACTGTATGAATCCTCGCAGCAAGCCGAATCGAATGATATATGATGTACCCTTGCTAGGTCAAATCAAGGTTTTGACCTGACCTGAGGTCAGGTCAAGGTCAAATTGGGTAAAATTCATATAATTAGAACCGCAGTGACGAGGCAAGTCTAATGCAGTCAAAATACATGCTCTATCTCTATTCATTACTGAGTTATTCAGTTAAAACCATTTTCCCATCTATTTCCAATGGAGAGGTCATGGCTCGTACCTAACCTTAGGTCATCGATATCAAAAATACCGGAACATATTTTAGAGAACTCGATGGGGCCGTTATATGAGTTTCAATCGGATGAGTTCACCCTGTTCCGACTTATGCTATCTTAAACTTTTATGAGTTTAGGTCACTTGACCTGACCTCATCGAGTGCTCTAAAATATGTTCCGATATTTTTGATATCGATGACCTAAGGTCAGATACAAGGCATGACCTCTCCAGTGGAAATAAATGGGAAAACAGTTTTTACTGAGCAACTCAGTAACGGATGGTGATAGAGCGTTTGTTTTAGCTGCATTAGGCTCGCCTTGCCTTTGCAGTTCTAATGATATGCATTTTATATTATTTGACCTTGACCTGACGTCAGGTCAGGTCAAGTTCTTGATTTGACCTAGCAAGGTCAAATTATATATCATTCGATTCGGTTTGCTGCGAGGATTCATATAGTTTAAGTCGTTTTGCTCTATCTTTACTTGTTCAGATGTAATGACCGAAAACCTTAATATACATGTTATCCCTATGACGGCATGCTTTAACCTCTCGTGACCTAAATGTGACCTGACAAAAAAATGGTGCAAATATTTTCGATGGAGAAGTGGATGGGCTACCCAACGCCGTTTACCGTTATTCGCTACCTACCGTGGTTCTCGAGACCTTAGGAGGGGCGGGTACCCGCCCCCCCGTAAGGGCATGGGTGTTAAAACACCCCCACCAGGGCAAAGGTGGCTCGTAGGCCCGCCGGGGCGCGTGTTAAGTATTGAATATTTTAGTTGAAATAGCCTATCGTGACCTAATTTGACCGCTGGAGGTCAAACCGTCGACTTGACCGCTTAAGCATGTGAAGTAAATTCATACGGAATTCACACAAGCTTTCTGATGCAATTTGCGGGGTTAATAGGTACCCAGCATTGCTAAGATTTTACCTTTATGACCTCATTTAACCTTGAAGATGTTGACCTAGGTCAATGAAATGGGCCATGATGTAGATCACCATAGCCCACACCCACCCTCCAGCCGGCGTTTTTCTGCGCTTTTTAGTTTCCGAGATCTTAGGGGAGCCTACCAGGCCTCTCTCCAGCGCGCGTTAGTGCCAGACCCCTCTCCAGTGGCAGTGTTAGGTACCCTGGTTTTATTATAGTAACATCAGCAAGATGACCAGGGACAAGACCGGTTCAGCTATCTGCTCTCAGTAAATTTCCACTAGCCAGGGAATGCCCTATCTGCTGGCAAAGGTGATGCGCCTGTACTTTGGAAACTTTAAAGTGTGGGGGAGGCAGTCGACGTCTTGCTGACAAAAACATTTTTCCTCTAGGAGCAAGAGCTAGACGGATTCGGGCTCCTATTACCTTTCCCACATAGTGGCTTCAAATAATTTTGATTATTTTTCCAATTTGGCTGAAGTCAGGAAGCTTATGCATGAAAAGTGGGGGCCTGGACTGGACTATTGCAACTGGGTATTGACTGAACAATGCTCAAAATGGGTAACGGGTTGGGGACAGCTTGATGAAATAGTTCTCACATGTTTTGCTACATCTCGATAAGGTGAGTATGCACTACTCCAGGTACCTACCTACCTGCAAACAAGACCCAAGAAGTTTGCAATGGCAACTTGAGTATTTCTATGGATATGGTTGTGTAATTTGAGAGTGGGCATCTCATGTTGTGTCTAGAAAGTGCCTATGTAGCTGGGTTTTCTATGGGCATTTACTTACTCTATATGCATCTCATCAAGCTGAAGCATAGCAAACTTGTAAACCAGCCGGTCCAGTTCCACAACTCGAAACAAATAAACTGTTACCTATATCTGCAATTGAACAGCATTTCTTGAAAGATGTTAGTGTTTCGCTCTCACTGCTGTCGGGAGGACACATTTGATTTACCTATGACTTTTAAATTGTTTGCTGGATTTGAAAACGAATATTTGCTGCGTTTGGATTGGTATCAGAATACATTCGAACTGAGTAAAAAAATGGAATTAGGAAAAGAGGCCCAAATCCATATTATTATTTTTTATTTCCTGTAAAATTTAGCGTCACCTTGTCATGTCTGATGAAGTGCACGCCTTCATTTGCCTTACTATCAAACATCCCTGAGCAAGTGTGAAGTGGTTCTGCATGGCTCACATTAGACTGCGAATTATTTAGGTAGACTGGACGTTCGACACACATCTACCTGCCCACCAGGTACTTGTGAAAGTGGCGGCATTGTTCTTAATCTCGGAATAATTGATCAGTTCCTGGCAGACGGTGCGTCGGTATTGACCACTGCTGCAGAAATCGGTGGCCAGCCTCCTTATCTCCGAATCGTGCCTCCGTGCCCACTAGGATTTGCGAGGCAGCTCTCGTTCACAAATGTCAGCCGTGCCGTCAAGAGTCGGCGAGAGAACAGTCTCCGTCTGCAGCCGCCGAGCGTTTCGACCACTCGCGGCGCCCCACTCTGCCGAGGGCCCGGCTGCTGACGCCGCACGTTCCATTCAGGCTCGCCGGTGCAAAAGCGGCGCTCTTTGTGACTTACCACTCAGGTGAACAGCTCTACACACTGACGTAGGCGAGCATTGTTACTAAAAATGTGGTGACATTTACACGTGGATGTCGATAGAACATCAGGCCGCGGTACCTCGTGGCGTTACTCCTTTGAAAATGTAAGAAATGATTTCTTTGTTGGCTCTAATGACATTCAGCTTTTCACGCATATACCTGTCATAAGCGTCGCCACCGGCAAAAAGTTAGGAGGCCAGCCAAACCTCAAAATGAAGCTGACAACAAATGTTCCACGTAAGGACCAAAAACTGTTCGAATTTGGACTCCACGCTGCCTTCCGCAGCGGCTGGTTATAAAAATGTCCGGTTTCCCCATCTTGACTGAGATCAGCAAATACTTGACCAAAAAGTGAGGGCCGGGCCTCCGTGGGCCCCATTTTCCGACGTTCATGGTACCTGTTATGGGTTGTGTGGGATTTCGGGGATTTTGCGGACCGCAGGACATTTTATGAACTGCTCATGAACCTAGACTGTGCAAACTAACCAGTCATCCGGTCATTTTGCAAACCCTACAGCTTGCAGAATACCCGGCTTTCTGAGCAGTTTGCGTGATGCCCTGCACCTTACGAACTGCCCGGGAAATTCATGAACTACCAGGAGTTTATGCTCAAGAGCAGTATAAAAACAAGGGCAGTTTTTGAATTGCGAGGGAGATTAACAGCAAGCTCCACAGTCGAGTCTCCACTCAACTGCTGAAGATAGTCATAACTTATAACCAAAACTGAACAGCTGGGATTCCTTCTTTAGCAATTGTTAGTCCCTTGTATGTCGTGGGTGGAGAGCCGGGGGGAGGGGGGGCTGGGGATCAGAAACCTCTGTATTTTGGGTGTACCATCGGCTTTGCATTGGGCTTGCATTTCTGTGACAGCACTAACCCACCCAGAACCCCCCTGGATCGAGAATATATCTCTAGCCCTGCCTGTAGGTATCCGAAGCTCTTTGCATTCGAATTCGCAAGCATGGGCTCATTGTTGACTAAGTTACGTCCCTGCTGGCAGCAAGTGGGAAACACCTGAGGGCCCGCTGATTTATCTGGTATTCATAGATAAGTTAACACGCGCCCCGCTGGTCCTGGCATGACGCGCCCCGCTGGGCGAATTTCGCCCTCCGTATCTCATTTCCCAGGAAAGCTAAAGCAGAATTACCGACGGCGTTTGAAATCTCTTGACGAGACAAAGAGAAATTATAAGAAGTATTTTTATGTCAGGTCAATATTGAGGTCAGCATAGGTCAAATAATGTCCCATAGGCTTAAAACAGGGCAGTGTACGTTTCTCCCTCTAGATGTTCCTCAGTGGAGTTAGAGCAAATATTTATGCATAGTTGGATTCCTCTCATTGTGGCGAATCGAATGATGTATAATATGACTTTGCTAGGTCAAACTGTGAAAATGACCTGACCTCGAACTAGGTCAAGGTCACAGAGCAACCTGGTGTGGTCATGCTGCATATCAATCGACTTCCCGTGACAATACAAGCACAATGCAAGCAAAATGGGAGCTTTATCTCAATTTAGTGGGAAGTTATTGGCAAAACAATCACTGTATGCTCCTGTGACCTGATATGACCTTTGAGAGGTTAAATGGTCAAAAACTAAACATTATGGTCAAGATCATGGTAAGAATACAACGTTCGAACATTTTCAGCTTTATCTATCGCGTATTTACCGAAAACAAGCCCTTTCTATTTTTCTCCATAGACTTATAATGGGGTGACCAAGAAATTGACCCCACCTTAGGTCAACAATATCAAAATTTCGAGATAGCAGATTTGTAGACCATAATAGTCTTATCATATTGTGCAAGTTTCAAACTGATCGGTTGGCTGATGCTCTTTAGGCGCCGCTTCAAACTCGTAATTTTAGGTTTTGAGGTCGGGTCACTTGATCTCGGATACCTCCTTGACCTGACATGACCTCACCTAAAAATTTTGATGAGATACGTAGAATTAATTAGGGATAAAGTACTGTAAGTTTAGTTGCTCTGCGTCTCTTCGTTTGTGCGTTATCAGGGAAAACCAGGAGGGAGGGGCGAATTTCCCCCAGCGGGGCGCGTGTTAACTGCATCATTTCTCCATGGGTTAGTTGTCTTGACTATTAGATTGTGGGCTGTCCTTCAGCTCTTAACACGCGCAGTAGAGAGGGTTCTGGCGTCAACGTGCAGTGGAGAAGGGTCCTAAAGTGTCCCCTTCCCCTCCTGAGGACTTAAAAACCAAGAGGGTTAAATAAATTTCAGTTTTGGGATGCGTGGGGGCGATGGTAAGCAAAATTATAGCTAAGTCAATATCTTCAAGTTTAAACGAGGTCGTGAAGGTAAAATCTGGGCTGTGTTGGGAAAATGTCGGGAAATACTGTGATTAGGCAGAAAAAACGGGAATACACTAAAAGAGGACTTCAGTAATAAAGGGAAGGCCCAACACAATGCTCTCTGAAAGTCTGAGGTCAAGTTATTCTAGGCTACTGACCTGTGACGTAACAATATGACATATTCCCAATAATGTGCAATACAACTGGCACTATAGCAGCTTTTGGGCAGGAAATGAGGGCTCCCTTACCTTGATATTGACTAGCCTCAATTATAAAGTCGTAGCATAACGTACGTCATGCTGAATAATGTAATCTGACCAGAATACTGAGGGCAATGGCCTTGACCTATCATCTTTGACTTAGGCCTTTATGTGAGGCTACTGTGACATATAACCTGATCATATGACGGTATTACGTCACTTATCGGTCTGCAGTGCAGGTGAACTGGTGCGACCATACGGGATGCGATGTTCTCAAAATATAGGTCTCAGTTTAAAAGCCTACAAGTAAAAAACTTCATTTTTAGCACGTGCAACTGAATGAAAGGCTTGCACCTTTAACACCCCTTCTGGCTGAAATATGATATCTCCGCACCGATTGAGAGCCCAATTGTGACACTGCACGAATTTTTCTACACATGCTTTAGGTTTTATGCCAAAAAATTGTCAAGATTTATTGAATGAATGGTGAGTTATGAGGTCATATCCAAGTGCATGCAAATGCACTGTTGTCATGATAGGCAGCAATTATCTCCGGTGTGTTCGCTCCATGTTTCAGTGCAGGTCAAGAGCTCATCGTACAAATGAATGGCTCAAAACAATACCATTCTGAGTGAACAAATGAATGGCTCAAAACAATACCATTCTGAGTGAATGCAATCAACCCCTACCGAATGCACATATTCACAATAGGTGTCCTACTTACCGCTCCAGTACATGCGTCAGCACCTGATGGACATCATTACACTCCTTTCGCTTAAACTCGAGTAGATTCGGTTAAGTTCAGTTCACAGGTACATACCATCTAAACTTTCAAAATGTAATGCTGTATATATTTGGTGTTTTCACGTTACGTTCTGTGCAACTTGTTTTCAAAAGTTATGGCCATTGGATCGAAGCGCATGCAAGTTTAGCATTTAATGATATTTTTACTTCCGTGGTCTCTCTGTCCCCTAAGCTGGGCTTCAGATCAAACCCGCGAGTCTTGATTGTTTTGTTCACTCGACAGCTGCGTAATGGCGAAAGAGGAAACTGTTACAGAGACCACCTGCAACTGAAGGCACGAGTCAGGCTCTACATCTCCCCACAGCTAAATATAGAACGTCTAAGCTTTCGTGAAACTAAATCGATCGGTTGAGCTGAACCGGCAGTGGTCGCAAAAGCCCTCTCTTGCCAACATAGTTCAGGAAGATCTCGGGAAGCCAACATATTGTATCTGGTTTTGCTGGTCCAAAAATGTCCTTCAAAACAGAGACTGGTACCTTTATCCATTCAGATGCGAATCAAGGCCGTAACTTAAGAGAGTATCATAATATGGTTCCTGTTAACAACTGTATGCGCATGACATTCAGTTTCTCGCTCTCTATAGGCTCCACAAGTCATTTTCTTGTAGGAGCGGCTTCTTTTATCTCGGGTGTAAATATGTCTGTGTTGGTGAAAATTGATTTATTTCACCTCTGTTATCCCGGACGAAGTAGTAGACCAGAGTCAAACCTATCTCTCTACAACACTAACTACACTCAACGTCTCCTTCTCAGAAACTGAGTATCGCTGCTTAACTTCGGCGAATATTCTACATCAGGACGCTGCGGTGCATTCCGCCGAGGTAAAAAAATATGCCAACTCGCCAACAATGTTGGTGACAAAAATAGATCCAGCGGTGACAAAGTAGGCAAGTTTGTGCTCAACAGCGTGAGATGTTGACGCTCAGTCTGTCCTTGCGTTCTTTAAGATTTATAAACACTCAGAGGGTCTGTCAGACAATTTGGTGCCAAATCTCAGTATTTATCGTTACACAATGTCTGGCTTTGAAATTTTATTGGCGACACCCGACACTTTCTCCGACCTCTGGCGTTCCGCAGCGTTTTCGTTGACCTGGGCGACATGGAACCAATACTTCTGTCGCAGACGTTTGCAGTAACGAATGTATCCTCTGGGTATTCTTACAGTTGTTCACTTGAACTGAGCGGCCTTGCGGATAAATTTTAACATGGGACAGAACAATAAAAGCGTGTTTGAGTACGTATGGATCGTGGTACCAGATGTAGCTGTTATTCTGCCTTTGGGGCACGGTGGGTTATTCTTCAAGGGGATGGGGAGGGCACGGTGCCCCGTTGGCTCCCTAGTTCCGCCGCCTATGGATTAGGGACAAAATTTCGTCTTCTGCATTTTGTCATCCCCGCTAGCATACCATAAAAGAGCCTAGATGATCTTAAAACTCTGTTAGATTTTCGTAACACAAGAGAGTGCTCACGGTAGACAATCTAGCCATGGCCTGAAAATAAAGTGGCCAAACTTGGAAACATTGCCAGATTTTGACCAAACAGAAAAGTATTATGATGTTGTCTGGATCCCGAAACAGTAGGTATCAATCTCCCCCTGGCTGTGAGTTAAAAAAAGTTAAACGAACCATGACCTACCAAGTTTTAAGGTTACTCTAAGAATTACCCTGTTTCTCTCAGGTTCCACCTTGGAGGTGGCTCCTCTCGTGTTGGTGCTCTAGCGGTGCCACTGGTGTTGATACTGGTACTGACACCGAAAGAACACGTGGAAACTTTTGCTGGCCAGACATCAGCTCGGTTCAGGACACAATTTCCTCAGTTGCTGCAAACAATGGCATCAGAAGGAAAGAGCTGGTAATTTGCCAACTTAACCCTCGCCTCACCGGGGCCATCGATGGCTCCCTCTAAGATTTTTTTCGGGATAGCAGAAAAACGACGAGACGCATCACTGCGGTTGAGGGCTCGATCTCTCATTTAATTATTTTCCCAACATTCCTGAAATTGTTTACCTCGGGTCACCCAAAGCCAGGTCAACCAAGGTCACCTCACTTCAACTTTTGAGCTCTATAAGAGTTACATTATTAGTAGATCGATTTGAAACTTCCTACACTTCATGACCACCCCCAGCGTCTACAACGTGTATATCCGGGATTTTTAGATTTTGTGACCTGAGGTCAGGTCACGAGGTGAACTCTCCCATTGAAAAAGCATGGAGAAAAGCTTTCTTATGATCTAAAAGTCACAAAAACGAT
This sequence comes from Lepas anatifera, assembly GCA_034440635.1. NCBI lineage: Eukaryota > Metazoa > Arthropoda > Thecostraca > Lepadidae > Lepas > Lepas anatifera. The sequence continues at coordinate 707,769 of JAOTON010000596.1, read as the reverse complement.
TGCAAATACTCAACTTGCTCAGAAAAGTGTTCTTGGACATCCTTTCACAGATCCCAGGGGACATATTTGCCCTTTGACCTCTCCAAGGTCATCAAAGTCACCAGGGGTCAAAACAGTATTTTGACAATAAATTTTGACCTTATTAAGCTAGTGCGCTGAATCAAACATGATCGTGCATGTCTCGTCACTGGCTTTCATTTGATATACGGCAAGGTCACTTTCTGATCTTTCGTAACCTCAGAATATTAGGTCACGAGGTGACCTCTGGAGGTCAAACCAGTGGCAGAAGGTAATTACGTCTCACATAACGGAAAAAGTTCTGGCATTTTCCTATCAAGTGTACTTTACTAAATCTCAATAACTCTAATGGCATAATAGTTATGCCCAGTTTTCTTAAGTATTGCAGATTTGAGTGAAAATAGCCTATCTTGACCTAACTTGACCTGTGAAGGTCAAACCATTGACCTGAGCGCTTAAACATGCAGGTAATTTCGCACTGAATTCATGCGAGATTTCTAATGCACTTTGCGGATTTGTGCGAACTCCCATATTTTCGGAGTTAGAGGGGGCCATCGATGGCCCCCGTGGGGCGAAGGTGGTGCCGGACCCCCGGTGGGGTGTGGGTTAAAAACGATTTGTATGATAAAATCTCCCGTGAGGTAATTTTTAGGCGTGAAAGCGGTAGTAAGTCATGGGCCAATATCCGACCCCGGAAGAGTGATGCATTATTGCCACCCCACAGGAGAACCGTGGCACCTTCTCATGTGGGTCTGCTGTGGCCCTTTCTAATACTGATTCTTTCTATTGAATATGCAGCTGCTTAAAAATGTGGCTTGAAAACATTTCGAAAACGGCCTACCTCTCGGTCAGTTTTCGAAAGTCCCGGACAGCCGGAAATTGGGCAGAATGCCCGGGTATTCGCAGAATGACCAGGCGACTGGCTAGGAAGCTGAACTGTCTGAGAACTGCCCAGCATTCTGGTCAGTTCTTAAAATGCCCGGGCAGGTTGAAAAATGTCCAAAACCCCATGCTACTGGTAAAACATTCAAGCATTTCATATTGGGGGTGGATTACTCAGTGATACTGGTCGCCCACTGACTGAGTCAAGTTTGCTGGGCCCGCGTCACTCAGCAAGGCGCGGTCTGTCGCTGCGGTGCCCCCGACTGGCTGCTGCTGGGCGACTAAATTCTACTTTTTTAGTCAGGCTGGTGTGTCATCGAACCCGGACAATTAGTTTTACTGCACCCTCGCTATTCCAGCTTCCCGTTTGTATTCGCTTGATTAATTCCGTAGATCAAAATATGCCTACGCAGGCCCCTCGAGCCCTGAAGCGAAGAGCCCTGGACGCAGGTCGATAAAACTCACTTATTTGAGTCTTGTTTTGCTTCCAATAAACGTACAATGGGACAATTTAACAATATGTCTGAATAAACATATAACAGTTAAGCAATTGAGGGAAATTAAACACAACTATATGCAATCTGAAGCCGGTACTACCCGGTCTCTCTTCGCACACACCACCGCCTGGGGGGAGGGGGTCGATCGGACCCCCTACAATCTCGAGGACCAGAAGAAACACGGAAAATGGAAACAGTGTTGAAAGTGCCTTACCGTTTCCTACTTTGCAGCCGGGTTTGAGTACAAGCTGGTTTTTGGGGTACAAGTTGATCCGTGACTTCACCGTGGGTAAAAATGGGTGAAATTTAGACCCACTTAGAAACCCCCTTAAACTCGGGAACCATTAGACCTAGAATAAAACAAAAGGTTTCAGTGTGTTTGTCTTGACCCAAAGATTCAAATGGTATGCGACTCGACCTTGTAAGGTCACATTATACCTCAAGATACAAGGTCCAATAATGACCTTTCAATGTCATTGTTGATATCATACAAGTACTTGGGTTTTGATCATCACTATGGAACCACATTTAAGGCTATTTCTTTTTTTCTCCAAAAGTTATAGACACAAACAATTAAAAAAAACTGTGGCCTTTGGTGACCTCTGGTTACATAACTGTTGGCCTGACCTAAAAATAGATAGAATCAGGCATATTTTTCGTTACAAGAAGTATCACATAATCTTTAGAAACTTAACCTATCTGAGTTACACCCTGCTTTTTATCCTCATTTTAGAAGAGCAAAATCGCCTTATATGTGTGTTTATAAATGTCTCGTCATGACTCTTCGATCTGACCGGATATCAATTTGTGGTCATAAGTTGTCAAAATGATAACCCTAGAGGCTTGCAAATCGACGTGCATCTCGGTTAAATCTGCTCTGAATCATTCGCGAAAACCAAGGGGGTGCGATCGGACCCCTCCCCTCTTCGGTTTTGAGGGGCTAAGGGATTACGGCACATTCATGTGATTTGAACTGAGCGACCAGTCACGTAGAGCATGACATGTCTCCTGGCATGCGAAACATGACCACTGACCTCATATTCCAGCTTTCTCCGGACGAACCTTTAAAAACAAATAACGCTTCATAGGTGTACTACTTTTTGTTGAGCTCACTGTCACGGATACCTACTACCAACCCCCTCCGAACCTACGGCTGGCGACGGGCGCCTCCGCTTCGGAGAGCGCCGCGCCGGGAAGTTTAGGTTCGTCGGCTTCGGGGAGCGCTGCGCCGGGAAGTTTAGGTTCGTCGGCTTCGGGGAGCCCCGCGCCGGGAAGTTTAGGTTCGTTGGGATCGATACCGGCTCTGAATACACGCTATTTCACCGCAAACGCCGAAATCTGAGAAAATACCAGACCCTGGGGTTCCCGATATACTCTATCACAAGTAGACCCGAGTTCGATCCCAAAGTTACAGTATCATATTGCCTTGAAACGCGCACTGGAGGGGGCCCCTACCTATTGTTCGAACTGGCTGTAGAACGTCTTGTATTTAATAAAACAACAACGATAATCAACCGTATTTGAGCGTATTTAGCAGCACGTCGATTGCAGCCGGATATTTTAATTATAGGCTTTCAAAGTCAGACCTGCATTTTGATATCGCTACGATCGCGCGGTCGGACAAGTTTGCCTGCATTTGAGACCGAGTGGTGACCTCACAACGCCATATAAACGGGATGATATGTCAAGGTCACCTCACTAAAGGTTAAGGTCAAGGCCAAAAGTATCAAGTCAATGTCATATTAGCACATTCAAGGTCCTTGACCCCAGTGCTTCCAGTCAAATGGTGTTACCCGATCAGACGTATATTATGCTATAACGTCATAGTTAAGGTAACTCAATGTCAAGGACAAAAGCATAACTCAAGGTCAAAGGTTATGGAAAAAGGTCAATCCTCATTTCCGTCCCTCAACGATTGCTATAGTGCTAGTTATCGAGGTCATATCAGCACATTTAAGAAAAGAGCCCGGGAAGGGACAGATTTAACTTCATACTATTACAAGTACGACGTTAAACTGCAAGAAATCAAATTGTGAACAAGAATCAGACAGTGAGGTTTAGGAAATTAAAATGAATACGATGCCGAACACCGCCGATTTCATCTTCATCTTCGTCAGTCTATTTTTGCGTTTTCAGTTCATGTGTGTGTGTGTGTGTGTGTGCGTGTGCGGAACGACAATGACAATGTGTGCGTGACGAAACACATCCTTATCCTCCTCATTAACCTTAACCCGCGTCCCACCGGGGGTCCGGCGCCACCTTCGCCCCACCGGGGGCCATCGATGGCCCCTCTAACTCCGAAAATATGGGGGTATAGCGCAAATCTGCAAAGTGAATTAGAAAGCTTGCGTGAATTCAGTAAGAAATTAATTCGCATGCTTAAGCGCTCAGGTCAATGGTTTGACCTCAAGAGGTCAAGTTAGGTCACGATAGGCTATTTTCACTCAAATATGCAATGCTTAAGAAAACTGGGCATAACTCTTATGCCATTAGAGCTATTGAGATCTGGTAAACTACATTGGATAGGAAAATGCCAGACCTTTCTCCGCTATGTGAAACGTAATGATCTCCCGCCAGTAGTTTGACCTTCAGAGGTCACTTCGTGACCTCATATGACCTGAGGTCATCAAAGATCAGAAAGTCACCTTGCCGTATATCAAATGAAAGTTAGTGATGGAGACATACACGATGGTGTTTGATTCAATGTTCTAGCTTAATTAGGTCACAATTTATTGCCAAAATACTGTTTTTGACCCTTGGTGACCTTGGATAACCTTGGAGAGGTCAAAGGGAAAATATAACCCCTGAGATCCGTAAAAGGGTGTCCAAAAACGTTTTTCTGAGCAAGCCGAGTATTTTCAATTGTTTTTGTTGCTTTTAGATCATAAGACAGCTTTTTTCCATGTTTTTTTCAATGGGAGAGGTCACCTCGTGACCTGACCTTAGGTCACAAAATAGAAAACTCCCGGATATACACCTTATAGACCCTGGCAGGGCCATGAACTGTAGGAAGTTTCAAATCGATCGCCTGAGAAACGTAGCTTTTATAGAGCTCGAAAGTTGAAGTGAGGTGACCTTGGTTTACCTCGCCTGGTGACCTGACTTTGAGTGACCCGGGGTAAAAAATTTCATGGATGGTGTAAAAATGATGGGGTAAGAGATAGAGTCCTCAGCCGCGGTCCTTCGTTTCCGTCATTTTTCTGCTATCCCGCAAAAACCGTAGGGGGGACATCGATGCCCGGTGGGGCGAGGGTTAAACTACCTGGAGGCAGCGAGCGCATGCGCCTTGGACAGCAACGACCCCTCCAGGTAGTATGCCACCTTCCTTTAACACGCGCATTGACGGGGGTCTGAGCCACCTTCGCTTCGACGGGGGCGGATACCCGCCCCCCTAAGATCTCGAGAACCACGGTAGGTAGCGAAAAACGGCAAACGGCGTTGGGTTGCTCATCCACTTCTCCATCGAAAACATTTGAACCATTTTTTTCTCAGGTCACGTTTAAGGTCACGAGAGGTCAAAACATGCCGTAATAAGGATAACATGTAAATTAAGTTTTTCGGCCATTACATCTGAACAAGTAAAAATAGAGAAAAACGACTGGGACTATATGAATCCTCTCAGCAAGTCAAATGGAATGATATATAATTTGACCTTGCTAGGTCAAATCAAGGATTTGACCTGACCTGGAAGTCAGGTCAGGTATAAAATGCATATAATTAGAACCGCAAAGCCCAGGCGAGTCTAATGCAGCTAAAATAAATGCTCTATCACCATCCGTTACTGAGTTATTCCGTAAAAACCATTTTCCCATGTATTTCCAATGGAGAGGTCATGCCTCGTACCTGACCTTAGGTCATCGATATAAAAAATACCAGAACCTATTTTAGAGAACTCGGTGGGGCCATTATGTGATATGAGTTTCAATCGGATAAGTTCACCCTGCTCTGACTTATGTTATCTTAAACTTTTTTTTAGGTCCTGTCACTTGACCTGTGCTGGTGACCTGACCTGAGATGATCTAACCTTAAAATTTTCACAGAAGTTGTAAAAATGATGAGGAAAAAGGTATGCTAAGTACGGCAGCGCTACGCGCCGCCGTTTTTCTGCTATCGCCGAAAAACCCGAGGGGGGCGGGTACCCGCCCCCGTCAATGCGCGTGTTAACCTTATCCATCCTTATCCTCCCCGTCTCCTTCCATAGCTTATGATATAGGGAGTATATCATTGAACTTGCCCTGGGCTCTTCCAATAGCTATTCTTTTGCGGGCGTTCGTCCTGTAAAATATGTTATTCGAAATTTTAACAATGCTCATAATATGCCAAAAAATATCGAGTAGGATTAGCTGTTCTGTGGCAACACGTACATATATAAGGACGACTGCTGTCGTACTGTGCCGTGTTCGCTCCGCTTCTTGATGCCTGCGAGATACTTCCACGCATACACGTCTTCCGAAACCATTGATAGTGCTCGGCCCTGCCCCGCGGGGCGGATGGATCGTGCATTTCCGGGTACTCCCGACGCGACGCGCCGGGAAATCTGCAAATGCCGACTTGGGTCACGGAAATATGACAAATTGCACGGTAGACATCGTATTCCTTGTACTTATTCGGGTTTTCGCCACCTTCGCCCGTGCAGAGGGGGGGGTTGTTGCAACCCCCTCGTGATTGGCTCCTTATTGACGTAGAGCTCCGTGGTAGAAACAAGCGTGTTGGTCGTTAGAAGTATTCACGATTGATACCAATTGTTATGACCTTATGTCATAGGGCCGCCTTCCAGGTCAGGCGAAAGTTCTGATTTTGCCCTTTTGCAGCCCATTTTGCCGTTCTGGCTGCTATTGACCGGAATTTTGGCAACAAATCACGTTTGTGTGATTATCAAGTTGACAAACTGACATGCATGCCTCGATCCATATGCTATACACCTGTGTGACCCATCTAGCTAATGCAGGAGGTGAGGTCAAATGTCAAAAGTCACTGACCGATAAAACTCGAAACTGTCCAATATGTTTAATTCTCACTCCCAGAGAGGTAATTTTTGACAATAAATTAGAGTTTAGCACTCTAAGCAGCGGCGTCACATGTTTCTGCCATCAAAATCTTATGTCATCAGGTCAACTTCCAGGTCAGGCCAATGACCTGATTTTCTCCTGTCATTGCCCATTTTGCCACCCTGGCTGCTTTCGACCAGGATTTTGTAAACAGCCACAAGAGGGAATAATTACGATCTGTGTTTTGACTCAAATGCTATAAACCTATTTGACCTGTCTGGTTAACGTGGGAGGTGAGGTCAAGGGTCACTGGCAGATAAAATTCAAGTCCGCCCAATATGTCTAGTTTCCTTCTCTAGGAGATATTTTTGGGCGCTGATTTCGAATTTAGCACTTATAAGAACAGTAATAATGTTTATGCCTTCAAAAAACTAGCCGTAAAAACAGATGTAGGGCCCGATTGGCGAAGTGAACATCCAGGCCAAAATAATAACGTTTCATAAATTTTAATTTTAAATTCATAAGTAAGTGCTCACCTCATCATCTGTTATTCCTTACACTCTTTTCAAGGTCAAGTTAGGTCACAGGTCGAACAAGGTCAAGTACTTATTGAACGCAAATAAACTAATTCGTTTTCCATCTCATTTAGAAATACCGGCTTGAAACACGCATCTGTAGTCGTTATTCTACCTAGAGTTATCGCTGAGGTCACGCAAGGTCAAATCAAGGTCAGCCAAGTCAACAAAAGTTAGTGAAGTCAACAAAGTTCATGTGAGTCCTAACCTGATAAAAATGGTCCTCGTAGGCTGGACGAAAATATTATGGGCCAGTTCATCAACAAATACTGGAAAGAACGATGAAAGTCCGGAGCATTCACGTGAAAACTGGTACACACTATGGGGCAGCAGCCTCCAAAATGCGGTCATAAATCGGCTGGCAGGAATATTGACCAAAATTGTTGTCTCCAGGGGTAAGCATGGCTGAAGAATCAGAAAATTATATCAATTCCACAGATAACTGAACACGCGCCCCGCTGGGGCGAAATTCACCCTCCTGATTTTTCCAGATAACAAAACTCATCAATTTTAGGCATCTGACAAAATTTTTGGTCAGGTCAGGTCATGTCAAGGAGCTATTCAAGGTCAAGTGACCCGAGCTCAAAAACTAAAATCACAAGTTTGATGCGGCGCCTAAGGAAGATCTGCCAACCGATCAGTTTGAAACTTTCACAATATTATAAGGTCTACAAATGTGCTCTCTCGGAATTTCCATATTATTGGCCTAGGAGGGGGCCAATTTTTGGTCACCCCATCATGTCTGTGGTGAAAAAATGAAAGGGCTCGTTTTCATTAAATACAGAATAGATAAAGCAAAAAATTCTTACACCGTGTATTAAATACAGAATAGATAAAGCAAAAAATTCTCACACCGTGTATTCCTACCACGACCTTGACGATTAAGTTGAGTTTATGACCATCTGACCTCTCAAAGGTCATGTCAGGTCACAGGAGCATACAGTGATTGTTTTGCCAATAACTTCTCACTGCATTGAGATAAAGCTCTTTTTCTATAATAAATTTTGTCCAAGTTGTTCTCAGTTCGACTGCTGGAGTTGGAGTCTCACTACATTCATCAATGGACTTGTCACGGAGACCCCGACCCTACCACCCGAACTAGCAACACCCACAATGAAGGGTTGACTTAGAAGCCAAAGTTTAACGTCCCACAAAGCACAGGGACGGCCGCCCAGGGCATTTTTTTAAGGAAAAGTCAGTGGGGGGGCATTTCTTGTGCTGGCCATTTTATTGTCTTCAAGGGATTAAGACCCCATTTTGAGGGATTTAATAAAACTTAGACACGTTAGTGTTAAATCAATTTTTAAGAAAAAATATATTTCTGAATTATTCCAAGTCTAGAGATTATAGATGCTGCCCAGGGCTACCAGGTTTTTCAGTGGAAAAGGTCAAACCGGTTTAGAAAAAGGGCCAAAGAGGGGCAACATTTTATTTCTACTAAAATAGCCAAATACACACAACAAAAGCCAGATTTGAGGCTAAAACGACCCCTAGCGGTAGTCATAAAACCACAGAAAAGGCAACTTGTATCACTGTTTAAAACTAATTATTGACAGTTTGATATTTACTTGACGCTTGACGTTTGATATTTAGCTCACTACCCATCTAATAGAAAGCCAGGGGTGCCCTTCCAACCTCGCGTGGCTATCGAATGATTTTATCCACATAACCAGAACATTTTTGGGATCATCAATCACCCCCTCCCCCCACTTTTTCACCAACCATTTCCTGATCTCAGTCAAAATGGGAGTAAACCGGAAATGTGTATGACCAGCCGCTGCGGAAGGCAACGAGGAGCCCAAATTCGAAAAGTTGTTGGTACTAACGTGGAAAGTTTGCTGTCAGCATCAGGTTAAAGTTTGGCTGGCCCCCTCACTTTTTCCGGTGGCGACGCTTATGTATGCTACTACCACAATAACAAATAAATAGGCTAAGCATTTCAACCATTTTTACGCACTTTGACTACACCGTGTTCCGTCTAATCCACGAACGAGCTCTTAGCGCTGACAACTGACTGCGTGTGAAATGATAGCATCATGCAATGTCACGGTACTGGCTGGGATGTGGGCTTCCGGTCGGATAGAACAAGATGTTTGATTGGTTGTAGGCCAGCGTTCTTCTCCAGCGTTGTGATTAGTTGATGCTGAGGCTGCTTTGCCGGGATTTCCTGTAACTACGTGCTTTGTTTCGTCTTCGCAAGATGGAGTAGACAGCCACGGGAAGTAATTTTTAAACACAATTTTTGTGGATTGCCAGTTTGGGACCAGAAATAGAACAAAGTCATAATTATCGGGCGGTGTTGTGTCACAGCCGCATGACGAAATGCATGGAGCGAAGCGGATTGAGGTTTCTCAAGAGGCTCTATTCTGTCTTATTTTCGTTAGGCGAGTCTCCATTTCGTCAATTTTAAGTCATCTGTCTATTTCACTGGGGGCCAATTTCCGGGCACTGGGGGGCATTTCCGCCGACTGGGGGGGCAAATAGCCCCCAGTTAACATGTTAAAAAATGGCCTGCGGCCGCCCGGCTCAGTTCACCCTCTCAGCAGTCAGTTGCCAGTCGACCTGTACGTCGGGTAAATTATTGAGCGCCGGAGCGTCTCAGGGAACCGATCCCAAGCCTGGACATGCACTGCCACTGCATGCTTCTGAACAGCGGGCCGGAGCCCAACGCTCTACCAACTGAGCTACCGGGGCGGCTCATTTTGCTTGCATTGTGCTTAAATTGTCAGATTACAGCATTGATATGCATTGCTTATATTGATTGATATTCAACATGATCATACCAGGTCACCCTGTGACCCTGACCTAGCTCAAAGTCAGGCCATTCTCACAATTTGACCTAGTAAGGTCATATCATACATCATTCGATTTGCCACGATGAGAGGAATTCAATGATGCACAAATTTGTGCTCTAGCTTTGCTGAGTAAATTCTAGAGGTGGAAACGTACACTGCCCTGCTGTAAACCTATGGAACCTTCTTTGTCCTATGCTGATTTCAATATTGACCTGACATAAAAATGCTTCCTATAATTTATCCGCGTCTTGTCAAGAGCTTTCGAACGTCGTCCATAATTTTTATTTAGCTTTCCCGGGAAATCAAATACAGAGGGGGCGAAAAACGCCCCCTCCAGTGAGGGGCGTCATACCGGGGATCCCAGCGGGGCGCGTGTTAACACATTACGCTAAATATGACATATAAGCATATACTGATAATTGAACTAATGATGCAGGAGGAACGTTATATGCACTCAGATATATGATGGCACCATCAGGTGATTTTTTTGTTGTACATATATCAATTGTTTACCTCTATACTGTATCTAACCACCCTGTTCCTGTTGTATTGATCAATGATGAGTCCAGATGTAGAAAATATGTAACTTTGGCTTTTTGGGCATATGGAGCTCATCGCGATACAGACAGGACAGACAGTTCAGAGAAAAACAACCGTTTTAGAAATGGTAGGACTAGCCTGACGCGAAGAGTTAACGATCTCTGGAAAGCTGGGAGTGCTGATTGTTTAAGTAATTTCATCTTACTCCACTGCACTGTATCCACTCTTGGCTCTATTTTCTCGGAATCATTACTGGAGCCGGTTAGCATGGCTCTCTGTCCGCATATGTCCTCAGAAGTCTCACGAAGCAAATATTTTACCTCTGCTGGCACAGGCTTTTGATCCAGGACTGCTCTCTCGTGGCGGGTTTTCAAGTTTACAGAGCTAATTTTCGGATTACCCGTGACGAGCAAAAAGCCGAACTGATCAGAAATCGTGTGGAGGCGAGATTCTTTGCGTGCGTGCCGGAGACGAAGTGCGCGAACATCCTTGTTCCATGACACTTGAGCTTCTTCACTCATCATTCCCAATGGTAGAGGCAAGCAGTGCACTACAAATACACTGTGCAGCAGGGTCTTATGCAGTGAGACATGCGTGAGGTACCAAGGATATAGGCTGACGTACAGGTCTGCAATCTCACTGCAATAAGCTTCGAAACGACTGGGGTCGATTTAAGAGGTGCAGGCCATGGTGCAAACGATGGATAAGGGCTGGATCCACACCAGTTACGTCGGCAAACACTGGCTCACTCGCGAATACACGTCGAGCCGTGTTGCCGTCGTGAGTGGAACCTGCTCCCCCTCTCGTGGCTGGTCCACTCGCAGGTGTAGCTTTTTCCACGTGAGCGCCTGCATCTTTTGCCCTCGGCGGGACAGACTGTCCTTTTCCGTTTCGATCCTTGCCTCCTACTTGCGAGTTTTTAAAGGGTAGCCGATGTGCTCAACACATTCAAATAAGCGTATCCATGCATGCATGGTGCCCAGTTCCAGATTCAAAAACTGGTTCTGCACTGGTCGTTGCTGCACTTCCGCGAGATCGCTCATACCTTGGGAGTGGCTCCGCACAAGTGGCAGCGTTGAGTGGAGCTGGTGTCTGTGACAGCACTGATGACTTTCCCATCCACCATAATAAACAATCGACACTGATAGCTACGTCCCGCGTCTCCGAGCGGTTCACTCAACTGACTTCACCCAGTGCAAATCACAGACTGAACAACGAATATTCCTTAACCCTTGCCCCGGTGGCGGGTACGAGCCACCTTCGCCCTGGTGGGGGGCTAAAAAAGACCCCCACGATCTCAAAAACTAAGAGAGCTAGAAAAAAGCGCAAAACGGCAATCGAAAGCTCTTCAAAAATGATATCGAAAATACTTCGGTCATTTTTCTTGTCAGGTCAATATCAAGGTCACCAGAGGTCAAAATAGATCAAAATCGCTAATATGAGGTGTACTAAGAAAACCTCATATATCTCAGAAACTATGATAGATAGAAACATTTTTCTAACACCATTCGAAAGCTCTTGAGATGCGCTTTCATAATAGTGGTATTCATTTTCGTGTCAGGTCAAAGCCTAGGGAGCTACAGGTCACTAGATATTGGGCATATTCTTGGGAATGTCCATAGCCACCCATGCATAAGGGCGTTTACTTTTTCGCTAATAGCTTCCAAACCAAACAAGATACAGCCATAGTTTATGCACCATTGCAATCCTCTCGTCAATACGAATCGAATGATATATGATATTGCTATGTCAGGTCAAATTTAAGAATTTGACCTGACCCAGGTCAACGGTCTGACCCAACTTGACCTGGTATAGTCATGATGTATATCATTTGACTTCCAGTGACTATGCAAACACTTCGGTGACAAAATAAAAGCTCTATCTTAGCTTATTCAAAATTTATAGAGAAAAACACCAAAAAATGTTTATTTGACCTAAGGTGACCTTTTAAAGGTCACAAGTCAAAATTTTTGGCATCAGCTTCAGAAATGGGCTAAGAGCAAGTCGCGACCGATGTTTGAAGTTGATTCCATTCATACTTACTGAGAAAAGCTCATTTCGCGATTTTCCCCATGTATTGACAATGGGGAGGCCATGCTCTGCACATGACCTTAGGTCACCAATATAAAAAATCCCGGAACAAATGTTGTAGCTCCTGGTAGGCCCAATATGTGGTAAGAGTTTCAACTTGATCGATTAACCCTTCTTTTAGTTATGCGGTCCTAAGTATTTTTTGAGGTGAGGTCACTTCACCTGGCCTGGTGACCTGACCTGATATGACCTTGAGCCAAAATTTTCAGGAAAGATGTAAAAATGATGAAGGAACAGCTAGACCAAGTTTGGCGGCGCTGCGCGCCGCCGTTTTTGGTCACTTTGGAAAAACCCGAGGGGGGTCTAAAAGACCCCCACCCAGGCGAAGGTTAAGGCCTCATAGCCTCCTCCCACGTTTCAACCTTATTGCCTTCTCAAATTACATCAATGGTGACACCAGAACTGTTCGGTTCATATTCTCATAAACTCGGTTTGTGTGTGTGTCTTATCTCCTCTTCGTACCGCCCTCAAGCGTGCACTTGACGCTCGCCGCCGCTGCCCGCGGACGCCGCCGGGAGATGAGAGGTCCCACTTAAATCGGTCTAGAAAAGTCTCGCGCACGTATGCGCACCAAGTCTTTGTTGTGAACGGTAAAATAAAGTGCAGTGATTAAGTTCCAATACATTTCGGCGCGGATCCAGCGGATCCCATCGGAAAATCTTCCTCTGAAATGTTTGTTCAAGTTAATTTTTCCGTATAAGTTGCTATTTTGTATTGCCTGTTAAGAAAAAAATGACAGGATTTTGACATTAAACAACATCACCATGAGAAGCAGAAGGTTTCAAACTTTGGAAAAAGTGTCTTATGTTAAAAGTTTTTCATCAAAATTGTTGTCTCAAAAGGATTAAATCTGAGCTTCAAATATATAAAATCTCCGGTTGAACGTGACCCGTCACAACCTCTCACTTTAGTAGGCAATACAGCCCAACCGGTGATAGGTGCGAAGCAATAAAAGCCAGATTCGAATTCAGGGAACAATTATGTACCAGACTACATTGTTCGCTGGCCCCATTCGACAAAATCATTTTCCGATTAATGACCGCATTTTGGAGCCCGCGGGCCCATAGTGAGGCGCCCAAATGACCCCAACATGCCTCCAGTCCTGAGGTCATAGCTCCGTGACAGTGAGAGCTAGCAACACTTTTTTGCGAAACATACAGGATGAATTCCCCAGAGGCTATGCAAAATTTCAAGAAGCTACCTTAAATATCTTATAGTTCTTGAAAAACCTTAGCAGGGGCTGCAGGAACCCCATCTCCCTGTACGGGCGAGGGGGTCAAGCAACGGTCAAACAAAGAATAACGGGCAGACCCACACGTCACATGAATTGAACATGGTAACACAAGAAGATCCCACTTTGGCCTCCACTGCCAAGTTAACAATGCACGGCCAGCTAGTCTCAGAGGCAGAGTCCAGCTCACGCCCGGGGCCAAGCCTCGGAGGCAGAGTCCAGCACAGCCTGGGGCCAAGCCTCGGAGGCAGAGGCAGAGTCCAGTACACGCCCAGACCAAGCCTCAGAGGCAGAGGCAGAGTCCAGCACACGCCCGGGACCAAGCCTCGGAGGCAGAGGCAGAGTCCAGCACACGCCTGGGGCCAAGCCCCGGAGGCAGAGTCCAGCACACGCCCGGGGCCAAGCCTCGGAGGCAGAGGCAGAGTCCAGTACACGCCCAGACCAAGCCTCAGAGGCAGAGTCCAGCACACGCCCGGGCCAAGCCTCAGAGGCAGAGTCCAGCACACGCCCGGTGCCAAGCCTCGGAGGCAGAGGCAGAGTCCAGTACACGCCCAGACCAAGCCTCAGAGGCAGAGTCCAGCACACGCCCGGGCCAAGCCTCAGAGGCAGAGTCCAGCCCGCCCGGCTCGGAGGCAGAGTCCAGCACACGCCCGGGGCCAAGCCTCGGAGGCAAAGTCCTGTGTGAAAGTTTGGTGAATAAGAATTAAAATATCAGTGCAAATGTATCTAGTATATTATGTGGTATATACTAGCAATGTATAAATGTATTGATTAAGTATTGTAACCAGCCGTAGCCGTTTTTTGTCGGTGCTGCTATTGTCTGTCGGCTATAAATAACTACCTCAATTTTCAACGAGGGAATTGCCTCTTCCAATTATGTGGTCCCTCTCGAATGGAATTATACCTGTACCACTGGCTTCAATAAATCAAACCTATTTTCCAGAGGCGTAGAAAGTTTGCTGGCTGTCACAAACTCGGATTGACACGCATTGACGTGTCAATCCGACACGCATTGACGGGGGTCTGAGCCACATTCGCTTTGACGGTGGAGGGGGGTGGGGTTACCCGACCCCTCCTAAGATCTCGAGAACCACGCTAGATAACTAAAAACGGTAAACGGCTTTGGTGAGCCCATTACGTATTTGATTGATTTTCAATCGGATAAGTCCACCCTGTTCTGAATTATGCTATCTTAGACTTTTTTGAGGTTAGGTCACTTGACCGGTACTGGTGACCTGACCTGAGATGACTTAACCTTAAAATTGTGGCAAAAGTTGTAAAAATGATCAGAGAAAAGCTGTGCCAAGTACGGCGGTGCGTGGCGCCGCCGTTTAAGCTGTAAGGAAGCAGTTAGGAAGCTGTAAGATAAGGTTTGCTTGTCATACAGTCATACGACCGGTCTCGACGATCGGTGTGAACCGATCTCTCAGAGAGTCTTTCTGCCGAGGCAGACGGCTAGTGGTTATAAGCAAGATCTGGTGAGTGAGGGATCTGGTGGTCCAGATACCGCATACACCTACTGATGTGGTCCAAGGTGACCCCAGCAACGGCTGCTCAATGGGCAGGGCATGGCTCCATTGTAGGATGAGCTGAGTGCTGTTTTTGCGGACATCGCTCGGCGCTCGTGAGTGGCAGGTGCTCAATGGCAACTCTTTCTTGTGCTCTGTCGGTAATGTACCAGTGGTGATCACATAGCCTTAAGTATAAGTGGAATAAGTTTGATATTTCCAGAGAAAATAAGGTTTTTTGTGAAAATGCGATGACGTCTCAGCTTTGTAGTCACTTACCGCACATTGTATTCACTTCTTTTTCTTAAAAGTCGTATTTTTGTTGACCTGCAGCTGATCCATTCCTTTATGTACTTTTCTGAACGGCACTCGATATATACATAATTTGATAGATAGATTCATAGATTCAAAATAATCAATAATCAGTTCGAAAGAATTTGAATCCGTTGTTGACTCGAATTCTTTTGGTCATTTTGCAGTAACCTATAGTTTTTGTGCATGTTCAGTGGGCTTTTGTGGTGTTAATGGCCATTCGAAGAATTCACCGTACGCAGATTTATCGATATATCTGAGGCTATACATTCTAAAGCTTTTGTCCTAGCGAGAGAAAACTTTCAGATTCGGCATCAGAACCTAGAAAAACTTTACGAAAGAGGTGAATAGGTACAGTGAAGATTTGGTCTTGTCTTTGGCAATTTGTGCTGGCTTCTCCCCGGGCCAGAGAAGACGTTTCGATTCAAGTGCTCTAAGTGCATTTGCCTGGGGTCCGCCACTGACCTCGTTAGCCTCCCCTCCGCTTGGATGATGGCGGCAGCAGATGCACGCACGCACAGTCAGACACGCTGTTGTCGTTGCTCATGGCCCGTGGGTGGCTGTGTGCCAACTCCCGGCCGCCAGCTCTCCGGGGGCAGCGATCATCTGTGCTAGTAATGGGCCGGTTCCACCGCCGTGACGGCCTCGCCCCGCCGCCACTGCCGCCCCCAACCACCCCCCACAATCACCGCCGCCGTCTTACCAGCCGGCGGCGGCGTCGTTGCCGGTCATCTGGACGATCGACCCCGCTCTGGCACAGCAGTGACCCCGCCCCTCCCCCGCGGCGCTGCGCCCCCGGCCGACCGGTGGCCGGTGTCAGCAACAAGTGGTAGTGGAGCCGGCGGCGGCGCCGCCCTGCAAGCCGGTCTCGTGTGCCCGCAGGGCAGGCGTGTTCTGCGCGGAGTGGAACTGGCAGTGCAATAACAGTGCGCAAGGAGGTCAGGGCGAAGTGAGACAAACAAACCCTATGAGGAGGGTGACAGCCGTGCATGGACGGAAATGACAATAGTTTTGGGAAGTGGTGGGTGATTGCACAATATATTTGCTCATATAGGTGGCTAAGTGTATAATAGAAGTCGTATAAAGGTGAAATAAGATAAGTGCCCGTTTGGAAAGAAGACATATTTCACGGATCTGAATGAGTAGATTGGAGACTTACCTAACTTATTTCGCCAGTTTTCGGCTCATGACGCTATATCGTTCAATAAATATTGTAAGATAACAGACCCTTTTGCAGAAGTTGTCTTATCAAATTTGGATGTAATATTCAAGCTTGTTAAAACGGTGCTTTCAACGGTGTTTTGAAAATAAAAAAGCTAAAAATATCCACCAAATCAAGCAATAAATGATAGAGTTAAGCTAAATAGCTAAATGGAGTCTTTACATAGGCCATTTAGCGATAATTTCTAAAGGGTGAAATGGTGCTTGCTAAAATATTTTTCGCATAAATACTTAATCTAAGTGTCTCTTTATATTTATACAAGTTGTACGATTATACATTCCAGTGCAAAATAGGTGATAATAAGAAATACAATCCTAAACTTGGTTTTCTCATATTGATAATAAATTATAATAGTTGATTCCTTGGATCTCTTCGATGAGGATTCTACGATCTCAGGGCCGTAACCATGTCTCAATACTTCCCGGGCTATTTTTAACACGCCCATTGCCGGGGGAGGGCGGGTACCACCTCCTTTGGGTTTTACGAACGTATAATAAATTGGTGTTGCTACGCGCCGCCATATTTTGTGTACTCTTTTCTTATCATTTTTACAACTTTTATCAAAGCTTTGGGTCCAGGTAGTGTCAGGTCAGGGCACCATTGTAGATTAACACGCGCATTGACGGGGGCATGGGTACTGGCCCCTCGGGTTTTTTTGAAGACAGCATAAAAGCGGCGGCGCGTAGCTCCGCCACACTCGGCATACATTTTTGTGATCATTTTTACAACTTTTGGCAAAACTTTAAGATTAGGTAATGCCAGGTCAAGTCACCAGTACAGGCCAAGTGGCCTGACCTAAAAAAAGTTCAAGATAGCTTACGTCAGAACAGGGTGAACTTATCCGATTGAAACTCATATCACATAATGGGTCCACCGAGTCCTCTAAATTATGTTCTGGTATTTTTCATATCGAAGACCTTGGGTCAGTCTCGAACCATGACCTCTCGCTTGGAAATACATTGGAAAAAGGTTTTTACTAAATACCTTAGTGATGGATGGTGATAGAGAACGTTTATTTTAACTTCATTGGATTGACCTTGTCTTTGCGGTTCTAATGATATGCATTTTGACCTAATTTCACCTTATCCAGGTCAGGTCAGGTCAGGTCATGGTCAGGTCAAAAGGACATATTTGACCTGATTTTGCCTAGCAAGGTCATATTATACAACATTCAATTAAGCTGGCTGCAAGGATTCCTATGGTTTAAATTGTTTTGCCCCATCCTTACTTGATCAGATGTAATGACCGAAAATCTTCATTTACATTTTATCCCTATGACGGCATGTCTTGACCTCTAGTGACCTTAAATGTGGCCTGACAAAAATATTTCAAATATTTTCGATGGAGAAGTGGATGGGCTACCCAACGCCGTTTCCTGTTTTTCGCTGTCTAGCGTGGTTCTTGAAATCTTAGAGAGGCGGGTACCCGCCCCCTCCGTCAAAGCGAAGGTGATGAGCAACATGACTATATTGAATATAATTTGACTAATATGACTATCAAAGGATATATAATATGACTCCACTAGGTTAGAAAATAGAAATGACCTGAACTAAGGTCAGGTCAAGGTCACCATCTAACCTAGTATAGTCAATATGTATATCGATCGGCTCAGAACATCAATCAAAACGCAATGGTATCAAAATAAAAGCTTTATCATCATTTGTTACAAAGTTACTGACCCAAGTCTGGTAGCCTGTTTAAGTAGCCCCAGATGACCTTTCAGAGGTCACAGGTCCAAACTTGCAACATGAACATAAAGGGACCTAGGATACCATGATTTGGAGAATACGGTGGTATTCCTACAGAGCAAGAACATTTTTCGGCCAAATTCTGTTTTCTCCGTGTATTTCAAATGGAGAGGTCATGATCCGTACCTGACCCTAGGTGGTTGATATGAAAAATTCTGGAAAATAGTTTGTAGTACGCGATAGGCGTATTGTGTGGTATAAGTTTCAATTGGATAGATTTCTGGTTTTATTGCTTATGCCATCTTGATTATTTTGGAGGTCAGGTCACTTGACCTGAGATGACCCAACTTTAAAAGTTTAGGGAAACCTGCGGAATAAGTCAAGGTTAAGGCTTTTGCGCCGCTGTTTTTTCGTGCCGCCAGAAAAACCCGAGGAGATGTTCAAACGCCCGCCCTCCAACCCGCACCGGGGCGAGGGTTAGCCACGATTCGAAGCCCCCTGAATTTACAAGATCGTCTTGTAGCGGTCCTCTTCGCTATGATTCGAGAGTCCCTATAGGACCAATGCGCAGAGGGACTTCGAGGGACTGAGCGCGGTAGACTGAATGAGGGGGAGGTTGAGTCCAACGCTCAGGGCCCCCAAACTAACACTTGGCACCTCGCTGACATCAAGTTCGAGGCACCCTGAGATCAGCACTCTGGAAAGCCTGAGACCAGCTCTCGGGGAAAACCCGAGACCAGCACCCTGTGCCTCATCCGCGCTCAACAACCAGAGACGCCTGCGTCCAGAACTCGCCCTTCCACTGCCACCCAATCAACGCTCACCCAATAAGGCCTGTTCCTCCCCGACAAAAATATTTAGCCCTGTTTGGAACGGCACAGTAATCAACCACGTTTAGTAAATAAATATGAAGATATGAATATAACAAAGCCGCTGGAAGGTGTAAGTTTGCATCCCGAGGCTTGCCCCCCCCGTAAGGAAACCCGGATCAATCTCGGCCTCAGTACAGCCATTCAGATATCACATTGAGGTGATTTTGTGCGACTGCTATAGTGCGTATATTCACATTGTTTTGCCTGTCACAGCCATTCCCATCTGTACATTGAGGCCATAATGTAGTGCTGACTGTCATAGTGCGCATGTTCACCTTGTTTTGCCTGCTCATCTGTTTTATTAATACCAGAATAGAATGGAAAATACCAGTGACTTCTCATTAACTAGTTTTATCATGTTAAAGCTCGAATCCCTCTAAATCCTTCTAAATCTTCATAAAAATGTGACTAACCAGAATGGGTTTTACATTTTCATCTTGTTTTCTGCATCGTCTGCCCAAGCAGAAGACAGTGACATCATTAACCCGGCGGTCGGCAACGTCAAGCCGAGCGTTGGCACTGGAAGTGGGCCAGAACATAGTAAACACTTCACAGTCTAAACCAGGCCGTGCTGAAGAGCGTAGTTTTTTGCCGACAGCTTTAAGTGGCAAGTACGTTTAACCCTTATATGTCGGTTGTTCCTTGCGTAGTTTTGTTTGGTCTTTGGGTATATTTATAATGACGAAAATAACGTTAAGATCAAATATATTACAAATCACTTGCGACGAAAGCGATCTACTCGGCGGTCATAAATAACCCAACGAACCAGAATAAAAATGGCCAATGAGGTGATTAATTTCATTGGACATTACTCTGCTGATTTTCTTGCTTGGCAAACTACATACAACTTTGTGAAACACGACACTTTCCCGTCCGCTAGGTCACCAGCACTGGAAAATATATCCACTCAAAGAAGAGAACTGACTGGAGCACTTCCAGCAGAGGCACTGAGGCGTGCTACCACACATGCACCACTGCATGGATGTGCAATACACCCTGTGTCGGTCCCCTACACCAGCACTGCGCCCGACCTTGTGCTTATGCTATCTGGTGGTATGAGTCCAAGATGAGTTGGCGCACATGTGCAACGCATGTGCAAGCATATTTTAGCAGACTAAGCGTAGTTTAGTATACTAAGTGTCTAAAAAAAACATGGGACAAACATCGAAGACAAAATACAGAAAATAGAATTTGTCCAATAGGCGCATCAATGTCAACAGATAATTCAGAATCTTCCGACGGGTTTGGCATGGGTGGGTAAAGGTTGGGCGAGGTGAAAAGTATAAGTATCCGATGAACATGTGTACATGCATGCCCTTTAGACGTTAGCAATATGCATCTCACCCCGCTACTTTGTTTTCCTTCATCTGTCTCTGATGTTTTTTATGCTTATCTATGCAACAAATTAACCAAACGAAAACTCGTAAAACACAGCTGTATATTTTACCATATAGTTTTGACCCTGGGTTCGCCATTGAACTTTGAATTCTCACATTACTGAAACATATGACATTTTGTTCAGCTATCGGCCAATTCGTACTAGTTTTGTAAATATCAAACAAAAGGGTCAAGAGCTATGGAGAATCTAAGGAAACGGCAAAAAATGTATTATTTTGCACACCCCTGCCCCAAATTTCACAATTTGAATTTTTTAAATGGAGTTTAGCGTAAGATAAAACGATCCCACTTTGAATTTTTGCATTGTAGGTATTAGTAGATTTTGAGATATTCAGGAAGCCGAACCCGCCCTCCTCCCCTGGCAGGAATAACCGGATAGCCGGAAACGTGACAGGGTTAAGTTTGGTCTCGTATCCTAGTTCATTTTAAGCACAACATTGGTTTGCCACAGGATCCTGTGTCTTCTGGGAAATTCGTCTAGCAACATTATAGCGCACAATGAAATGGGATGTCCCCACATCTCAAAGTTTTGTAAAATAGTGAATCACCTAATGACCGACAGCCGACGGCCTGGAGAGCTTATCTCAGGGAAATCAATTTGTCTGAGGGCTTGCAATGTTCAACGAGCTGTGCTATTTTCACAAGAGTCACCGCAAATTCAATTTCATGGGAAGTTGTGTCATTTTGACAGCGTGACTTGAAACAGAAGGGCTTGGAAATGGTTTTGAGACCTCTGATTCGAAAACAGGGGAAGGTAGTGGTATTTTATATGCAGAAGGAAATATGAGCGGTTATGATTATTCGGGGTTTTAAGCGATGCTTTGGAGAAATATCTATCTCACAACCGAACCGTGCTGGAGGGTTCATAAAATTCCCCTTAGCCGAGGTGGTTAGAGGACAGATCAAATACATAACACGCTACCTAACCACATTGGAAAGGATTTATGAATGTGTGGACTAGGGCAAGTATTTTGAAACATGGTGGGATTTTCTTTTTCCTCATAAGCTTTCAATTTAAGAACCATGTTTCGAGATTGCCACAATCGCGCGGTGGCACTAGCTCTCCTGTCCTGTAGGCCGAGTGATGACGTCATAATATCATAAAATGGGAATGATATATCAAGGTTCCCTCGCATAAAGGTCAATGTCATGTTCGAAGGTCACGAGTTAATGTCATATCGGCAGTTTAAGTCATTGGCCCGTGCCCTCGGCCAGATGACGTCACACAGTATTGTCATTACGCATATCATGTTAGGCCGTAATAGTTGAGGTTAGTGAACATTAATGTCAAAGTCAAAGATGACACGCCACCATTGCTCCTTTTTATCTCAACGTTTGCTATAGGGCTCTGAGTCGTAGCGTATAATATGAAATGCTTATCATACTGCGACGTCATTACCCAATGATCGAGAACGACCTTGCCCCCAGCCTTTCTGAGAACGTTCTATGGAGTCCTCCTCCTTTGACCTCAGTCCGACGGCAGTGTTCTCGAAATTCTGCCCGTATAATTGCAGTTACAAAAAGGCCGCCAGCACTGCCCATATTTGACCTGACATGGTTTGATGTTGACGATATTGACCTAACTCAATGGAAAGTGGCTACCATATAGCTCATTGGATCATCATAGGCCCACAAAACACCAGTGGGCATTTATCTAACACTGTTTTCTTCAGATCTCAGGGGGAGATTGAAAGCTTCCTTTCCTGCACGTCGGGGTATGGGCGGCTTAGTGGAGAGCCTCAAAAGCTCCTGAGCAACCGGTCCCGGGTTCAATTCCCGTCGGAGCCTCTGAATAAGTTGATCTGATACCACAAATCCCTCCCAACAGGATGAGAGTGGGAAACGGCGTATAGCATTGGCAGCTGGTGCGTTGTTAAACCCAACAGTTATTATTTAGTGCGCGTTTACGCTAGGCGCCTCTCCAGTACCGGTGTTAAAAAGAAAGCACTTGCCAAGAAAATCGGCTAAAAGAGTTGTATACCGTAAATGTATTTGAGTTTTATTGATGCTGCCCCTATTCTGGACACTAACTGGAAGAAAAAAGAAACGGGGAAATGGATACCTGATTAGCTTGCAATGCATCAATAGTGTAGAGGAACCCAAGCTAACTTTTACAAAGACGTGCATCAAAGGTAATTATATTGACAATATAAGCATCAAACGCATATAACTTCTGTCACATGCCATAACGATATCATTAATCAATCCTCTAAGCAGCTGTTATTGTTTCTTGGGCGTGAATAAATGCTTTCAACCAACGCACAATCTTCTGCGAAGCATATGATGCAGTATTGCGTTTGCTAGCAGTTTGAGTCCCGGTAATGATCGCGATTGGCGCTGCCATTCCAATAAGGTCCGGTCTCTGAACATAAATACAGTATTAGCCGCTCGGCTGGGCACGGTCAGCTTTTCTGCCGACGCCATCGTTTGTTGCGCACCAATTTACGCGTGCTGCGCTGCAAGCTGCTGCGCATCTGACGTCTAACAACCCAACAAATTAGGAGACCGTCAGAGACACTGTACCGGTCGGACTAATTGAGCGCGCCGGTCGTCTGATTGCGCCGGGGCTGTCACAGCGCGTGTCATACTACAGCCGTGTTCGCCAGTTCTGATTCTGTGGTTGTGGCGCCAACAGGACAATGCGCCTCACAACAGTTCTTCCAGACCGAGTGCAATGATTCCGGTCAAAGTGAAGAAGTAAGAGGATTGAGCTCGGAGTGATGCTCTCGGTGCTGGCGTTTGTATCGATGGTGATGGCGCGCGTCTTGGTTGCTGTGAAGGACGTGGTGGTGCCGTGCGAACTCGGTGAGGGCCAGCCTGCGGACGTCACTACCGATGACTTCTGCGGCTGCCGGCTGAGCGATGCCGTCCGCTCCAGTGTCCCTTCACCTCCGGCGAGCGAGGTGCCTTGCGAGTGTCGCGGGAGGGGCGCGAGGCGGCAGAGCTGCGCGCTGCCTGTGCCTGGAGACCGACTCTCAGAGCCTCTGCCGGAGCCGCCTGTGGTGACCTTCTTCCAGCGGCGGCACACCGCCGAGGGCCTGGTGCTGGTGCGCGTGCCCTCCGCTCGGGTGCACCGCCACCACGGTAAACGGTCGAGTCTGGCCGTGCCCGGCGGAGAGAGCATCCGCGAAGCCAGGTATTCTCATCAGCACATGGCTCACCGCTTGGTCCTTTTCAGCACTTGTATGTCTGGATTTCCCTGTCGGAGTGGCGTGCAGAAGACTGGCCAAAAACGTTCAGGAATTGTGATACGCCGCCTTGTTGCTGATGTAATGTGAAATGCTGATTCTATTTTTGCGCGTTCCTTTTATTTGGCCGGGTCTGAAATTTTTTTGGGACCGGGATCAAGCCTTTGCGTGTTTTTTTGGGATAGTTCATGAAAAATTCGGAGAAATTTCCACCTGAATGACTCATTTGGTAGAACGTTTGCCTCTGGCTCAGCTACTTAGAACCCGTGCAGCAGCAGTGAATGGGAAAGGCCAGCTTTTTCCACTCACTACCCAGTATGTCTTGAAGTCATTGTCCTAGGACCGACCAGCGTTCAATGTTTGCCATACGAAGATCGGCCGATAACTAACCCCTGAAAGAGGTGCCTGAACTGTCATATCTGTTCTTGGTAGGTCACCAAACATTAGCTTTTAACTTAACCTTCGCCCGGGTGGGGGGTCTTTTTAGACCCCCCTCGGATTTTTCCGAAGTGACCAAAAAACGGCGGCGCGCAGCGCCGCCAAACTTGGTCTAGCTGTTTCTCCATCATTTTTACATCTTTCCTGAAAATTTTGGCTCAAGGTCATATCAGGTCAGGTCACCAGGCCAGGTGAAGTGACCTCACCTCAAAAAATACTTAGGACCGCATAACTAAAAGAAGGATAAATCGATCAAGTTGAAACTCATACCACATATTGGGCCCACCAGGAGCTACAACATTTGTTCCGGGATTTTTGATATTGGTGACCTAAGGTCATGTGCAGAGCATGACCTCCCCATCGTCAATACATGGGGAAAATCACAAAATGAGCTTTTCTCAGTAAGTATGGATTGAATCAACTTCAAACATCGGTTACGACTTGTTCTTAGCCCATTTCTGAAGCTGATGGCAAAATTTTTGACTTGTGACCTTTAAAAGGTCACCTTAGGTCAAATAAGCATTTTTTGTTGTTTTTCCCTATAAATTTTGAATAAAATAAGATAGAGCTTTTATTTTGTCCCCAAAGTGTTTGTATAGTCATTGGAAGTCAAATGATATACATCATGACTATACCAGGTCAAGTTGGGTCAGACGGTTGACCTGGGTCAGGTCAAATTCTTAAATTTGACCTGGCATAGCAATATCATATATCATTCGATTTGTATTGACGAGAGAATTGCAATGGTGCATAAACTATGGCTGTATCTTGTTTGGTTTGGAAGCTATTAGCGAAAAAGTAAACGCCCTTATGCATGGGTGGCTATGGACATTCCCAAGAATATGCCCAATATTTAGTGACCTGTAGCTCCCTAGGCTTTGACCTGACACGAAAATGAATGCAACTTTAATGAAAGCACATCTCAAGAGCTTTCGAATGGTGTTAGAAAAATGTTTCTAACTATCATAGTTTCTGAGATATATGAGGTTTTCTTAGTACACCTCATATTAGCGATTTTGACCTATTTTGACCTCTCTGGTGACCTTGATATTGACCTGACAAGAAAAATGACCGAAGTATTTTCGATATCATTTTCGACGAGCTTTCGATTGCCGTTTTGCGCTTTTTTCTAGCTCTCTTAGTTTTTGAGATCGTGGGGGTCTTTTTTAGCCCCCCACCAGGGCGAAGGTGGCTCGTACCCGCCACCGGGCAAGGCGGTTAAACCAACACAGCAGACAGATGAACGCGTTTCGACAAACAGTCTTCTTCAAAATCTATGGCATGAGGGATAAGGAACCTGTCACCAAGACATGCAGCAGTTTCATCGTTTATATTTTTGTGCAATATTAAAAAATCCAAACGATGAAACTGCTGCATGTCTTGGTGAGAGGTTCCTTATCCCTCATGCCATAGATGTTGAAGGAGACTATTTGTCGAAACGCGTTCATCTGTCTGCTCTGTTGGTTTAAGTGACAATAACTGTCAACCACTGTTATACAATTAGCTTTCAAATTTACCCGTCCTTTTGAATGATGGGGTCACTGTCTCTGACGCAAGATTTTAAGAAAAATAATTTCTGACATTTTGATTCCAGAAGCTATATGTGCAGCACTCAGAAACAAATATGTGTATGGAGAAAAAACGATATCAATTAATTTAAGCTGCTCTACGAATACAGACTCCGTTTTGTGCGCAGCAGCGTGGCTTTGGCTTCTTTTACCAGGGTTCTAGTCCTGTCGTTTTTTAATACATTCTGTTCAAGATATTTCAAGTTAGGCTTTTGGGATCGAAGCCTCACGAATATCATTACCGGGCTTTTTATAGAAACACCGACCCCGCCTTCCGAACGAAAAATTCACGCAATGAAGGGTTAATTTGGAAACAAAAATTTTACGTCCCACAAAGCACCGGGATGGCCCCCTGCTCAGATCACCCTCTTACCTGTCAGTTGCCAGACGACCTGTGTCGGGTAAACATCAATTGTCGGGGCTTCCCAGGGGTACCGATCCCAAAACTTCACCAGTGCACTGCCAATGCAGGGTTTATTAAATGGACAGGATCCCAGCGCCCTACGAACTGATATTGTTATTAATCTAGTACCACATTGACAAAGATGGTTCACCAACAATAGCTCAAGCTACGAATCATACGAACGAATCATATCAAGAGCACTGGATAAGATGTATCATACAGCTTGCAAAGTAGAAGCCCCAGCCTGCGACCTCGGCTTGTGCCTCACTGGCGCAGGAGAAGCCGCTGACAGTGTAGGTAGACCAGATAGTCCGATCAGCAGGCCTGTAAGGCCTTGTATATAAATGTGATCTTGTAAGGTCACATACTGTCCTTCCACGGTCATGTTGCATATCATTTGAATCCTTGGAACCTCAAAAATAATTACCCTCGGTGACCTCCGATGACCTTAGTATTCACCTAACTTCAAAATGGATGTCAGCATGCATATTTTTTTCGTTCCAAGAGCTTTCAAATTACGTTTAAAACTCGATCTAGCTCTTCGGAAAGTCGAGCTACACCCTGGTTATGTTAGCCTCATTTAACCCTCGCCCCACCGGGGGCCATCGATGGCCCCCTAAGGTTTTTCCGGGATAGCAGAAAAATGACGAGGTGCAGCACCGCGGTTGAGGGCTCTACCTCTCACTGCAACATTTTCCCATCATCCCTAAAATTTTTACCACGGGTCACCCAAGGTCAGGTCACCAGACGAGGTCAACCAAGGTCACCTCACTTCACCTTTAGAGCTCTGTAAGAGCTACATTTCAAACTCGATCGATTTGAAACTTCCTACACTTCATGACCCCTCCAGGGTCTACAAGGTGTATATCCGGGATTTTTCGATTTCGTGCCCTGAGGTCAGGTCACGAGGCGACCTCTCCCATTGGAAAAGCATGGGGAAAAGCTATTTCATGATATAAAAGTCACAAAAATGATTGCAAATACTCAGACTGCTCAGAACAACGTTTTTGGACACCCTTTCACGGATCCCAGGGGTCATATTTGCCCTTTTACTTTTCCAAGGTCATCCAAGGTCACCAGAGGTCAAAAACAGTATTTTGACAATAACTTTTGACCTAATTGAGCTAGAGCGGTGAAACAAACACCATCGTGTTTGTCTTGTCACTGGCTTTCATTTGATATACGGCAAGGTCACTTTTTGACCTTTCGTGACCTCAGGTCATATTAGGTCACGAGGTGACCTCTGGCGGTCAAACCACTTGCGGGAGGTCTTTACGTTCCACATAGCGGAAAAAGTACTGGCAATTTGCTATCAAATGTACTTTACCAGGCCTCAATAGCTCTAATGACATAAGAGTTATGCCCAGTTTGCTTAATCATTGCATATTTGAGTGAAAATAGCCGATCTTGACCTAATTTGACCTCTGGAGGTCAAACCATTGACCTGAGCACTAAAACATGCGAAGTAATTTCTTACTGAATTCACGCGAGCTTTCTATTGCACTTTGCAGATTTGCGCTAACGCCCATATTTTCGGAGTTAGAGGGGGCCATCGATGGCCCCCGGTGGGGCGAAGGTGGCGCCGGACCCCGGTGGGGCGCGGGTTAAGAAGAACGGAATTGCCTTACATGGGGGCAGCGCCATATGACCTTGACTGTCAGTGCGCCCCAAAACCCCAAACATGATGATGCCTTACATGGGTTTAGTAATGACGTCATATCTCCTTGACCTGACCTGACCTGATATCAATTTTTCGATAACCTGTCAAATTGGTTACCCTAAAGGCCTGCCAAGCGATGAGCGTCTCATTTGAATCGGTTCGGATTCATGTGCAAAAAACCGGGGGAAGGGTCCGATCGGACCCCAGGTGTTGAAGGATTAATTGCATAATAATTTGCACATGTTTGAAGGACATTCGTATTTAGTGTATGCATAATGTTTCGTTATTCTGAGTCGGAGTCGATTCTAGCCCAATGCTTATATGAGTGAAAGTTGAGTCGACTTACTTATGGGTTTTAGCTCTGTCAGAATAGACTCACCGGCTCACCACGTTGAGTCGAGTCAGTATCAAAGTCAGACACTTTGTGAGTCAGAGTTGAGTTGACTTAAAACATTGAGTCATGAGCAAGTATGATAGCTGCAAATCGTCGATGTCACACCCAAAGGCACAACATCAAACCAAGACCCTTGACACTTAGATGTCTGCTCTGCATATGCGAAAAACCCTCACGTTGAAACGATGCCAGCCCTGCCCTACAAGTGTGAAAAACACTGCATACAGAATTTGAGCGAAGTGGACCCGTATTTGTTGAGATATCGTCCCGCTACAGCCAGCCACTATCAGAACTGATCACATCATGGTGATATACCCTCTAAGGTGCAATTCCATGCTGTAGTGGTGTAATGGGCAATATATGTTGAAAAGAATGGATTCGGCCTTATGCCTGCTGAAAGAATGGCTAATAAGCCTAATTTTTTCGTTTGTTTTTCTCAATGAAAGTCTCCAAATAAGCGTGACATAAACTTGGCACATGAGTCGGAAATTATTTGCGCCAGATCGAACCTGTTTGATTTGCGCAAAAAAACGAAAAAGACTGCAAATGAAGCTTTTTTAACCAACAGAGCTTACCATTATAAACCAAAGTGACATTTGTCAATTTATTCTGTTTTTCTTGATCATAGTTCACGTTTCAAACTAGTCAATATATTAAGTTATACACATTTATAGTCGACAAGATCAATTAAAGATATCCAAGCAACAAAAATTTGTGCGCGCAGCACGCGCAGTGGGGCTTGAGCATGATGACACTAAGGTCGCCTCATAGCACGTCAGCACAGCCGGTGAAGACTGGGTCGGTAGGGGGCGAATTTGACCTTTTTGCTCCCCGGACGGTAAGTTCTGGGGCAAATAATGTATGGATCAAGTGGTTTCTCATCAAGCTATAGAACATGGCTATCTCAGTTGAACTTCAATTATGAATGTGCAACACTTCCTTTAATTTATCTATGAATATTTTTTTAATTTATTTACTCCTTTAATTTATCGCCGCCCCGATAGCTCAGTTGGTAGAGCGTTGGGCTCCGGCCCGCTGCTCAGAAGCATGCAGTGGCAGTGCATGTCCAGGCTTGGGATCGGTTCCCTGAGACGCTCCGGCGCTCAATAGTTTACCCGACGTACAGGTCGGCTGGCAACTGACTGGTGAGAGGGTGACCTGAGCGGGGCGGCCGTCCCTGTGCTTTGTGGGACGTTAAACTTTGGCTTCTAAATCAACCCTTCATTGTGGGAGTTGCTCGTTCGGGTGATGGGGTCGGGGCCTCCGTGACAAGTCCCTTGATGACTTTAGTGAGACTCCGACTCTAACAGTCGAACTGAGAACAACTTGGACAAAATTTATATAAAAAAATATCGGATACATCAGTGAAGCTCATAGTGTTTACCACTAATGTAAGCTAAGACACAGATTATAGTTAGAATTGCACACCAGATAACCTTACGGGAACGATGATTTCCATGACACAAACCCCAGCCGCAGAGGTCAGAACAAAATCCGATATTCCCAACTTATTTGAGGAAAATATCGGGGAAACAGAAGATTGAAGGTTTTTATACCACGACTGGCACCTATTGGAGAGCAAAGAGGTCCTCCAAAATCGGGCGGTACCACGATTGCGATTCCTTAGCTACTCATCATGTGTGTTCTTGACCATGTTATCTCTCATAAGACTCTACAAGTCCTCATCGTTTGGCTAGACTTCCTCATCTCGGGGAAAATAGGTCTTAGATG
Organism: Lepas anatifera; assembly: GCA_034440635.1. Lineage (NCBI taxonomy): Eukaryota > Metazoa > Arthropoda > Thecostraca > Lepadidae > Lepas > Lepas anatifera. Next base: position 677,770 of record JAOTON010000596.1, on the reverse strand, counting down.
GGAACATGAATATGTTTTCTGAACTGTGCCCAGCCGCCCACAGATCAGGCATCCTGACTGGCTTCAAAGGTCCGGGCTGACAGCAAAGTGCATCGAGATATGGGGGCTGCGTGGTTCAGTGGTAGAGCGCCTGCCTTTGAGCCACAGGCCCCGGGTTCACGTCCCGGCAGAGCCTCTGAATAATTTGATCTGATCCCCAGATCCCTCCGAATAGGGTGAGAGTTGGCGACACCGTATAAACTTGGCCATTGGCGTGTCGTTAAACCCTAGTAATTATTATTATTAGCAAGGTGATTCGACTCACTTATAGAGCACGAGATTGGCTCAGGGGGAGCCCCAGCTACTTCTTAGCTAGGTTTTCCGTCTGAGAAACACTCTAGAAGCATTCACTATGATAATGTAAGCAGTCTGGCATCAGGGTCCCATGATTTGCACAAAAGAAAATGCCGATCATGTGTTCCGATTGCCGCAGGCGGCGGAGAGAGGCGGGGCTCTGAGAGTCACAATAGACCCAATGCAATCAGGCTCAGCGATCAAGGGCCTCTTGTAACGTAAAGACACGTGTAGGGGTCACAATGCAGAAATGCTGGGTCTTGCCTTGGCAGCTAAAACGTGGTATCCCTCTTAACCCTTTCCCTGGTGGCCGTTATTGACCTCCTTCGTCCTGGTAGGGGGCTGGATTTGACTCCATCGAACTAAGAATTTAAGAATACTAGGAAGACGTTTAAAAACAGTCAAAAACTCGTTGGAGATGCAGTCGAAGTTACGTCAGTCATTGTATTCGTTAGGTCAATATTTAAGTCACTGGAGGTCAAATAACGTAAAAACTGGTGACATTAAGGGTACTTAAGGGTATAACTAAAACAGCTAGAAACGTTTTCTTAAAGCGTTTGGAAGCACTTAAATTCATTGCATTGCCATCCATTTTATTCTCACCTCAAAGGGTAATGCGCTGCGGGCCGATATACTTTGCAAATTTTAGTATATACCATTTAGCCAAATTATGAAGCTTGGTAGATTTAGACGCGGAATATCCTATCTAAGAAGCAATATAGGTCACTGCTTCTACGGCCATTTGAAAGCTATTGTAAGTACGTATTGATAGTGGCTACCAGATTTTGGTTAAGCCTGAGTGGCGGTTAACCCTCGCCCCACCGGGGGGGGCCATCGATGGCCCCCCTAAGGTTTTTCCGGGATAGCAGAAAAACGACGAGGCGCAGCACCGCGGTTGAGGGCTCTACCTCTCACTGCATCATTTTCCCATCATCCCTGAAATTTTTTACCCCGGGTCACCCAAGGTCAGGTCACCAGACGAGGTCAACCAAGGTCACCTCACTTCACCTTTAGAGCTCTGTAAGAGCTACATTTCAAAGTCGATCGATTTGAAACTTCCTACACTTCATGACCCCTCCAGGGTCTACAAGGTGTATATCCGGGATTTTTCGATTTCGTGCCCTGAGGTCAGGTCACGAGGCGACCTCTCCCATTGGAAAAGCATGGGGAAAAGCTATTTCATGATATAAAAGCCACAAAAATGATTGCAAATACTCAGATTGCTCAGAACAACGTTTTTGGACACCCTTTCACGGATCCCAGGGGTCATATTTGCCCTTTGACTTTTCCAAGGTCATCCAAGGTCACCAGAGGTCAAAAACAGTATTTTGACAATAACTTTTGACCTAATTGAGCTAGAGCGGTGAAACAAACACCATCGTGTTTGTCTTGTCACTGGCTTTCATTTGATATACGGCAAGGTCACTTTTTGACCTTTCTTGACCTCAGGTCATATTAGGTCACGAGGTGACCTCTGGCGGTCAAACCACTGGCGGGAGGTCTTTACGTTCCACATAGCGGAAAAAGTACTGGCAATTTTCTATCAAATGTACTTTACCAGGCCTCAATAGCTCTAATGACATAAGAGTTATGCCCAGTTTGCTTAATCATTGCATATTTGAGTGAAAATAGCCGATCTTGACCTAATTTGACCTCTGGAGGTCAAACCATTGACCTGAGCACTAAAACATGCGAAGTAATTTCTTACTGAATTCACGCGAGCTTTCTATTGCACTTTGCAGATTTGTGCTAACGCCCATATTTTCGGAGTTAGAGGGGGGGCCATCGATGGCCCCCCGGTGGGGCGAAGGTGGCGCCGGACCCCCGGTGGGGCGCGGGTTAAACGAGGTCAAGGAAATAACGCTATCTATACTATGGGATGTTCGCTCTTTTTTAGAATAAACTCCGAACACAACATGACACAGCTGTAATTCAGAAATCATTGTAATCCTGACGGTAATACTAATCGAATGCTATATAATTTCACCATGGCAGGTAAAATTCAGACTTCGACCTGACCTTACGCCAACGAATTGACCCGAAATGACCTGGTATGGTCATGACTACATAACTTAACTCTGAGTGTCAAAACAAACAAGATGATAAGAAAATAAAATAGGATTATTATGTAATCAAAAGGTATAAGGTAACGCCGCAAAATTGCTTATTTTACCTCAGATGACCTCGAGAAGGTTACCAGTAATTTTTTTACAGTAAACCTTTTTTTTCCTCTATATTTTGCACCATTAGGCATCACAAGTTACATTCATACATCGTAACATTTTTCACTTTTTCAATACTCTTAGCTTCACCATCTTCACATTCCACGGAAAAATCACAAACCCAGTATTCCTCATAAGCACTTTCAATCCCACCCCACCCCACCCCTCCCGACCGCACTATTTTAGGCAGGCATTACCTATACCGCCACATATTGTGTTTGTACTCAGCCTGTCGATGGCATATGGAGCTAGAACCCGTTAGATACACCTGACAAAGGTCCCCCAGGTGGCACCGCGCGGAGAGCGCCCGACGCGGGGCGCCGGGGCATCAATTCCGCCGCCTACCCCGCGCCTCCGGACCCAGGGGGCCCGGCGGCGCGGGAGGAGTCCCTGAGTCCACCCGGGCGCACAGTAAATTACTGAGCGCCCAAGCGGACTCCCCTGCGCCCCTGTCCTACGGAAGGGGAGTACTAGTCGCACTTCTCCAAATGCGACCCAACCCCCTCCGTCGGACAGCAGTGTGGCTCCAGACGCGAGGTCAGGAGCCCACAGGGGGAGGCAGGCTCTCGGCGCCAGGCAGCCCCCGCGCAGCGCCACCAAGAGGACTACATTTTGGGTTTGCAAGGTGCTATTCAAAACGATAATCGTAATTCCTCATCAACAAAAGGTCTCCATCTAGATTTAAACTGTTCTAGTCTTCCTTTTCTCTTTGCCGTATACAGCTCGATTTTAAACAACCTCAATAAGCGAGAGGCGAAGTGATTAACGTCCATATTTCCATCACTGAAGCGCTGAGATACAATAAATTGTTTTGCATTTAGAATTATAAAATTAATAATTGGTGAGGCCTCAATAGATCCGAAAATAATATTTCTCTCGTTCATGTCAAATTTCCATCGTTGTTCTAGCCTTTGATTCATTTTTGACACCAATAGGACCCAAAAGCTACGCACACATTCGCAATTTAAGAAAAAATGTTGAATTGTTTCAATTTCACCACACTGATCACAAAATGGGTCGTCCACAACAGATCGAACGCACAAGTACCGTTTCGTTGGGAAAAATCTGTGCAAGATTCTGAATTGTAAATTTTGTAGTTTAGTAGATTGTGTTATCCTAAATGGTAATGAATACATCTTTTTCCAATTATCGCCAAAATTTATCGCCTCATTTGTCCATCTTATTTGTGCACTTGGTGTGACCTCTCGTAACCATTTGCTGCGAAAGAATTTTGAACTAATAAATTTTATATTAACTTCCTTGCTCTTTATGTGTACAGTTGGTTTCGTGAGTCTATTTTCAGGGCTTAATCTTTCACTCCCAGCAATCCAACGTCTCCACTGTAAAGGTATAGCTTGATACCAACTCATGTATACCAGCCTATTTAACTTAAGTCCAGGGTAACTTTGTTTAAACTGCTCATAGGTATAAGCTTGCCCCTCATTATCGAAAAGATCGTCGACTAAAATAATGTCTCGTCTATAAAGTGCAAGAGAAAAAATAGGCTTTCCACCCACACGGATCGCAACATTATTCCAAATTAATTGCATTCGAACCTCTGTGCCATTGGTAGGTTCCTTCACCGGGAGACATTCTCTCAACCATCTGAGCATTTCTGTATAAAATGAAGAAATTCTCGTAGTTTTTATCCAAATATCGCCGTAATTCATGTGTAGAATGTGCTCGTATTTTAACCCCAACCGGTTCAGAAGTATTCTAGACGACACCAGATCCTTGTTAGCGAATAATTTGCCGAACCATGAAACTCGTATGCTTTTATAAATACTTTCGACATTGGGCGCATTCATGCCTCCACTTGCGATGTCTTGGAACAGAACATCGCGAGATACTTTAGGTGGTCGCCCTCTCCAGATAAACCTCATAATTTTCGACTGTATCATGTTGAGACATTTCTGATTAATCGATACAACGGAAGTGATATAAATCAGTCTAGAAATAATGAGAGATTTAGCAATAGTAATCTTTCCCTTTAATGTTAAATCTCGCTGTGACCACTGATTTAGAGTGTTTTGTATTTTCATCACAATTGGTTGAATGTTATGTTCGTCGCAGTTTTCCGAGGCACTGAATTGTATACCTAGAATTTTGACCTGTTTTGAGGGCGTTGCACCGCAAATTTCGTGACAAGAACACTTGCTAGCACCGAGCCACATGAACTGAGATTTTTCTAGGTTTAGCTGAAGACCTGAAATTTTTCCAAAGTTGTTTATGATCTCAAGTGCGTTTTCGGCTGAATCTGCGTTGTCGACAAAAAGTGTCGTATCATCGATGTATTGAGAGATTTTTGACTCTACTTGTGACACTTTTATCCCTTTAACGTTTTCGGATGCTCGAATTTTGATTGCTAATATTTCTACCACCAGACAAAATAATAAACTAGATGATGGGCACCCTTGCTGTAATCCTCGCGAAGGATTGAACCAATGTGATGTATAGCCGTTGTTAATGATTGCAAGTTCAGTGTCTTTATGCAAAAGCTGAATCCACTGGATGAAAAGCGAACCAAAGCCAAATGTTCTTAAGGTATCGTAGATGAAACCATGCTCAACCGTGTTGAACGCGTTTTGAAAATCCAGAGCAATTAATATACCATTCAAATTATCTTTGTTAGAATATTTTATAACGTCATCTATCATTCTTAAGTTAAATCCTATATTCCTGCCACGAATTGAGCCTGTTTGGTCCGGTGCAACTAGTTTTGGTATTACCCGCATGATTCTGTTGGCTAACACTTTAGCCACGATTTTATACACAATATCCAACAAGCAAATCGCTCTTTTGTTCTTCAACTTTTTTGGTCTCCCTTTTTTGGTATCATGGTAATGACAGCCCTTCTCTGCGTGACGAAAAAATGACCCTGTGACTTTGCTTGATTAATATAGTTCATTAAAATAGTTTCCAAGTCAAGCCAGAAGAACTGAAAAAATTCTTTTGAGAATCCTGAAACTGAGGGAGACTTATTATTTGCCATAACATCAAGCGCTGCTTTACACTCAATGTTTGTTATAGGGGCATCGGTCAAAGCGCGATCCTCATCGGTCAGTTGCGGGAAATCTAAAGTCCCTAAAAATTCTCTGCAAAGTGAATGACTGTCATCGATCAAATTGTTTTGTGTGGTTGAATATAAATTTTTAAAATAATCCCTACAAAAATTTAGTATATTCGTATTTCCGGTAACTAACATGTTATCATCAGTCTGAAGAACGTTAACCTCCTTTTTAATTTTTCTGTTCCGGCTCAAATTCAGGAAATATTTCGTGGGCCGCTCTCCCTCCTCTATCCATCGAGCCCCACTGAACACCATTGCCCTCTTTCCCTTCTCCTCCTCTATGTCGTTCACTACATTTTTCAGCTCTTGGTACTGCTGTATGAGTTCGTCACTGGGGTTTGTAGCCATTTGACTCTCACATTTTTCTAATATTAGCATAAATTTTTCATTCTCTTTACGCCTTTCTTTCCCAATTTCTTTCCATCTCCTGATACTGATGACTGGAATGTTGCTTGAGAGCAGTTCTAACTTTAAACCCCAATCAGAAATTCCGCAATATACCTCCTCTCCTGTCGTTGCCTTTTGCATCTCTAACTTGGCTAAATGGATGAACTTGCTATCTTGAAGGAGATCGTTTCTGAAGCGAAATAGCCCAGGGCCCTTATTCGAAGCGAAAATAACAATTTCTGCAGTTACTATACTGTGATCACTTAAGATTGATGGTTTAATTTCGGACCTATTCACAACATGATTAGAAATAATACGTCTGCCTCCAAAAAATATAATCGATTCGCGATTGCTGCACAGGAGCTGTTAGACGTTTCCATGTGTAGCGGGTCAATTCAGGGTTCTTGTGTCGCCACAAGTCTATCAAATCATGCTCCTGAAGAATGTTGTTAAGCTTTCTTGATGCATTAGATGGACGGAATCTCACATTACTTGTTTCTCGTTCCGTTAGATGTGCATTCATGTCACCGCAAATTAACAGATAGCCTTTCTCGACGTCAGACAAAGATTCAATTTTATCATTTAGCAAAGTGAAAAATTCTAGTTGCTCTCTCTGTTTGTTCTGGGTGGGTGCATATACTGCTATCAACTTAACACAACAATTTTCAAACGCCAAATCCAAAATCAGAAGTCGTCCGTTTTCCTCTATGTGAGTGGCATTTACTGTGCAGGTACCTTGCAATGATTTCGGCATGAGCACAGCTACACCACATTCGCTACCACTGCGACCATGGGACAAAATAATTTGACTTCCCCATTCTCTCTGCCAAAAGGTGTTATCATTTCGGTTTGAATGAGTTTCCTGTAACACTACCACATAATTCGGAAAGTTAACGTGAAGGAACCGGAAAATGGAGCGTCTTTTCGTTACCTGACGTAAACCTCTAACGTTAAAGGTTAAGACCTTCAGCTCTGGCATTTTATTTAAAGTATCTCATCCAATTCAAGTCATAAACTCTCATCCCATTGGAGCTATTTTGATCGAGCCGCGTGAGGATCTTATCACGTGATGACCAGAGATGGGAGATGCGGAGTGGAACATAACTAGCGCCACCTACCATTAGTTGACTGAATCAGGGTTTCCATTGTGACCGGCTCGACGATTCAGCACAAGAAAATCCTTGAATCTTGCATTTAAAAAGAAGAAATAATAAATACTGTGGGTTCGTAATCTATGCATCGACAAGCTGAGGCTTAAATAGCTGCTATGTACTAGTTTTTTCTTTCCTCCCTGCCCACCACACCAGCCACCAAACGACATTTTTAGCTCCCCACCCCAGCCATGCTTTCCTAACCCCCCTCCCTCACTAAACATCATTTTGTGTTAACACTGACCCCGCCAGACACGAGGACGGGGCCCCGGGCAGCCAGCGTGCGACCGAGGCGCTTATAGTATCTGCTGCCAAATTACAATTGAACAAATGTACCTATGCTGCTCTGGTCATCTAACACAGGACGTGATTCCGACCAACATGGCCTCGGCTATCGGATTATGCAGCCTTACACGCAAAACACACACCGACATTCTGTTGATGAACAGTGCACATTAGAATCAATAACATAGGAATGAACATCAACTTACAGTTCTCTTTGACGAGAGAAGCCAGGATCCCCGGCGGCCGCCCACGGGGGTGCATCTGGGATGTGCTGTCGGAAGGTTGTGCGCCGACCAAACGTTGAGCCCGAGAGATGTCGCGCGGGCGGCCGCCGAGGAGCCCGGGACACAGCGTTATGAGCTGCGGATACATTCACCTATTTTAGTCGTATGGCAAGTATCCTGCTACACATCAATTTCATTATTCAAAACATTACATCACAATATTCTGGCTATACCATAAAGTTCAGCAAATGGATTCTCAATCAACTATGTCCATGCTCCAGCTTAAAGTAATGTTTCTATTGGATTTACGGGCTTAATAATTACACAAGCTATACGGCGACAGCCTTTTAAGACACACAGATAAATTCCGGATGATTACTCAAATTATTTCCTGCTGGGTAAGTGCCAATACATTTCCAGATGCACAATGATGAGAGTTACAAGATATGACGATTATATTATGCATCAACCACCCCATAGCAGTAATACAGTAAGAGACCAGTAAGATGAAAACCCGCAGAGTCGGAAATACCCAGTTACCAATCTCCAACGCAGATTGAAGCCGAATACCAACTCCAGTGGTGATTTTCAGACTAGGTGGACTGAAAAAACGCGATGTCCTGTGTTTTCCTGGGACACGGGAGGTCCGGCACCATCTGCATGACAACTGCCCGTGATTCCGACACACGAGACTCGAAATACCCCCGTGAAGCCATGCAAACGCAAACATATAACATACAATTACAAGCACCAGTTTTGTTCGAACTCACTAACTCAAAGCATTATGTTTTACTGAATCCATCAACACCTATCCCGATTATTTGCCTGAGTTCACGAGAGACCTCGCTCCATCATGAACCGCAGCTGCATCATCACCACCAGCGTCCATTGTCGCTCCATGTCCCGCCTCCGTCTGCCTTCCCGGAGTCGCCGCCCGGAAACTCTCCACCGAACCTACCACGGGCCCCGGCCGGGGGCCTCCCCGTCGCCTCCGGAGAGCGGCGGGTCCCCTCCGCTGTAGACGCCGGGCCAAACAGACGGCCACCAGGCCGCGACCCCGGAGCCGGGCGCGGGCCACGTCGTAGCTGGTCGCGCCGGTCTCCCAACCGCCAGCCGCGCTGCTGCCCACGACGATCAGGCAGCTCCGGAAGCTTGCCACCCAACAAGTTCCGCAGCTGTTCCTGGCTCTTCACCATGATGTTTGCTCCTTTTGGAGTCGTGCGGCAGTACACAAAGCCACGGCGCGTAAAAACGGACGCGACCTTACTGCCGTTCTCGGGGCCGCGCGCAGCGAGCAACAGCTGATAGATTCGCTGCATGTCCGGCACCAGCGACTCATTAATAAACAGTGGCGCCATCTCTGACTGCGCCGGAGCACCACCGCGGCTATGAGAGACCCGCTCTCCGGCCATGCCACGCCCCGGGAACAGCTCAAAGCGGCGTTCGAAAACAGTGTCCCGGACACTCCTCCTTAGAAATTTTACGATGACTTTCGAGTCCGACTCCAAGCGATGGGCGACTTGGATATCATCTGACGAAAGCAGGAGTCCTGGGAAGCGAGAATTGAGGACCTCGACCACTCTAGGCACCATATCTTCTCCCTGAGTGCGGTTCCCAAATGCCCCACAAGTCAGAATCAGAGATGAAAGACGCCGATTTCGGTCAATTCCATCCAGCCTGTCACGCAGCTCCTCGTTTTCCTCCTTTCTCTGCTGGCATTCCTTCTTCAGATCAGTTATAGCCCTATCTTTGTCGAAAATTTCACTTTCCAATACCTCCAGTCTTTTTTCCATACATTCAAATTTCCTTTCTAGCGCTTTGATGATTTGGTCGTTGCCTTTCTCTATGAGGTCCTTAATCGCCTCTAGAGTGACGACAGCTCTGGCCGAACCCACCTCAGTATGCGGACGTGGCGATTTGTGATCATCTGGTTTTCTGATATTTTTTTGACGCTTCCTTTCCAGGTTACGTGTCATTTCACTCACTGATAGTTGTCGTTTCGTCCTGGAAGCCGTATCAGTGCCGGTACCGGATGCTGCATCGGTAAAAACCGAATCTCGGTCATTATCACTGAACTCAGTGTCCGACATGCTGATCTGTCACGCACTCGCACAATCAAAATTCGCAACAGATTATATCTAAGCTGGAAAGCATCCGAGTCCACACCATCTAGCTCACAAAGCGTATTCCACTGTGAAAATCAGCGCCCCGCAGACACCAAGCCGCCCGGCGCCCCGCGCCTCACACCTATCGGTTCACAACATACCCGGGAGCGACCCAGGCACGTCCTCACCCGGCGACCGGTCAGTGCTGACTGATTTTACAGTAAACCTTAGTAATTGGTCACGAACACATGATCCTTAAGTTTTGAAGCATATCTGAGCAATGTGAACTGAAATGTAGGCATTTCAAAATGTTCCGATGGGCTTGTAATGGGGAGGTACCCGCACATGGCCCAGGTCACCGATATCGAAAATTCCGTAAGCACATATTATTTTACTTGGTGACCTTATTATGTGCCGTGAAACTCAGATCAATAGATTAAACATACCCTTACTGGTGCCACTTTGAATAGTGTTTTAGGTGTGGTCACTTGACCTGACCTGGTGACATGACCAAATATGACCTGGACGTAAATTTTGTAGCAAATGTGCAAAAAGAACATTGAACAACTACGGCGGCAAATAAGGCGGCGCTGCGCACCACCCGTGTTCCGGCCATTCTGGACAAACCTTATGGGTCAAAAAGGCCTCCTTCCCCGTCATATCGTGCGTATGTGCCAGGTGTGAGAGCGGTAACAGCACCTTTAGATTTAATGGCGCAGACTTAGATGTTGGGAACGTTTCAAGATGTTTCCGGTTGAGCTGAGACCTGCCTTTACTTTGGTTGTGACCTGTGCGACACGCGTCCGGAGGCCACTTTCGGTCAGAGATCACGTGGACTTTGGGGGTACAGGGAACCTCAGCCGAGGGTACATTCGGCTTAGTAGCACACACACACATCGAGGTGCGGAATTCATCGGCCAGAGAGCGCTGTCGGAGGGTACATGTTTGTACAACGAATATAAAAGCTTGGTAGCCCATAATATATCAGAGCTGAGGGCTCATACACCATGAAGGTACACTTCTCAGCGGCCAAGGCCACTCTAAAACTAATGGTACTTGCTCCCTATAGCCCCGAGCCAAGTGGTACATTGATGTCGCCTTTAACACGCGCATTGACGGGGGTCTGAGCCACCTTCGGATTGACAAGGGGGCGGGTACCCACCCCCCTAAGATCTCGAGAACCACGGTAGGTAGTAAAAACGGTAAACGGCGTTGGGTAGCCCATCCGCTTCTCCATCGAAAATATTTGGACCATTTTTTGTCAGGTCACATTTAAGGTCACCAGAGGTCAAAAACATGCCATCACATGCCGTCATAGGGATAACATGTAAATTCAGTTTTTCGGCCATTACATCTGAACAAGTGAAGATAGAGCAAAACGACTTGAACTCTTTGAATCCTCGCAGCAAGCCGAATCGAATGATATATGATTTGACCTTGCTAGGTCAAATCAAAGATTTGACCTGACATGAGGTCAGGTCAGGTCAAATTATATAAGATGCAAATCATTAGAACCGCAAAGCCCAGGCGAGTCTAATGAAGCTAAAATAAACCTTCTATCACAATCTGTTACTGAGTTATTCAGTAAAAACCATATTTCCCATGTATTACCAATGGAGAGGTCATGCTTCGTACCTGACCTTAGGTCATCGATATCAAAAATACCGGAACAAATTTTAGAGAACTTGGTGAGCCTATTATGCGATATGAGTTTCAATTGGATAAGTTTACCCTGCTCCGACTTATGCTATCTTAAACTTTTTTGAGGTCGGGTCACTTGACCTGTACTGGTGACCTGACCTGAGATATCCTATCCTTAAAATGTTCACAGAAGTTGCAAAAATGAAGAGGAAAAGGTATACTAAGTACGGCGGCGCTGCGCGCCGCCGTTTTTCTGCTGTCTCCGAAAAACCCGAGGGGGGCGGGTACCCACCCCCGTCAATGCGCGTGTTAAGGTTCATCCCTTGCACGAGATCATGGATCCGTGAAGTTTCCCTTCACAAATTATCTTCATCCAATGTAACATGTAACCAACAGCTACCATGCTAGAGCTTCTAAACACAAACAAACTAATTTCATCTACTTATAATGGTGTTAAAATTCCGTGGCCACGAATCGCATTGATCAACTCATAATGGTGTTAAAAAATGCGGTCATGAGTTGCATTCACCAACTCAAAATTTCCGAATGATTCTTACTTTGTCTTCTGGGATCCGTGGGAATACGTGTCACAGTCGGTTAGCGCAGTCGGCCTGCGGCATTCCGTATTTGCTGGATATGTCGCGTTTGAGCCCACCCAGAGGCAGGATTCGGCGCCTTGCCCTAGCTCATGCTTGGCTCAGTCCCTTTCCTCTCCGACGTCACTTTACCTCAGCAGTTAGTGCGTCGTTAATCCCCAAAACCAATCGCTGTCTTTTGGATTATTACTCATTGCTCGACTTGGTAAGTCAAACGTTTCGGCATCGGTTCGAAGTTGGGGAGAGAGGCGTCACTACCCCACAGTCAGAAATTTGGGGGTGGGGGGAAGCCTTACTCTCCCTATGGTCCCTATGCGTATGGCTGGTGTATATAGGGTGTCTAATAATAAAACATCCTCAGGTTTTCCTCCAGAAAGGCGGCCGAAGGGTCATACAGACGTGATTTTGGTACATTTCACAGAAAAATGAGATTGCACGTTTAACCTCGTGCACTGATCTCCACGAGCTGACCTTCACTCATCATATGACTCCTTGTAGCATACGCTTCAGATTATCTTTTTGATGCTGTTTATCATGGCAGGTAAAATTCCGCAGGTTGGCAATGGCATTGTGAACCATGAAAACAGACAGCCAGTGGATGTATGATCTAAGAATATTTTAAGTTCTTTTGGAATCCTAAATTTCTTGAACAGACCCTTATTATATTCAGGTATTTCTTTACATGCGAGTTCTAAGGACCTAAGGCCATGTAAATTCAGGGCTCGTGGGACAGCTGTCTTGGCACTGATGCGACTTCCTGGGCCTAGTATGCCACTTTCTAAGTGTGGATACTTGAATGATGACTCATGTGGGAAAGTCGAGGATATCAGACCTACCGAACACGGCTGCTGTTCAGAAATACACCAGGTTTCGGTTAAGATGGCTTACAATGCCCCGCCATTCAGCGGAAGGTTTGACTACCCGTGAAACAGCACCATCGAGCTAATATATGGAGCTTTAGTTTTAGCAGGCTGTAAAGTGAGGGGCGGCCAGCTAATGATGATTAAATGCAGCTACTCTGCCGAGCTTTATCATTCCGGGTGAAATGCACAAGAATCATGTTTGTCGGACACTTCGTGGGAATTAAATCAGGGAAAACCCGAGGGTATTTCTTTTTGAAATGTAATGGATGAGGTTTATTACATTTCAAATTAACACGCGCATTGACGGGGTCTGAGCCACCTTCGCTTTCACGGGGGGCGGGTACCCGCCCCTAAGATCTCGAGAACCACGGTAGGTAGCGAAAAACGGTAAACGGCGTTGGGCTGCCCATCCACTTCTCCATCGAAAATATTTGAACCATTTTTTCTCAGGTCACATTTAAGGTCACGAGAGGTCAGAACATGCTGTAATAGGGATAACATATAAATAAGTTTTTCGGCCATTACATCTGAACAAGTAAATATAGAAAAAAGATTGGAACTATAGAATCCTCTCAGCAAGCCGAACCAAATGATATATAATTTGACCTTGCTAGGTCAAATCAAGGATTCGACCTGACCTGAGGTCAGGTCACGGTCAAATTATATAAAATGCATATCATTAGAACCGCAAAGGCCAGGCGAGTCTAATGCAGCTAAAACAAATGCTCTATCACCATCCGTTACTGAGTTATTCCGTAAAAACAATTTTTCCCATGTATTTCCAATGGAGAGATCATGCCTCGTACCTGACCTTAGGTCATCGATATAAAAAATAACGGAACATATTTTAGAAAGCTTGGTGGGGCCATTATGTGATATGAGTTTCAATCGGATAAGTTCACCCTGCTCCGACTTATGCTATCTTAAACTTTTTTGGGGTCGGGTCACTTGATCTGTGCTGGTGACCTGACCTGAGATGACCTAACCTTAAAATTTTCACAGAAGTTGTAAAAATTGTTGAGGAAAAGGTATGCCAAGTATGGCGGCGCTACGCACCGCCGTTTTTCTGCTATCTCTGAAAAACCCGAGGGGTGGGTACTCGCCCCCCGTCAATGCGCGTGTTAATTAACAGGCAAGCCAAATGTATCACCTGGACCAAAATGATATTTGGTAGTGCGGGAATATCAAAATAAAGCTGGCATGGATGTCAAATGAAAGCTGAACGCTTACCTCTTCACAGAAATGATATAATACAAATTACTGTATGATAAATATGTCAGCACCTTTTAATCTGATTAACAGGGCGGGATGGTCCGCTATTTTAGTCAACTATTCCGCTCCTCCGCTAACTTCAAACTCTTTATATGATAGAGGAGTGGCAGTATGGTTTCTAGAGCCCAAAAATAGCGCAGTAGAGGGTAGGGAACCCAAAATAATTCAGAACCACTACCGCCGCCGACAGCATTTTAAGGAGATCGTCAAACCCAGAAAATAGAAAATGGCGATTAAGAGAGGCGCTTTCTCTCAAATTAGTTGGAATGCCCAAAGTTGGAACAATTCAAATAGTCGTAAATTCAAGGGGTAGGGTAACACAAAGTGTCTTTCAGACTCCCCACATGCCAGTAGAACTGCACAAAGGTCGTGTAAAGTTCTTCACATGAAAGGAAAAACATCTTAAGTGCTTTTAGCACTGCTTTGAGGTTTCATTGGGGGTTCCCTGCACCCCAAGAAGCGTCAAAGTGCCGCATATACAGCGCAGTTGTGAACAAGCGAACAGAAAAACAAGCGTAATTTGTGAGGCTTGCATTGGGGGGGGTTTTCCGGCACCCCCAATGACATATAAATCCACAAGCCTGTCTTCAGCAGAAAAAGAAGCACAGATGAACGAATATTTTTGCTCTGAGATTTTGTCTGCATTTACTACAATTCATCAGCTTATTCTGAATGCATCATACAAAAAAAACGTATTTTACCTTGACATAGACTAGAAAATTGATGAAAAACTATTTTTCGGGTAGCGTTTTATATCGCTTTACAACAAAAGTAGCGATAATGAGGTAGCGGGTAGCGCTTTCGAGATTTTGAAGAAAAAATTGCACCAGTAGCGATTGTCAATATTATTAGGCTTGCAACACATGTGACACAACTGGCTATAGCATCAACTAGTCAAACTGAAAGAATTTTTCCTATTCAAGATAATTACTCTACCTTAACACTGCTCTGACAGCTTGGGCAGCATCAGTCAAGGAAATGGTGGAGCTTATGCGCAAACAGCATATCAGCAAGAGTGTGCGATAAATTCGATACATTAGTGGGCATCCAATCCAATCCTACGCACTAGTGGATTGGATTGAGCTAGCCAGTTAATTCGGGCATTTTCAGATCAGAATATGGATTTGGATTGATATTTTTGTCGCCTTAATAATATCTACCGAAAGTGGATTGAGTCTGGATCAAATATCATAGTATAGAAGCAGCCTGGCCTGGCTTTGTTGGAAACTTAGGATGTGAATCGGCTTGGATACGTTTTTTTGCCATCCCGACTCTTTATCAGTATGATTATCCTTCTTTGTAACTCCATGACCACTGGGTGTAAGGCCGCTCAAAGGCATAAGCTTCTCAATACGTCTCGAAAAGATAACCGGGGCAGCTTAATAAAAGTACCCAAGTCGGAAGATGGCACGGGAGTTGAGGGTATGGGTTCAAAGAGAGACATGTGTCTGTATTGGTTTACAAAAGAGATGTGTGCTTGTATGTTTATTGTCAGGTCGCATAAGACTCAGGTCTACTTTGGTCACTAGTATGGGTGGCACCACCTGGGAAGGGGGAATTTTCCCCCTGAAATGAGACATTTTGTCACAAGTTCTATAGTGTTGACTGGAACGAAATGGTTCGAAAATTTTGTGTTGCCTCATGAAATCCTACCCTCCGACACCACTGTTCAGAAGAATCCGCCACGCATCGCCTAATTAGGATCTCCGTAATTTGTGAGGCATTCGTTAATAGTGAATACACAGAACATTGACGGTTCAAGGGAACTATGTCGACTATACCCTAACGTGAATTTATAGCAAGTCATGTCAGAGCATGATGTAGGTCAGAGGAGGCTTGAAAGAATGGGTATCCAGTTTTTTTTAGTTTTTGTTCTATCATTTTTCAGACGATGCTTTTTATTCAATGCATCCCTGAACCGTAATATTTTGATGACCCCTATTTCATAATCTGTATTTTGTGACCTAGAAATACGTTTACATTTCTATTTGTATAGGTGTCATGTTTAGCCCATGGTCACCGGCCGTGATGTTGTTACTTCATCAGGGCGCCAGATAATTCCTCTGTCTTCAACATTGAACTTTTTCAAGTTTGATGGTGTTTTACCAGCAGTCAAAGGATAAAAGGTAGATATTTTAGGCAAAAATATGCAATCTTTGGTGCTTTTTGTTCTGGGAAGCCGCCCTTAACTTGGGAAGTTTAGATTAGTTTGACGTTCTAGTTGTCTTCGGCCCTGCAATGTTAAAGAAGGGATTATCTTCAAAGAGTTTATCATTTTTCAGTAATTGCAAATAAGATACCAGTTCCCTTCATAACACTGATACCATATAAGAGGACCGTTACAGTTAATGGCACACATCATTCAATTATAGTGCAATGTGTCAACGGTGGTTTCTGCTTCTCGTGAATAATTGGCATATCAGTTGAGAAACATATTAAGACTATAGATAAAACTGAATAAACGTGTGTTCACGAATTCATTTTTAGTATGCCATTAAATAGAACAACAGTGTAAAATACTCTTTTGTATCTCGAACAACGAAACCTTATACAGTTTGGACGCAGGTTCCTCGCGAACGTACATACCTTGTGTTAAAGTTATCTTGCTCATGCTTACCTGATTAACTTATCCAGGAACAATCCCGACGTACCCAAAAATGCTCTGGACCAGACTGTAGTCACTGACTTGATCTGAAAAATTGCCGCGTGTCTGGATTCCATTCAAATTGGCGCTAATATTATGACTTTATCATAAGAGCAGCGTATATTTGAATTTAAATCCCAATCCGATGTCAAATGGAATCACAATCTGAGGAGATATCCCGCAGAATAC
Source organism: Lepas anatifera (assembly GCA_034440635.1). Taxonomy (NCBI): domain Eukaryota; kingdom Metazoa; phylum Arthropoda; class Thecostraca; family Lepadidae; genus Lepas; species Lepas anatifera. The sequence continues at coordinate 660,788 of JAOTON010000596.1, read as the reverse complement.
TACGTCCCACGGCCGACACCAGCACGGTCATGGCGTGCCTGGTGCTGACTGCATTGGAATCGATGTCTTTGTTCCTTAATACAGGCATGTGACTTATTCGCTGTCACGTCACCAATAGCTAATTACTTACGCCTAAAAACTATTCCTAAGCGATCATACCGTTTTAGAATGAATTTTAGAATGGATAGTCCTTGCTATCTCCCTGTCTTCTCAACTCCTATGGGAACACATTGTACGATGCTGGGTTTCTGCGTAACGGAGCACCTGCAGCCGTTGTGCTCGCTGTTTGAAAGTGCCAGAATGGTGATATATTATTTCCAATTAGTCCAATGATTTTCTCCGTTTGCTGTTTCACACAGTCGACACCCATATGTTCCGTGTCTAAACATCAATGGTGTGATCGGCAGTTTTGATGCGGAGAATGGAAGCTCCTCGTGCCGTGGCTCGGAGGGAGCCTCCCCCTCTACCGGTCTGGTGCTCCAGAACCTGCCGCAGCGGAGGGAATCCTTCATTTACAAATCAGATGCCGACTTCCAGATGTCTCCGAAAACTATGTCGAGACACTCAAGCCTCGCCAGCGAAAGGTAGGCAGCCGAATTAAATGGCTTAGGGCATTGAAGATAGTTAGGAGTCTTTTGCAATGTGATTGCATTATTTTAAGGAAATCGTAACAAAAAGTGCAAAGTTGTAGCTTCAATACCTGAAGCTACAACTCTATAGATTTATCCAGTAACATTTATCAAGTAGGCACATGGCTTACTGGTCAAATATTATATGTATATTCTGCACCACTTTCGCCTGCCATATCTTATCGATGCATCTGTGTCATTCATGTTTTTTTCCCGGACGGCGGGAGGCTCTTTGTGGGAACAGGCTTGGTCAAAGAGTAAAAACACTACTTAATTTGCGAGGAACACTTAGAGCAAATATGATTGGAAAACTGAAAGTTTTAGGCGAAGGCTTGTTTTGTTCAACATTGCTGGTTTTAGTAGTCCGCAGGCTCAACGTTTAATAAAGCTCTCAGCACCCTCCCGGCCGCGGCCGTGCAACGCATTGTCAATCTTGCCATTTGAGGCCTAAAACCCCCGGTCATGGCAAAAGCAGCGTTTAGGTCGGGCAAGTATCCGGATCACATTCTGGCTGGAAGGCGTTGCAGTGCATTAGTGACCGGGTGTCCCAATGTAACGTATTTTCCTCGACGGACTCAGCAACACATACAAGTCAGTAATGGGAAAATGGAAACCACATAGATTTCACATAGATTTCCAACTTCAAACGACTGGACATGATCAGCTCAAATGAAGTTTGAGCATGCGCTTGAACGCTTCCCGGATGTTTATACTCGACCGCCCGGAGTTGTCCGTTGTAACCACGGGTATCACGGTAGATAAAACGGCTTCTCTCTGATACGGTTCTGATACGGGCAATAAAAAATATTTTCACCGTCACTGATATGTTTTTCTTGGTGGTAATTGTGAGTTACTTCTCGTCGAGCTCATTTACGTCTATGGCGCGGTTCAATAAGCAAAATGAGTGGTATGTATCCATATTTCCATTTCGCGAGCATGGAGACATCCCAGCGAATGGAAAGTCTCACTCGCGTGATCTTGACTTCTACCAACCTGCTACGATGTGCTTATAGAAGCGCATCAGCTTTTGGATCCCGGTCATGTGCTCCGTGTTTTATCTGTCACACACATTGATAAAGCACCGAACTGTGGACACTAGCAAACTATCCTAATATGCTTGATATTCTGTCGAAAAAGTATGCATCGAGCTCCGGCGGCGCCGTAAGCAGATCCAGAGCAACAAGTGAGCGCATCCGCCCTCCAGGCGACCTTCTAGGGCTCCCTGAAATGGCCATGGCACCCCATGAAAGGCCGATGGCACCTCTGGAATTTCACTTCCCACCCCCTCCGGGACGTGAGCATCGGCGCCCCCGCTATAGAACTTGGCGGCCATCTGGTTTTGGGACCCACCTGGTCCAGACGGCGCCTCTGCTAGCCATGGGACTCACACGTGTCATTGGATTTACTCAGATATTAGAGGTGGAATGTTATCACTTGCTGCAAACGTAGGCAAAAACTGAGTTTACGCTGCTTGGAGTCATAGCTTTTTCTGAACGGTAGGGCTTTTGTTCATCGATAAGTTATCTGGTACAGATGACTTCACAATGCATCCCCGGAATGATCCAACAAAGCGAAGACATTAAAAGTTTTGCTGCAGCTGCCCAAGTAATCTGCAAGCTAATAACAGGGAAAGCTTTGGTCGTGTCCCCAGTGGAACAAGTGCACAATTGGTTGTACGATACTTTGAGAACGTAATCAATGCTGTAATAGCGCCAGTGCGCTGACCCGGTAGTGTGCGTGCCGCAGTCCGAGTTCAACTGCTTCAGCCCGGGGTCAGTCGGTCTGGTGAATGTATAGGAAATATGTCGGGCGCAGGTTTTAAACCATATTTGTTAACGTTTTGGGTGACAAGGAAAATGGCCTCCAATTTCACAGCGAGAGGGCATGATTGATACCAATATCCTCTGAGAGCATTGGTAAGAGAGCGTCTAGCAGGATAGCGGTAAAACTGCGAGCAGAGTGCCAGACATCCGTTTATTGATCCGCAGATTGAGTACCTGTCCAACTTTCCCGAATGTGGCAAGCTTGATAGATTACAGAAATAACAGTACAAAACACCTAGCCAATCTGACCCGAACCTGAGCAGGGTAATCTCTGGAATAGTGCTGTAATAGCACTGAGGCTCAAATTAAGTTTAGTCTTCGGCGCAATAGAAATATGTGTGTGGGTGTGGATGTGGGTGTGGGTGTGGGAGTGGGTGTGGTTATGAGTGTGGATGTGGATGTGGATGTGGATGTGGGAGTGGCGTGGGTGTGCAAACGTGTGCATGTATGTGTGCGTTTGTGTGTGCGTAGAATTAGCATTAAGCAAAGCCAAGTAATAAGTTAAATGGGAGCTGACGTCATTAATTACAAGAAGATAAACCCCGCGCTGGAAACAGACATATGCTACAACAACTTGCCGTCGACAATAATGTTGGTTCGGACTGGCTCCCTGCCTGTGTCACATCGATCGTGTTCTGGATGGAACATTGTCCCCGGAAAAGAGACTAGTTACTGAAGATCTGACAGCTCCAACTGATATTCCGTATGCATTCATTCATATTCATGCAATATCGGCACAGAAAGACGCCCAGCGTCAGTCAGACTGGGTGTGATGATTGTTTGCGACTGGGATATTCGCCTTGCGGCCTGATACTAACACTTCGAGCAATACGTTCTCATTTTGTCTGTAACACTTGTTATTGTAAATATTTTGCGAAATTCAATAGCCAGCCCAAAGACCTCTTCCTATTCGCTTAGGTTAAAATATGTTTGGGCCCATCAGTCATGTTATCGCTGCCAATCTACCCTAAGCACAAGCGGCTAACGAAGGAAACAAAGGTGGAGACAGCTGCTTGTTACTGGTCTTGTTTGGTCGCCGCTCACGCAGTGAAAGAAACTGTTGATCCACCCTTTATTCTTTCAGCCACGGCGAGGACCTCATTATCACACCGTTCGCCCAGATATTGGCAAGTCTGAGGAGCGTTAGAAGCAACTACATCATGCTCACCAACGTTCCAACAATGCGGTATGTACGGACCAGAGATGCCGGGTGGCTGTGCTTCAATTTAATCTCAGCTGCAGCCGCCATCATAAACGTGTGCCTGGCCCCAGACTCTTGTAGATGCGTGTGACAGTATTTGGACTGTGTTCTGTCATTAACATGATGATCACAATATAAAAAAACGACACAGTACCGGATGCACCTGTTTACTGTCCTTGCCAATATAGCATACCGGTGACCCATGGCACACAAAAGAAATGTGTGTGAGACAAAAAAGGTTTAAAACTAAATGGAGCCAAAGGATGGTCAACGTTTTTAAATAATAATAAAGACCGGTGTGCCTTTTACCAAGATGAGAAATGACAACTGATGAGCTCGCGCAAGCAATTTTACCGGCGCCAGAGGTGTTCACGGACCGTGCACGTGTCTCCTGGCAAGTATCGGCATTTTCGATTTCAAATTTGACAATCCCACCACGTGACAATCAGGCCACGTGTGACCGCAGTCTCCATAAATTCCAGCGGCACCCAGGCGGCCAGGCGAATGCATTGAGAGCTGTCAGCAGCCAGTTTTTAGAGCTGTTGCCTGGGGAGGTAGGCTGAGCCGGCGTGCTATTGTGTGTCACGGCGCAGCAGAACGGATGGGTCTGTACCGCAGTACAGACAAGTTCAGCGGCACAGTATACCACTTGTAAAACTCTTCCTACACCATAAACCCAATGAAACTTACACTACATAATGGGCCCACCGAGTGCCACAACATATATTCCGGGATTTTCCATATCGATGACCTAATGTCAAGTACGGATCATGACCTCTCCATTGAAAATACATGGTAAAACCAGAAATTGGGTTGTATTTCGTAGATACAGCTGAAAATTCCTTCCTATTCCCCAAATCATAGTATCCTGGGCCCCTTTCCAGGTTCATGTTGCAATTTTTGGTCTGTGATCTCTGAGAGGTTAGCTGGGTCTACTTAAGCAGTTTTCAGACTCAGGTCAATAACTTTGCCTGAAATAATGAAGAGCTTTTATTTTGATACCATTGCATTTGGATTGCTATTGCAACTCGATTGATATGCATATTGACTATGCTAGGTTAAAAAGTACTTGGCTAGGTCAAAAGTGATTTTGACCTGACCCACGGTCAGGTCATTTTTGTGTTTTGACCTAGAATGGTCATATTATACATCATTTGATTCACCGTGACCAGAGGAAGCAAATAGTGTCTAAAAAATTTATATAAATTCTGTCAAACGCTAGAGCCAAAAACTTAACTCAAAATCCCACCTTCTTTGACCTATCATGGCTTCAATATTGGCCTGAGCCAAAAATGACTAATATGGTTCCTTTATAAATTTGTATGAGCTATCCACCAGCGTTCGCGTTTTTTCGCTATCCCATAAAGGGGCCAAGTTCGAGGGGGTGTTGAAACGCCCCCGCCACCAGTGCGAAGGCAAATGCGCCCAGTGGGCCTCCGAGCCACCTTCTTCCTGGTGGAGGGTGTTTGAATACCCCCTCTTGAACTCGGCCCCTATGCGGGATAGCGAAAAAATGCGAAAGCTGGTGGAAAGCTCATACAAATTCATGAAGAAACTATATCAAACGCTTTTTGGCTCAGGTAATTATTGAGGTCATGACAGGTCAAATAAGTTGACATTTTGAGGCCTAGAAGTAAAGAAGTTTTTGGGCTCTAGCATCTGACAGATTTGAGACAAAATTGATTTTTAGGCACCATTCGCTTCCTCTCGTCACGGCGAATCGAATGACGTATAATATGACCATTCTAGGTCAAAACACAAGAATGGCATGACCTCAGGTCAGGTCAAGGTCACTTGTTGACCTAACATAGTAAATATGCACATTAATCGACTCGCAATAGCAATCCAAACGCAATGGTATAAATATAAAAGCTATATCATCATTTCATGCCGGGGTATTGACCCAGGTCTGAAAACTGCTTAAGTAGCTCCAGATAACCTCTCAGAGGTCAGAAGTCAAAAATTACACCATGAACCTAGAAAAGGGCCCAGGATACTTTGATTTTGAGAATATAAAGATATTATCAGCTGTATCTACACAAATACAGCCCAATTTCAGTTTTTCCTATGTCTTTACATTTTTTGTATAATGACATTTTTTGTAGAACTCGGTGGGGTCATTATGTATTATAAGTTGCAATTCGATAGATTCACCCATTTCTTAATTATGCCACCTTAAACAATTTTTTTAGCTGAGGTCACTTGACCTGCACTGGTGCCCTGACCTGAGATGACCTAAACTTAAAATTTTGGAAAAAGTGCGGAATCGATCAAGGATAAGGTGTACCAAGTACTGCGGTGCTTCGCGCCCCGGTTTGTTCGTGCCGTCGGAAAAATCAGAGGGGGTGTTCAAGCACCCCCCAACCGGAGTGAGGGTTAAAAGCAAGGGCATATCTCCACGTATAAACCCCCTCCATCATCGGGATACATGATGCGGTCTATTGCGTGCTTAACGAATATGGAAGCCCAGCATATAATTAAATCAAGAATGATTAATAGCATTTGTCTAAAAGAAAACAGTGTTTTTTTTTAAATCCCATAGCTGAAATACTTAATGTGAACATAATTGTTTTCTGTGTAATTTTTTCGTACCCAGGTGTCATTTTCCACATCTTGACAAAGTCTGGAAAATGGACAAAGCTTACAATGTCAGTGATTCATCTGGAAGGCTCGTAGACATACACTACTGACCGTATCGCTCAAAAGAAGAGCATAGAGCTGGGATAGAATGAGCTTTGTCGAGCTTGGTATAGCGAATTACTAATTAAAAAGTTCCTGTATTACATCAAATGCATGCATTCGTCCTATTCCTGGGAGTTTTTGCCACTAATTACAGGTCGAAGCGGTCCACACCGAGTACAACGGGTCAGCCATCACCTCAACCACGGCCCATCAACCCGAGAGGCAAGTGTTAGTGCAGACAAACAGCGCTAGAGGTCACGGAAACTAGAGATTCGACGTTATATTTATTGCCAGAGCCCTGTTCACAGTGTTCACATTTACTGTTCACATTGTACTGCTCGCTACTTCACGCGCCGGTTAGTCGCTGCGCGCGGCTGCTCACAGCCAATCAGCGTCAAGCCGAGTAGGGAGACGGGGAGGAGGTGTGTGACGTCACACTTCGTTTCGCGCCGGCTCGCGGTTGCTCGCACTGGCGTGCGCCTGCAGTTGGGAAGTTCTGGGTGCAGGCCCGCGCAGAACTGCTGGCTATAATGGAACAGGGTAGATTCAAGAAGCACGAATTGCGACACATGTAAGTTTATTTGTGTCGTCAGTTTTTGCCATGAATTAACGCATCTGCTTTCACATAGAAAGAAGCACATACCACCAAATTCATCACCAGAAAATTTCCCTTTCGAAGGTTACGTTTGGTTTAGCATATTGCCACCACCTTTGTGGCTGTTGGCAGCAGCGCAGCTGTTTACGGGCACACACCGACGCTTTGAATCAGTTACGTCAGTCACTGATCTGAGGAGAGCGGCGTGAGCTGTGGGCAACAGTTACCGTGGATTGGGTCCAGAATTAAGGGATGGGGCTCTAGTGGGCTGTTGAAAGAAAGTGTGTTCATATGGACATAATGCAAAAATTTACTTGTTTATCCTATAAAGCATGGGTTGGGCAGGAAGAAACCGGCACTCATTTGTCGTCGGAAACTTTCCCCAGCTCAACTGGAACCCACCAAAATATAAAATTGGAGCAGATCAGATCATGTACAAAGGTGGAAGGGGACAAGGAGGCCAAATCGAAAAAGTTTTTGGACCATTATTTATGGGTGCAGTATGACCACTGCAGTCGACGCACCCTAAAACCCCAACTATGATGATGAGTTTGTGGACCTAGGGGGATATCTTTTGACTCCGATACGTCAAATTTTGGACGACGACCACATCCTCCTTGTTACTGGTGTAACGTTCCCACTCTATGCAAAAATGATAAGAAGTGGTGGAATACTTTTGATCTCGATATTTTATCTATAGATAAAATATTGGGGTCTATCAAAACGATGGAGCGCTAGTTCGTTTGAGGATATTTTCGTCCTGGTTGTGTTCCATCAATGAACGCCTTAAAAACAAAACTCTTAGACTGTGTCATTTTTGTGTTGAGTTTCAAAATGTGCCACAATTCAAAACGTGTCAGATAAGAAAGGTTCGTGCGGAAGTGATGACATGCCGCGCTCAAAGAGCCATATTCTGTTTAGTATGGGTCAATGCTTGTCTTTAAGTTGTTCCCGCATCTCAGTGTTAGAATTTAAGGGAAAGAAAACATAAATGGGAGAAAAATGAACAAACACTGTATATATTCGGTGTTTGGAAAATATCGCTTGTTTAAATAATGCTCTCGGAAGGCCTGCTGAAGATAGGGTGCCATAAACCGCAGATTGTTGTGGGAATGACCTAGGACCCTAAAAGATGATACAGATGACAGTAAAAGCGCTAAAAGACTGGCAGCCTAAAGGCCAAAGTCCAGAAACTAAAACGTCTAAACCCTAAAAAGCCCAAAAGGCTACGTCAAGGTCCAAGACCGAAACGTTGTATTTACCTCATCCCACGCTTTTTTCTTCTTGTCTTTACCTTGACGTAGCCTTTTTGGGCTTTTTTAGGGTTTAGACGTTTTAGTTTCTGGACTTTGGCGTTTTAGGCTGCCAGTCTTTTAGCGCTTTTACTGTCATCTGTATCATCTTTTTAGGGTCCTAGGTCATTCCCACAACAATCTGCGGTTTATGGCACCCTATCTTCAGCAGGCCTTCCGAGAACTTATTATTTTCTCCATCGTTGACCGCCCAAGGATGGCCTGCATTCTCTCTTCAGTTTCCAAGCTCGCTCGCACTCAGCTATCACGTGTCTTCTTAGTTACCTGTAGGAAGGAGTGACTAACACCAAATTTCATATCTAATTCCTCAAAGGGTATCCGTACACCTTGCTCATTCAGTCACAAGGTAGTCACACAGACCACTTCATTGGAGAAAACCATATTAAATGAAACGATTAGAGACAAATTTAGAACAGATACTTTTCTGGAGAGGTTCCTTAAAATGCACCCCTCGCCTGACGACGGTCCAAGACCGAAACGTTGTATTTACCTCATCCCACGCTTTTTTCTTCTTATCTTTACCTTGACGTAGCCTTTTTGGGCTTTTTAGGGTTTAGACGTTTTAGTTTCTGGACTTACTTTGGCGTTTTAGGCTGCCAGTCTTTTAGCGATTTTACTGTCATCTGTATCATCTTTTTAGGGTCCTAGGTCATTCCCACAACACTCTAAATAATGCTCATGAGATTTGGAATAAACGATCCCCACTATTACTTCTTTACATTTCAGTTTGCTATCACTGGTACTGATCTAAATATTTTACAAACTCACAGCTAATATTTCAGCAGGCTGGCAGATAACCGTACCAGCATATCGAAACTGGAGCGAGATAACGCACGCCTGTGTCGAGCTGACCGACTATGGCGTGGGCAGATGAGATGTTCCTCCGCCTGTCTACGGAGACACTGGAGGAGCTGGACTGGTGTCTGGACCAGCTGGAGACCGTGCAGACCCACCGTTCCGTCTCCGACATGGCCACCAGCAAGGTAACATACGCGCAGGCTTCCTCTGGACGCTAGCAAAGTGACACACGCGCAAACTTCCCCTGGACGCTAGCAAAGTGACACGCACGCAGGCCTCCCCTGGACGCTAGCAAAGTGACACGCGCGCAGGCTTCCTCTGGACACTAGCACGGTGACATGCACGCAGACTTCCCCTGGACGCTAGCAAAGTGACACGCGCGCAGGCTTCCCCTGGACACTAGCACGGTGACATGCACGCAGACTTCCCCTGGACGCTAGCAAAGTGACACGCGCGCAGGCTTCCCCTGGACACTACCAAGGTGACACGCGCGCAGGCCTCCCCTGGACACTAGCAAGGTGACGCACGCGCAGGCCTCCCCTGGACAGTAGCAAGGTGACACGCGCGCTAGCTAAACTTTAGCTAAACTTGCCGAAGCCAGCAATACTAGTGGAACCAAAAGTATGCTGACTACATTTACTGAAGCATGCTTGCTCCTGAATTCGAAGATCAGAGGTCAGAAAACCCCATCTTGCCATCGAAGCCGAGAAAAAGTTCAGGGAGTCAGAGGAATGTATGTTTACTTCATGTTTTTTTCTTCAAAATTAAGACTGATACCCAATGAGATGCTAAGATGACCTGCGATAAAGCCATGCTTTCACAATCTGATACCTGACCCATTAATTATGAGCGTTTGGAAAAGTATGCCTTCTGTTAGATTCAACAGGCTGTTTTCTTCTGAATTTTCCGGCCTTGCCTTGGGGTATAAATGAGTCTCTGTTGGGACAAATGGAAAATATGACCTCTGCCGAAGATGGTCGTCGTCTAAACCCAAATGATAATGTTCTCCTCTTTGTTTACCGATTGTTCCCGAATGCTGACTGTTTGCAGAATGTTTTCCCCCAGCTTTGACTTGTCACGGTCGAGCGCTTATATTTTGAAGGCATGCACTTCTAGAAATTTCTTGTATGGCTTGCATGTAGTTATTTCTCCCCTTTTATATGATGGAATGACTAGCACTGTGGTATGTCATCACGCGCATTGACGGGGGTCCGAGCCACCTTCGCCTTGACGGGGGAAGGGCGGGTACCCGCCCCCTAAGATCTCGAGAACCCCGCAAGGTAGCGAAAAACGGTAAACGGCGTTGGATAGCCCATCAACTTCTCCATTAAAAACTTTTGAACCATTTTTTGTCGGGTCACATTTAAGGTCAACAGAGGTCAAAACATGCCGTAATAGGGATAACATGTAAATTAAGTTTTTGGCCATTACATCTGAACAAGTAAAGATAAAGCAAAACGGCTTTAACTATATGAATCCTCGCAGCAAGCTGAATCGAATGATATATAATTTGACCTTGCTAGGTCAAATCAAGGATTTGACCTGACCTGAGGTCAGGGCAATGTCAAATTGGGTAAAATGCATATCATTAGAACCGCACTGACAAGGCAAATCCAATGCATTTAAAATAAATGCTCTATCTCTATTCATTACTGAATTATTCAGTTACAACCATTTTTGCCATGTATTTCCAATGGAGAGGTCATGGCTCGTACCTGACCTTAAGTCATCGATATCAAGAATACCGGAACATATTTTAGAGAACTCGGTGAGGCCAATGTGTGATATGAGTTTCAATCGGATAAGTTCACCCTGTTCCGACTTATGCTATCTTAAATTTTTTTGAGGTCAGTTCACTTGACCTGTACTGGTGACCTGACCTGAGATGACCTAGCCTTAAAATTTTGACAAAAGTTGTAATAATGATAAGGAAAAGGTATGCCAAGTACGGCGGCGCTACGCGCCGCCGTTTTTATGCTGTCTCCGAAAAACCCGAGGGGGCGTGTACCCGCCCCCTGTCAATGCGCATGTTAAAACAAAATATCGTCTGGGAGCAAATTGTCAGAATTTGTGTAGCTTGGAGGACAATTGTGAATGTATATTTGAGTTGAAATGCAATGTCTCTGTAAATGCATGGATTTTCGGAAAATTATTAGGATTTCCAAGAACCGAAACAAGGTCAATAATCACAATATAAGAAGGGAAACAAATTGCATAAAGTGTGTTTTGGCTTTCCCATAAGCATGTGGAACTGAGTAAAACCCAGGTATAGCTCATAGAATGAAAAACACATATATGAATAATATTGTAATGCTACTTTGTTTCGTTTGTTTCATCACGATGGCCCGGGTAACCCCGAAAATATAGAAATCTGCCCTTTTTGTTTTTGCTTTTCTTCGGAATTGTCTTTTCAGGATGGAAAATAGCCTGTAAAGGTGGTCGTGTCGTTTTCACAAACGATATTTTAGCACCTGATTGTTTTATGGACTCGCCGTTTTGTGCTATCAAACGCAACATCAAAATTATTACCCAGGAAACTTTGAAGATAAACATTATGCAGGAAGGAGTTCCTGGACTCCAACTGAAAACTTCCACTCTGTTATCTAAGATTTATTCCTTTTTCGACTACTTGCTACCTTTAGTTCCTGACTCCCTGGTATAATTTATAAGTGTTGTCCCAATGCTGCTGAAACCACCGTACGTGTTTCTGATGAAAAGCGTTGGGCAGGCCCTCTGCCCTCTCCTACAGGCCTCACTTCTGCCTGAAGTCTGCACGAAACGGAGCGTGTGTAATTATGTTGAATCCATCTTCCTTACACAAACACGCTACGCTCTATAAATAGAGGGCTTATAAGCAGAGCGGTCGCCCAGAGCAAGGGACAGCAATGCCTTTGTCATCGGAGTCACTATTCCTTGTGGAAACAATAGTTCTACCTGTATCGATTAGTGCAGCTGGCACCCCACTTTCTTTCAAGCTTTAATAATCCTCTTGCACGCAACCTATTGGGCCCGTGCTCTGACAGACAACAACACGTCGATCCCTACACACAGCCAACACCCACACGGCGGCTCAGCGCGGCTGATCCGTCAGCCGTCTCAGCACTGGATGAGTTAATGCACCAACGGGCCTTCATCAGACACCACTAATGAACTGGCGCTGATTTACAGTTCAAACGGATGCTGAACAAGGAGCTGAGTCAGCTGTCGGAGTCGAGCAAGAGCGGCAACCAGATTTCTGAATACATTTGCTCTACTTTTTTAGGTAAGCCCACTGTGCACCTCGAGTAGCCATTGATAAAGCTCGGCTTCCAAAGTGCTCAAATAGTTAGAAGGTCGGGTAAATGACTCAGCATTCATAAATAGAAAACGATTATAGAAAGTGGGAAGTGACTGATAATAAATGGCAAAGAAAGGTCGAAAATAGACGCTTGGTGGTTTGTGGATGTGAAAGGATCAACAATGGATACATCGGCAGTGAAACGTATGTATGGGATGGTCTGAACAATTTTGAGCCAATAATTCAATATTATCTAAAAAAATTAAAATAAGGCTCATTCAAAAGCGTTTGGTGTGTGACCACATATTTTAGCTGAGCAGGGACCCTCAAGTTATAAGAATCTGTTTCATGACCCATAAAAAAACAACAAAAAAACCATAAAGTTGTAAAGCAGGTCGGAAAACCCGGTACTCCATATTTCATTTGTCTTGGAACTCGATATTTCCCTGGTAGAAAAAGCTAAAACCTACCTGACACCAGCCCCCTCAGCCCCCCGTCGCCGGTGGCCATTGTTGTGAGCTACTGGTGTGACGACATATGCTGACGTCACGATGAGCATCAGCCAATCGAAGCCCTTGAAGCGTTTCAAGTATGGTAGTGGCTGCCAGATCGTGACGTCATCCACAGGCTGATATTTATTTCTTTTCCTAGAGGAGTATTTTTAAAAACCAAATATTGAGCTTGTTGTACATTTTTCAGAGAAATCATGAGTGCCACAAATCAAGGTGCCACATTCCCTTTAAAGGCAATCTGGCACCTTGGTCGAATCCTGAATTTAGTGTAATTAGTCGTACTTTTAGCCGAAAATAATGAAACAACTCATGATTTCTCTGAAAAAATGTACAATAAGCTCAATATTTTGGTTTTTAAAATAGTCCTCTAGCAAAAAGAAATATTGCCTGTGGATGATGTCATGATCTGGCAGCCACTGCCATACTCGAAACGCTGCAAGAGCTTCGATTGGCTGATGCTTATCGTAACGTCAGCATATGTCGTCACACCAGTAGCTCACAACAATGGCCACCGGCGACGGGGGGCTGAGGGGGCTGGTGTCAGGTAGGTTTTAGCTTTTTTCTACGGAAATATCGAGTTCCAAGACAAATTATATATTGAGTACCGGGTTTTCCTACTTGCTTTGCAATTTGGCTATATCAGTTAAAATCACGTTATAAAGGTGCCACATTCCCTTTAATGGGCTTATGAGCCTTAGAACATACAGTAATAATTTGATCAGTATTTGTGCACACAGGCAGATTCAGGATTTCCGATGGGGGCAAGTGATCGGGCAGATATCATCCGGACCATGGGGTGTCACTCTTGGTCGGGAAAATCAATAAGATGGGCGCCAAATCCTATCATGGAGGCGGCAATACTCGCATCCTGGGGAGAAGTGACATTGCAACGGTGTCATGGACCTTTTAGGGGAGCTATGGTCATTTCAGGGTGCTCCGAGGGTGGGTGGGGAGGGGGATAAGTCCCCCTTACCCCTGGATCCGCCTATGTTTGTAAAATGTCAAGTTTATTCAGTCGTTAAGAGCTCACAATCTGCACTATTTTATGTTTTATCGAAAATGTATTCTTACAATTCTAGCTCCAAGGGACGGTCCAGACAGGTAGAATGAAAACACTGAAACACTGAATGAACAGTGATCTGAATGAAACACTGAAAACACTGAAACACTGAATGAAAACAATGAAAACAGCCATGAGCCTGGCAGGAATAGGGTTCAGCTTATCTCAAAGTTAGGCATTGATATCATTGATAGTGGCTCAAAGATCCTCCTGCAGATAAACACTATGTGGTAGTAGAACGGCCGCGTGGTTGACCGTGTGAGCTGTGCTGCAGCGCCCTGTGGTTGACCGTGTGAGCTGTGCTGCAGCACCATGGGGCTGACCGTGTGAGCTGTGCTGCAGTGCTGTTTGGTTGATCGTGTGAGCTGTGCTGCAGCGCCCTGTGGTTGACCGTGTGAGCTGTGCTGCAGCACCATGGGGTTGACCGTGTGAGCTGTGCTGCAGTGCTGTTTGGTTGACCGTGTGAGCTGTGCTGCAGTGCTGTTTGGTTGACCGTGTGAGCTGTGCTGCTGCGCGCATGGTTGACCGTGTGAATTGTGCTGCAGTGCTGTTTGGTTGACCGTGTGAGCTGTGCTGCAGTGCTGTTTGGTTGACTGTGTGAGCTGTGCTGCAGCACCATGGGGCTGACCGTGTGAGCTGTGCTGCAGCGCGGCGTGGTTGACCGTGTGAGCTGTTTTGCAGCACCATGGGGCTGACCGTGTGAGCTGTGCTGCAGTGCTGTTTGGTTGACCGTGTGAGCTGTGCTGCTGCGCGCATGGTTGACCGTGTGAACTGTGCTGCAGTGCTGTTTGGTTGACCGTGTGAGCTGTGCTGCAGTGCTGTTTGGTTGACTGTGTGAGCTGTGCTGCAGCACCATGGGGCTGACCGTGTGAGCTGTGCTGCAGTGCTGTTTGGTTGACCGTGTGAGCTGTGCTGCAGTGCTGTTTGGTTGACCGTGTGAGCTGTGCTGCAGTGCTGTTTGGTTGACCATGTGAGCTGTGCTGCAGCGCCGCGTCACGAAGTGGACGTGACGTCGATGCTGCGGGAGGAGGAGGCGCCTCCGGACCAGAACGAGACGATGAGTCACATCACGGGCGTACGGCAGCCACTGGCGCCGCCCAGGCCGGGACCCGCTGACAGTCTGCCCCGATACGGTGTTCCTACCGACCAGGAGACTGAGCTGGGCAAGGTTGGTACGGCCCAGCAGTGCAGCGTGGCGGAGAAATGGTCACAGGGTAGGTAAATATGTTCAGTCTTTGGCTTGCACTGATATCTGTGAAAATTATTGCCTACCAGGTATGAACACTTTGTTATTAGTGGTCACACCTCATGCAATGTTCAGGTGGGCTTTCTTTCAGAAGAGAAGTGACGAAGCTGACAGTACCACTCAGCTGAGGATGAATTGGGATATTAATGTGTTGCAGACACTGGAGGAGGTCAACAGCTGGGGCGTGGACATCTTCCGCATCAGCGACCTCTCTGGCCACCGGCCGCTGACATGCGTAATGTACCACATTTGTCAGGCGAGTACAAAGCAAATTCAGCATGGAGAACTCGTTATACGATTCCTTTGAAGATCAGTCGACATGCATTAACGGATCCAAGAGAGAGAGGAGGGGGAGAATATAGGCGTTTGCCCTCTATACTCTCCAAGTTTCTGTTATTTTCTTTACCAAATTAACACGGTTTTCACCATTTTCAGCCGCGTGTCCCCCAAAAATATGTATAAATCCGCACTGCGGAAATTAGTTTTGATATCGAGGCTACAGTTATCACCACCCACAATATTGTGGATTAGACCTGCGCCCTCTGTCGGGGGTGCTTCTGAATGACCTCACCCCCCCCTTATATCAGCTCAAAATGAATGGAAGCTAGCCGATTAATGTAAATGCCGTAAAGAAGATGCGTAAATTAGACTGGAAAGTATACCAGTCTTTATTCAGTTCAGGCAAATGTTAACTCCAGCAGAGATCAACGAAAGGTCCTTGAGAGCGAACGGCGTCTGCATTCACAGAACTGCACGTACAGCTCATCTCAGTCCGGAGAAATGCTGCACAGTTCGTACGTTACCGTGAGAGATGGATTATTAGGCCTGTGTTTTTCCTATTTTCGGGTGAAATTTGGATTCGAGACAGGAAAAACCAAGTGCTTGGATGCTTCACATGAATAATACAATGCAATACAGTACAGATGCTTGTGTTGTTAGGAGAAACAGAGTCAAGTCTTAACTACAGTTTTGTTTTTATTAGGTTACCAATGCCCCGTATGCCCATTTTCTTTCAGGAGCGGGACCTACTCAGCGCTTTCCAGATCTGTCCCAGGACCTTTGTCAACTTCCTGGTGACCCTGGAGGACCACTACCTGAAGGAGGTGGCCTACCACAACCGGTTGCACGCGGCGGACGTGGTGCAGTGCACCGGTGTTCTGCTGCGCTCTCCGGCGCTGGCCGCCATGTTTACTGACCTGGAGCAGCTGGCGGCGCTGTTCGCGTCGGCCATTCACGACGTGGACCACCCGGGACTCACAAATCAGTTCCTGGTCAATACCAGTGAGTGGTCGTCTGTACGGCTCTCTCAACCACCCCGCAAATAACCCGGGTCAATACTTGTTTATAAAGAGCCGCTTGGCACGGGTCTCTGAACCAACCCGCAAATAACCCGGGTCAATACTTGTTTATAAGGAGCCGTTTGTCATGGCTCCCCGAACCACTCCGCAAATAGCCCGGGTCAATATTTGTTTATAAAGAGCCGTTTGGCAGGGATCTCTGAACCAACCCGCAAATAACCCGGGTCATTACTTGTTTGTAAGGAGCTGTTTGGCACGGCTCTCTGAACCACCCCGCAAATAACCCAGGTCAATACTTGTTTATAAAGAGCCGCTTGGCACGGGTCTCTGAACCAACCCGCAAATAACCCGGGTCAATACTTGTTTATAAGGAGCCGTTTGTCATGGCTCCCCGAACCACTCCGCAAATAGCCCGGGTCAATATTTGTTTATAAAGAGCCGTTTGGCAGGGATCTCTGAACCAACCCGCAAATAACCCGGGTCATTACTTGTTTATAAAGAGCTGTTTGGCACGGCTCTCTGAACCACCCCGCAAATAACCCAGGTCAATACTGGTTTATAAAGAACTGATTGGCATGGCTCTCTAAACCACCCCGCAAATAAGCCGGGTCAATACTTGTTTATAAAGAGCCGTTTGGCACGGCCCTCTGAGCCACCCCGCAAATAATCCGGTTCAATACTTGTTTATAAAGAGCCGTTTGGTATTATTTGTAAACATGTAGCCTTTTCTGTTGCTGCTGTGAAATTGTTGAAGTAGTTAGTTTTGAAAATTTTCAGCAACGCTGTAAATAATTGGATACCCACCAATGAAAAACGGTCACTTGTCTCTATCCTTTTGTCATGGTCATTCGTTTAAACGCCACAAGAAGAATGTGATTTGTAAATTTTTAACATTATAGAAATTTGAATCAAACTTTTCTATTGCCAATGAATCTGGCAAAATGAATCTGTTGCCAATGCCGGTAATCTGGCAAAACTGCATCCAAAGCCAATGAAGTTACACCTTCCTGGTAAAGAATAGATTTTAGCATATGAATGGCATATTTCTGTGCGTTTTAATCATGAACTAGAAGCACCCAATGAGAACACAAACAGAAATAGATCCCCTCTATTACCAGTTGAAATTACATGTGGCATGCCGTTCTCCTGTCTTGTTTTCATGAAAAAACACTTTGTATTGTCCCTAGATATTTCACGTATCCATTAATGTTCCTTTTAGTCATTGCACCGTTCCTTGAAGCAAAATAGAACGCTACATGAAATGAATTATTGGCACAGCGCACCACTAGCAGCAAAGAAAGAACAATAATATAGCACAATAGTCTGTTCTCCCGCTAGAAAGCCTTGTATCTTTGAGACTTAGAGCAGAAAGGCTGTTTTGTGGTGCTGCCACGCGCACTGAAGTGGGGGCCTAGAACCCCCCTCTCTCCCCCTCCACCTCTTTTTCTAAAGAAGCCGGAGAACCACTCGAGCCGAAAAAAGACACTTGGCACATTTGAGAACATTTAAAGGCGCGTTGATTGATGAAAAAATTGAAAATAGGTGCAAATTGTCTTGATCTTATAGGCTTTCAAATTATCCCTACATTTTAAGATCACCATAATCGCGCGATCACACCAGTCTGATTGTATTGGAAACCGAGGATGACGTCATAACGCATTAACGAGAGGATATGTCGAGGTCACCTCACATGAAGTTCAAGGTCAAGGTCAAACGTCACAGGTCAAGGACATACCAGGACGTTCAAGGTCATTGGCTCCAGTGTTTTCGGTAAAATGACGTTTCCCAGTTTGACGTATATTATGCTATGACGTCTTAGTTCAGGTAACTTGATGTAAAGTTCAAAGGCAAAAGTCAAGGGCAAAGGTCATTGCTAAAGGTTTCCTCATCTATCACCCAAGTTTTCTATAGTACTAGTTTAAGTATAAATTATGTGGGGTATACAATATTGTGACATCATAGATGAATAACCTTGAATCAACTTAACCCAAAAATCTTAGGAAATATTGTTTGCGATATTCCCTCCATGACGCTGGACCACTTATCGCATACTCCCGAGTTTTCCTACATAGTTACGACATTTATTAATAGTTTTCCAGCACTGCCAAAATTTGACCTTTACGACCTGGTCTAACCTGGTTTTAAAATTGTTAACTAGGTCAGCAAAAATGGGATATGATGTATATTACCATTGCCCCCACCTAACCCCCAACGGTATTTTTATATGTCATTTAGTTTCCAAGATCTCAGGGGGTTTACCAGGCCTTCTCCATTGCGCGTCTTAAGGCTCATTTGATGAAGCAGTTGTTATTTTTGGGTAATATTTGTTGAGCCTAATGTCATATTCTGAAACAGCATCTACTAGGCGACTTACATCTGTGGTGGTCACTCGATAACTACACCTAGACTCCAATAACGATAACTCGATAGCTTTATTCGAGGACGGTGACTACGTAACGATCACTCGATAACCAGATAGGCTACTTAGGTGTTTCGATAAAAACAAATCGCCTCAGAAGCTTAATCTAGATAATCATTATTTTGATAATGCTTAACAAGTGAGGGGGAGGCAAGATCTCGGAAACAAGAGGGTTAAAACCCACGTGTGGGGGGCTAGGATCTACATGATGACCAATTTATGCCAGGTCAATATCTCAAGGTCAAACGAGGTCGTAAAGGCCAAAATCCATGCGGATCGATTGGTAAACTGTGATTATGCAGGAAAATCGGAATAAGCAAAGACGTACAAGGTCCATGAGGAGGTCAAAGAGGCTCCCCACAACTTTGGTCAAGGTCATAGTCATACCTTAAGGCACCATAGGTATACACATTATACACGACAACACTAGCCACTTTGGCGGAAAAGATGACCTCCAATGACCGACCACCACATCTTATGGGTACACCATACGTCATAGCAAATATAGACGGGGAACGTCATTGCCGGACGCACATGGTCAGACCGAAAGTGCAGAGACGCCGTGACCGACCGACCACTTAAGGTGACCTACATAAATTCCCGCTTATAACGTATGACGTTACCACTCGGTCTTCAATGCAACAATGGTCCGACCGCACGTGGCGATCCCAAAATGCAGGTCTGACTTAAAGCCATAAAAAAATTGCCGATTTTCAAAATCACCAATACGCCTATAAATTCTGTTAAATGCTACGTTTCGTTTTCGGCTACAAGCGGTTCCGGCCACCCGGAAAAACAGGTGGGGGCTCGAGGCCCCCTCCAGTGCGCGTGTTAAGTTAGCTTCTAGATATAATATATCGCTTTAGACTCATTTATTATTTTATCCTTGAATAACTATGTAGTAACAGGGAAAATTCAAAAACCACCTGTAGATAGGTACTGATCAATTTTCTACCCCAAAAGAAATGTTCATTGGAACAAAATTTTTATGTGTAAAGTTGTCGAAAATACAGAAAAAAAAACTGAAAAAGTTAATGCAACTTAGGCTAACATATAGCTATCGTGAGGAAGAGGCTCATGTCCACGGCGCCAGATATATCTATAAACTCTGGTTATTTGAGACAATGTTTTCGCTGTAAGTCACTCCGATAACCCTCCTCTTTGAAAGGTATCGAGGTGCCCACCAATCAGGCCCCAACCACCGATTCTGAGTCGCCCTTACTGTGACGTCGTGCTGGCATTGAACTGTCCTTTACCGGTAAGGTGTCATGTAAAAACTAAACAAATTCAAACGTCTTCGATAGGTACAGGATGCATTTGAGGGACTTCATTTTTCCAACATGACATTACATCAACTTTTCCCAAAACTGATCCATCCTAGAAAATATCATTCCAAATAATGAAAAATGTGCACCTTTATTTAGTTCCACGTCCTCTGTAAAGATCACGCTAAGTTATGACAGCCAGATCACATGTATGACGTCCACTTAACTAGAAATGCCTTCAATAAGCACACTTTACGTGAAGTAACGTTGCCCAGCAATAACTACGATCGATGCCTAGGCGCACAATAGGCTCTAAACAAAACACCGAACTTACAGAGAGTCAGTATTTCCACGCCATCTTTCTATATCCTCCCATAACAAAGAGGAGTGAAACTCACTCCAGTGCACTGCAGTGAAATAGGAAATAGAAGCAACTGAGCAGATAGCGGCAATCAACTATTCAGCTCTTATTGGCGGAGCGGTTTCACGATATACAGACCTATGCACTGAGATAACTTAACACGCGCATTAACGGGGGAGGGGATGGGTACCCACCCCCCCTCGGGTTTTTCGGAGAGAACATAAAAACGGCGGCGTGTAGCGTCGCTGTACTTGGAATACCTTTTTCCTCATCATTTTTACAACTTTTGTCAACATTTTAAGGTTAGGTCATCTCAGGTCAGGTCACCAGGACAGGTCAAGTGACCTGCCTCAAAAAAAGTTTATGATAGCATAAGTCAGAACAGGGTAAACGTATCCGATTGAAACTCATATCACATAATGGCCCCACCGAGTTCTCTAAAATGTGTTCCAGTATTTTTGATATCGATGACCTAAGGTCAAGTACGAGCTATGACCTCTCCATCGGAAAAACATGTGAAAAATGGTTTTAACTGAATAACTTAGTAATGAATAGAGATAGAGCGCTTATTTTAACTTCATTATATTTTTCTCGTCATTGCAGTTCTAATGATATGAATCTTACTTAAATTGACCTTGGCCTGACCTCAGGTCAGATCAAATCTCATATTTGACCTAGCAAGGTCATATTATGTATCATTAGATTCGGCTTGCTGCGAGGATTCATATGGTTTAAATCGTTTTGCTCTATCTTTACTTGTTCAGATGTAATTGCCGAAAAACTTAATTTACATGTTATCCCTATTACAGCGTGTTTTGACCTCTAGTGACCTTAAATGTGACCTGACAAAAAATGGTTCCAATATTTTCGATGGAGAAGTGGATGGGCTACTCAACACCGTTTACTGTTTTTTGCTACCTACCGCGGTGCTCGAGATCTTGGGGCGGGGGGCGGGTAACCGCCCCTCCGTCAAGGCGAAGATGGCTCAGACCCCCGTCAATGCGCGTGTGAAATTCCCGGAGAAACCGCGTGTTGAGGTGTATACATGTCTTTATTAATTTGCTTGTCTTCCCATATATATTATCGCGTGCATAATCTCCTTATCTTGTGAAGCACAATAATTGTGATAGGTTCCGGAAATGTTTTTCTGGCCGGACGTGATCTGCCGTTGGGTCATGTATTTCTGTTGCTCATGAAACTCAAAACGTAAATAGGAAAATAATGCCATTATCAAAATCTCATCTTTCAAATAGCTTTCTAGTAATCACCTTACAAACAGCAAATAAGCCTATGTATACATACAGATAAAATATGTGAGAGCTTTGTGCACCTAGTTGCTTTCAAAACACGTGTTTGTATCCCTTGATCGGCCGCTTCAGGAGGGTTGTATGGGCGATACACTTCTCCCGGGTTTATATTTCACAGCAGGGCACTGGTTCTAGTTTCACTTGGAAGCGTTACGAAATCATACGATGACACGGCTGTGCTGGTTTTACAGGCGAGTTCGAGCATGTTATCCAGCTTAACCCTCGCCCCACCGGGGCCATCGATGGCCCCCTAAGGTTTTTCCGGGATAGCAGAAAAACGACGAGGCGTAGCACCACGGTTGAGGGTGCTACCTCTCACCCCATTATTTTCCCACCATCCCTGAACTTGTTTACCCCGGGTCACCAAAGGTCAGGTCACGAGGTGACCTCTCCCATTGAAAAGCATGGGAAAAAGGTGTCTTATGATCTAAAAGTCACAAAAACGATTAAAAATGCCTGACTTGCTCAGCAAAGCGTTCTTGGACACCCTTTCACGGATACCAGGGGCCATATGTGCCCTTTGACCTCTCCAAGGTCACCCAGGGTCACCAAGGGTCAAAAATAGTATTTTGACAATAATTTTTGACCTAATTAAGCTAAAGCGCGGAATCAAACACTATAGTGTATGTCTCGTCACTGGCTTTGGTTTGCTTTACAGCAAGGTCACTTTTTGTGACCTTTCGTGACCTCAGGTCAGATTGGGTCGCGAGGTGACCTCTGGAGGGTAAGCCACTTACGGGAGGTCATTACGGTCCACATAGCGGAAAAAGGTATGGCATTTGCCTATCAAATGTGTTTTACCAGATCTCAATAGCTCTAATGGTATAAGAGTTATGCCCAGTCTGCTTAAACATTGAATATTTGAGTGAAAATAGCCGATCTTGATCTAACTTAGAGTTAGAGGGGAGCCATCGATTGCCTCCGGTGGGGCGAAGGTGGCGCCAGACCCCCGGTGGGGCGCGGGTTAATAGCTATTGATTGTTAACAGTAATGAATAATACCAGTGAGCTAACACAACTGAAGTTGGGGAACTCGACCATAGCCTTAGCAGCTGGCAGGCCCTAAAACCCCAAAGTTGAGAAATCCACAGGAGTTCAGACTTCACTAGTTTTATAAAGCGATGCAAGGAAGCACTCAATCAAAAACGTTGTAGCACTCCGTGGACCCATGATGTGGTATAAGTTTCTATCCGATAGATTCACCCATTTCTTACTTATGCCACCTTAAGCATTTTTGGGGGTGAGGTCACTTGACCTGCACTGGTGAACTGGCCCGAGATGACTCAACCTTAAAATGTTGGGAAAGTTGCAGAATTGATCAAGGACAAGGCGTGTCAAGTACGGCGGCGCTTCGCGCCGCCGTGTTTTTGTGCCGCTGGAGAAACTCGATGGGGGGGGTGTTCAAACACCTGCCATCGGGGCGAGGGCTAAGCATTGCATATTTTAGTGAAATAGCCTGTCGTGACCCAACGTACCTCTGGAGGTCAAGCCATTTACCTGAGCGCTTAAGCGCTTAAACATGCTAAGTAAAATCTTACTGAATTCACACGAGGTTTCTAATTCACCCTGCAGATTTGCGCTAACCCTAATATTTTCGGAGTCAGAGGGGGCCATCGATGGCCCCCGTTGGGGTGAAGGTGGCGCCGGACCACCGGTGGGGCGCGGGTTAAGGTACCAGTCTACCCCGACTATTGCCGGGGCCAAGGCATTAGTGATAATTCCAGTTTTACTGGGTGGTATTGGTTTCCCGTTGCGTCCTTGCTGTCAGATGGCAGAACAAATTTTGTATTTTCCATGCCAAGCATATTTGGTCGCGAAATAAAGGAAGCTCCCTTTGAATAAAATAACGTGTGAAGTTTAAAATGGGAAGAAAAATGACTCCCAATCACAGTCTTAGTAGCTGAGATACCATATCATGATACCATACTATAGCGAAGGGCTTATTTGCACTCCAATGGGCACTAGTTCCAGTCTGGAAGGAAATAGTCACACCAGCAAAAATGCATTCAGTCCTTCGGCTCCGCGACATTTTCCCCAAATATGTTGACAAGACCGGTTTTTTCTACCTCCGCTTGCTGTGCCCGGGCAGGGCAGGCAGCTCGGGCATCAGTTTCGCCTGGCCGGTGTTAGCTGCAGTCGCACGGGGCAGAGCAGCAACCGCTCCGGCGGCAGCCCTATCAGCTGTTCAGGGAGGCCGGGACAGCTCCGTTTCCTCGAAGACAGGTCTCAGCTCCCAAGCGGACTGGATCGGTAATCTTATTGGCCTGGGGTGAAAATAGCTTAGGCTGCATCGATGTAGCATCAATATGATGGATTTGATTCAGTATTGTCTTGAAACTAATTTACTGCCTGTGATTTTTTTGCGTTATTCCCACTAATTTGTTTTAGTGAGAAGATTCTTAAATCTTCCTGCTGTTCATAGCTATCCGCGTTAATTGATTGCTCGAGAAATCTGATGATATATAAAAACCCGTGATGATAAGTAATTAACCCGCGCTTCGCGTGACAGAGTTTGACGGGAGGGGGCGTGGCCTGGAGCGGGGCTGCTACTTCCGTTTCATTGAGACTCCAATAGGTTATAATTCGAGCAGAGTCTCTCCTTAATTAAATCCCAGTGTTTCAAATATTTTGAAATCAGGGTTAATTGCACAGCTAGAAATCGGGGCATATTGCGGATATGTTCTGATTTTAAGACAAGTACAACATTTGTTACTGCACAAGGCCTTGTCAGAGTGTAAAACCCGACCGGTTTCGGGAGCATCCCACCCCCGTTTTTCAGGGAGATAACAATATCACACGAACCTAACCATACGACAACACGAGGACAGCACACTTTGAAATAGCAATCTTAGCCGTCAACATGACGAATCATGTTATGATTTTTAACTCTAAACACGTGCTATTTTTCACTTAAATCTCTTGTTTGACTGGGGTTTCAAGGTGTCCAAAAATCCAAGGAAGAAGGCAACTTTGCCGATCTGTCTATTCATTTGGGTCTGCGGTGGTGTGGATGTAAATTGCCTATTTTTATTTCGCGCTGTTTTTGTCTTGAGTCAAAAATTAAAGCGCCCCATTTGATATCATGTTCCTTCTTGAACGAATGTTCCGGTGTGGCCTCCGCTGCCCTTTCGGGGGCGCGGTAGTGGAGTGGTCAGCGTAGCTGTCTGCCACGCAGCCGACCCGGGTTCAAGGCCCGGCGGCTTCCCTGAACAAGGAGCAAGCTGGCTCCCGAGAAACCCTTCCAACAGGGAAAGAGTTGGCGACGCCATATGACCCTGGCAGTTGGTGCGTCGATAAGCGCCAATCCGCTGCCCTTTCGTCCATTGACCCTTGGATTAGTTTTTGTAGAGATTGTAGAGAACCCAGGGGGAGGGGATTCTGAATGATCTTGTCTTCTTGATCCTCCTATGGACTTTTTTTCTCTATGCGGTCCTGGAACCAAATGCATACCCAAGATTCTTGTCCCATTCATCGCACTGCGCGTTCTAAAACGAGCTTTCGCATGCGTGCATCTCTCTTAACCCTCGCCCCGGTGGGGGGTGTTTTAAAACCCCTCCCCTCGGGTTCTTCCGGCGGCGCGAAGCACCACCGTACTTGTCACTCCTTATCCGTGATCAATTTCACAATTTTCCCCAAAATTTTAAGGTTGAGTCATTTCAGTTCAGGTCACCTCAGGTCAAATGACCTCACCTCAAAAAATTTAAGGTGGCATAAGTAAGAAACAGGTGAATTCATCGAATTGAAACGTATGCCACATAATGAGCCCACCGATTGCGACAACATATATTCCGGGATTTTTCATATCGATGTCCTAAGGTCAAGCACGGACCATGACCTCTCTATTGGAAATACATGGGAAAAACAGAAATTGAGCTGTATTTGAGTAGATACAGCTGAGAATGCCTTCATATTCTCCAGATCGTAGTATCCTGGGCACCTTTCCAGGCTCATGCTGAAATTTGTTTTCCTGTGACCTTTGAAAGATAATCTGGGACTACTTAAGAAGTTTTCAGACTTAGGTCAATAACTTTGCAGGAAATGGTGATACAACTTGTATTTTGATATCATTGTGTTCGGATTGTTCTTGTGAGTCGATTGATATCCATATTGACTATGATAGGCTACAAATTGACCTTGACCTGACCTGAGGTCAGGTCATTTTTGTGTTTTGACCTAGTATGGTCATATTATGCCTCATTCGATTCACCGTGACGAGAGGAAGCGAATGATTCCTAACAAATAATTATTACTCAATTCTGTCAGACGCTAGAGCCCAAAAACTCTACTAAAATCCCACTTTCTTTGACCTGACATGACCTTAATATCGACCTGAGCCAAAAAATGACTTGTATAGTATCTTCATGAATTTTTATGAGCTATCCACCAGCTTCGCGTTTTTTCGCTATTCCGCATAGGGGCTGAGTTCGAGGAGGGTGTTCAAACACCCCCTCCACCAGTACGAAGGTGGCTCGGAGGCCCACCGGGGCGCGGGCTAAATACAATACCTGAGCACTCCTATGCTGTCTTATTATATAATAAAGGCTTGGAAGTATGTTATCACTGCTTTTTTCCTCCCTCCTGTCCTGTAATCAATATATTCACTCTGCAAGAGTACAATCCAATTACATTAGAGACCGTGCATTTTGGGTTGCTGGAACTGCCTCAGTCAAAAATTATATAAATGAACTAGCACCTGGCATCTAGTCTATAACATTCAAACATTTCAACTGCTCTCAATATTGTTAAGGACGGCTCAGTTATACAAAGAATGCACCATACGCGGTCATACTCGGTTTGCAAATAAATACTCCGTAAATACCGAGTCATAACCTCGCCCCTGGTAAAGGTATTATTCCAAAGTTGCAGGAAACCTGCCCAATTTAGTTCCAAGAAAAGTCCAAAACTTTCAAAGCCGATAGCAAATTGGTTTGGAGATATCTTGGAAAAGCACAAGGGGTGGGTGTAATCCACCCCTGATGGGAATCGTGTTATGGAGGAGAAAAAACAAGAAACTCGGTCGAGTTCCGCAATTCTCTTTTGTGGGACGTCTTCTCTCTTGGTACACCAGTTCGCAGGGGACGCGGTCCCAGTATTCCCTACTTTCGATGCCCATAGGGAGGAGAAATAGACATTAGGACTATGAACTTGCCTCCCGAAACAACCTGATTTTATCTGCTGCAACGTCATGCATCCACGATTTCCGGTCGTTCTCCATACCACTTGAAACCACCTTCTCTGGGTTCGCCAAAAAGCGCTCCAATGTTAAATGAGAAGAAACATGCATTCTGTTGGTGATACTTGCAGTGCAAAGCAAATGTCCCGAGTTGCATTAGCTTTCACTGAATTAGAACTGCATTGATAACTTTACTACTTGACGTCCGTGCACGTAAAAAAAAACGCATGGATCACTTTAACAGAATCAACATCAAGTTTGACCAATTTAGCCCCGACTGAAGTCTTGTACTTATTTTAAGAAACAGTATAGAGCAGTTTCACTATAAAACGATACAATTTCAGTTGACGAAAACTAACAACGTTCCTTTAGCATCGATACATTTCCACCAAACAGCAAACAAATACCAAACTTGCGCTGGTCGGCACTCCACAATCACGAGCTCGAGGGCAGATCGATGCCAGCTATTCACGTCAGACGAATAAGTACACAGGCGGCCACGTACCACTCATGCAGTAAAACACCTACTGATCAGCCTGAACAAAAATAATACAGAACAAGAATTCCTCGAGCGATTCCAATTACGTACTACCATGCAGTTCAAATTAATCCCAGATTTGCTCCCAGACTCAGATACGAGTGTATCTTTAACACGCGCACTGGAGGGGGGCCTCGGAGGCCCCCCACCTGTTTTTCCAAGGTGGCCGGAGAACCGCTTGTAGCCGAAAAACGAAACGTAGCCACATTTAACAGAATTTAATAGCGCGTCGATTGGTGAAGACTTTTTGAAAATCGGCCGAAAATTTTTTGACTTATAGGCTTTAAAAGTCAGACCTGCATTTTGAGATCGCCGTAAACGCGCGGTCGGACCAGTTAGCTTGCATTGAAGACCGAGTGGTGACGTCATAACGTCATATAAGCGGGACTATATGTCAAGGTCACTTCACATGAAAGTCAAGGTCAAGGTCAAAGGTCACAGGTCAAGGTCATATCTGCACTTTCAAGGTCACTGACCACTGTGCGTCCGGACGAATGACGTTACCCCGTCTGACATATATTATGCTATGATGTCATCGGTAGGGTACCCAAATACAAAGGTCAAGGTCAAAGGTCAAGGTTAAAGGTCATTGGGAAAGGTCAATCCTCATTTCCCGCCAAACAGTGACTACAGTGTTAGTCAAAGTGTAAAGAATAAGTAGTATACCATATGGTGACCTTAAAGGTCAATGACCTTGAATGACCTTGACCCAAAAGTTCTGGAGAAGCCTCTTTGAGACCTCCTCTATGAATCTTGTCTGCATTTAGCTTATTCCCGCCATTTTCCTGCATAATCACAGCATTTACCAATCGATCCCAGCATGGCCAATATTTGACCTTTACGACCTCGTTTGACCTTGAAGATATTTACCTAGGTCAATGAAAATTGGTCATCATGTAGATCACCATAGCTCCCACCCACCTACCAAGTAACGTTTTTCTAACCCTCTTAGTTTCCGAGATCTTAGGGGGCCTACCAGGCCCCCTCCAGTGCGCGTTAGTGCCAGACCCCCTCCAGTGCGGGTGTTAAAGGGGTAGCACTACCTCTTATGAAAATCCTCCAGTTGCGGGAAACATATATCTGTATATATATATATATATATATATATATATATATATATATATATATATATATATATATATATATATATATATATATATATATATATATATATATATATACCTCAGACTGTCCATATATAATTTCAGGAACTTTAGCGGAGGATATCACCGAAGAACACCCCCTTTGATGATATGTGCTGGCTTGCTGCTGTTACTGGATTGATACGAGTCACCTCAGAATAAGAGTTACAGTCTATATCCAGGCTTAACCCTCGCCCCAACTGGGGGGGGCCATCGATGGCCCCCCTAAGGTTTTTCCGGGATAGCAGAAAAACGACGAGGCGCAGCACCGCAGTTGAGGGCTCTACCTCTCACTGCATCATTTTCCCATCATCCCTGAAATTTTTTACCCCGGGTCACCCAAGGTCAGGTCACAAGACGAGGTCAACCAAGGTCACCTCACTTCACCTTTAGAGCTCTGTAAGAGCTACATTTCAAAGTCGATCGATTTGAAACTTCCTACACTTCATGACCCCTCCAGGGTCTACAAGGTGTATATCCGGGATTTTTCGATTTCGTGCCCTGAGGTCAGGTCACGAGGCGACCTCTCCCATTGACAAAGCATGGGGAAAAGCTATTTCATGATATAAAAGCCACAAAAATGATTGCAAATACTCAGGCTGCTCAGAACAACGTTTTTGGACACCCTTTCACGGATCCCAGGGGTCATATTTGCCCTTTGACTTTTCCAAGGTCATCCAAGGTCACCAGAGGTCAAAAACAGTATTTTAACAATAACTGTTGACCTAATTGAGCTAGAGCGGTGAAACAAACACCATCGTGTTTGTCTTGTCACTGGCTTTCATTTGATATACGGCAAGGTCACTTTTTGACCTTTCGTGACCTCAGGTTATATTAGGTCACGAGGTGACCTCTGGCGGTCAAACCACTGGCGGGAGGTCTTTACGTTCCACATAGCGGAAAAAGTACTGGCAATTTGCTATCAAATGTACTTTACCAGGCCTCAATAGCTCTTATGACATAAGAGTTATGCCCAGTTTGCTTAATCATTGCATATTTGAGTGAAAATAGCCGATCTTGACCTAATTTGACCTCTGGAGGTCAAGCCATTGACCTGAGCACCAAAACATGCGAAGTAATTTCTTACTGAATTCACGCGAGCTTTCTATTGCACTTTGCAGATTTGCGCTAACGCCCATATTTTCGGAGTTAGAGGGGGGCCATCGATGGCCCCCCGGTGGGGCGAAGGTGGCGCCGGACCCCCGGTGGGGCGCGGGTTAAGTACACCGACTCTGTTCCATGCTCAATTCTAATGGTGTCCGCGACCGTTTCAGTCTCTGGCACTTACACATCGGAGGAATTTAGCCTGACCTTTTTGGATCTCTGTGTGCATGAGTGGAAATCCTGAGGGAGGGTAGGCAGAACCACCCTCGATTTCAGGTCTCTCATTATGGCTGTAGATGATTTGTAGTGCTGCGGCAGTTTATCCGCTCATGGATCCATCCAGGGGGCCGACCTGCTGGTTGAGCTCATGGATTGAGAAGAGATCTCCAGCGTTGTCTATGTGTTACCACAGTGACTCGGTGTGTACTGTGATCCTCTTTCTGCCATACTGAAGACTCCGTTGGTTGCAGGCTCCGAACTGGCCCTGATGTATAACGACGAGTCGGTGCTGGAGAACCACCACCTCGCCGTCGCCTTCAAGCTGCTGCAAAATGAGACATGCGACATCTTCGCAAACTTTTCCAGAAAACAACGGCAGCTACTCAGAAAAATGACTATTGATATGGTTCGTTCCTTTTTCTTGAGCTGAGCTCGGTAGAGTTGGCGGTCAATTAAATTATTCAGGATTTTTCTAAGACATTAGAAAACTATGCTTGGTATATTCACAATATCTAAGATCTCGTTAGCTGTGTTTGCTGTTGCGATGCTGCCTATAAAGGCTCTTGTGCAGACTAAGCTGCCGCGTTTTTGGCTCCGATGACCAGAGGATGGATTTGCCATGGTGACAGGTTCTGGCGACCGACATGTCGAAGCACATGAGCCTGCTGGCCGACCTGAAGACAATGGTGGAGACAAAGAAGGTGGCTGGCTCAGGCGTGCTGTTGCTAGACAACTATAACGACAGAATTCAGGTATCTAGTCCGTAGCAGAGAGGAGTCCGACACTAATATGCACCGTAGGGGGGCTTGGTAGACCCCCTGAGATCTCAAAAACTAAGTAGGTGGAAAAACGCCCTTGTGTGTGTGTGTGTGAGGGGCTATAGTTACCTACATAACAGCCAAATTTCATCGACCTAAGTCAATATCGTTAAATTCAAACCAGGCACAAAGGTCAAATCTTGACCGATCATGCCGATCGTGACTACTATCATAAAAGAAAAGTCTCAAAGAATATTTCCTGAAATTTTAAAATCAAGATCATTGAGGCTCACTGATCTATGACGTCACAATGTAGTATATTCCCTATAATGTACGGCATAACTAACATTATAGCAACCGTTTGACGGGAAATGAGGATGGACTTGAACTTAAACTCTATATTGAGTTACCTTAGCCCTGACGTAATAGCATAATATACTTCATACTGAGTAATGCAATTTGACCGGAAGGCCAATGGCCCTGAAAATGTTGTCATGACCTTGATTTGCGACTTTTTTACCTTGACCTTGACCTTCATGCTACCTGACCTTGGCATACATCTCGTATATATGGCGTTATGACGTCATCACTCGGCTTACCATGCAGGCGAACTGGTTCAACCGAGCGATTGTGATCTCAAAATGTAGGTCAACCTTTGAAAGCCTATAAATGAAAACACTTCCGAACGATTACAAAAAATCACCAATCTACACGCCATTGAATTCCCTCATATAGAATATGGGATATAGAATAGAAAAATATAGGACAAATAGATGGGAGGCCTCCGATGTCCTCCTCCTCTCCAGTGCGGATGTAAAGGGAAAGTGACAGCTTTATTGTGGGATTTGATCTGACATAGCCAGAACATAGAAAATACCATAACACCCAAGGAGGATACTGACGACTTACTCTTGCGCCGGTCCGAGCCACCACTGACGACGTGCCTGGTGGCCTTACGGCTCACAGGCGAAGGGGTGGACGAGAGTGGTCGGTTAAAAAAGCGATGTTTCCTCTCTACAAAAGGCGATTTCCAACAAAAACAGAATACAAGTTTTTGCCTAGGCTGGCCCCCGCAAACGTTCTGCCTAGATCTGTAAACGTCTTCATGCAGCTCTTCATTTAAAGCCTACGTTTGTTTCATGGAAATTGGCATATAAAGTATAAGTTTAAAAGGTAAAAAGTATATGTAAAAGGTGTTTGTGAGATGTACGGTATATTTTTCAACGAAAACTCCAGCCCTGAAAATTTGCTCCCCTTCCAGTCCGGCCTGGTGGCTAAAAGTCCAGCCCGTCCATTCCTGGTTAAACACAGGTCATTCATTTCAGGCATATATCATTCATTGTTGTGGTTAGCTTTTAGCGAAAAACTAACGCAAAAATTCAAAACATGAAATGTACATTAAATTATTTGTGTATATCATTATTGTATGGAAATGAAAGACATGCGTACCTATTGATATATTGTAGCATAATAGAACCATTACCTGCATCTTCCAAATCTAAATACCACGTGGGTAACCAGAGCCCTTTGATTCGCGTCGATATACCTTGTATTAAATGCATTGTGTTCTGGGAGGGACAAGTCCAGGCTAAACCACAGCGTTCTCCTATTGGTACTAGGCGTAGTTACTGTAAATATGATTATGCGCGTGCCATGGCAGCCAGTGGCGGCGGAGCGGAACATTAAAATTTAAGGAGGCACCATGGGTTTTGCAACCCATTTATTTACAGTCAACGCCACAGGCTTAGTGTTAAAATTTTCATTTAGGGGGGCACCGTGCCCTGGCAGAGCACGTCTAGTTTGTGCCTATCTATACCAGAAGAAAACGAGAAAAGACGTTAATAAGTGACGACGATTTGATTATTTGACGTGTTCCTGCTTTTCTCGTGCCACGAGCCTCGCCAGTACCTCACCTATCCCTGATAATTACCATCCTGATGTATTCGGTCAGTAATTGAATTAATCAGGCTATAACATGGTGAATAGAGGTCGGAGAACTTGTTACGTATCACCAGCGGAATTTCAAACCCAACTTGTGTAATCAAGAATATTGAGCCTTAGCACCAAAAGGGGATTGTTTGTCAGACCCTCTGTGTCCTTTTGCGTATTGGCAGACTGAGCGTTAGTTTCTCACGCTGAGATGTGCACAATCTTGCCTATTTTGTCACTGACTGTCTGACTCTTGCTGTTTAAGATGTAGAAGTTGTGCTCCAAGAGAGGATGATTTTTGCATTCTTGATGTTTTATCTTTTTTATCCAGTGTACTACTTTTATCTAATTGACTTCATCTATAAGTGGGTTAAACTAACCCTTTGATAATAAACTAAATTAAACTAGACTAAACTAGACTTGATCAACTTTTGTCATCAACATTGTGGGCGAGCTGGCAGATTTTTAGACATCTTAAGGTGGAGACCACGTCTAGGTATTTCGCACCCTTTCAGAGATATATACTTTTTGTTAGTGAGACAGTCGGGCTGGGCCGTGTCCCTCACATGTGAAATTCTATCCACATGTATGAAGAGACCTCGCGGGTGTCACGCTCCCGCTTGGTAATTACCGTGTTGCACCCATGTGAGCTCTCCCATCGGCGCCCTGTCCATGCCGTGTTCCGCCGCGCAGGTTCTACAGTCGATGGTGCACTGTTCGGACCTGAGCGGACCCACCAAGCCGCTGGTTCAGTACCGCCGCTGGGTGGGGCTCGTAATGGAGGAGTTCTTCCACCAGGGCGACCGCGAGCGAGAGAAGGGCCTGGACATCTCGCCCATGTGCGACCGCCTCAACCCCACCGTGGAGAAATCTCAGGTCAGACGCCGGACCCGTGTGACTGACGTTGCTTGGCTGTGCCTGCATTAGCATCCACGTCTGTGTCTTCAGATCGATCCTGCATTGAGTGTAAGAGTGGGGCGTGGAGAGATGTGTCGTAATTGACGTCACAGGCAGATCCAGGGGGACGAGTAGGAGCACTTGCCCCTCCCCCGATCAACCCTCCGGTGCCCCCTGAAATAGTCAGGGCGCTCCTGAATGCTCGATGGCGCCCCCTGAAGTGTTGGCTCCCCCAAAATGCGAAAATCGGTGCCACTGCGATAGGGTTTGGCATCTATCTGATAGGTTTTGGTGCCCTCCCCCTGAACCGGATGGTGCTCCCTTCCGGTTGGGAGTTTATGGGGTGGAAGTGATCTACGTCATGGGTAATTTTATTTACCTATGCCAGTATTTTCAAGGTTAAACGAGGTCGTAAAGGTAACATCTGGGCCTTGCTGGATACCTATTGGAAAATATTGTGATTATGCGTCACAAATATACAAACAAATAACACTAAAACAGCCTTCAGGAGAGAAATGAGGGTTTGACCTTGAAAACGGGTCCTTGACCCTGACCTGTGACGTTGGGCTTTATTTTGAGTAGCCTTAACTATGAATCATGGTATAATATACGTCACACTGAATAATACCATCTAACCTGACCCGAATACTGGGGTCAATAACTTTGACCTGTGACTTTAACCTTGACATTGGCCTTCATGTGGGGTGACCTTGACATATAACCCGATTATATGACGTTATTACGTCACCACTCAGTCCACAGTGCAGGCGAACGGGTGCGACAGCGCGATTGCGACGGTCTCAAAATATAGGTCTGACTTTGAAATCCTATAAATCGCAAAATTATTGACCGATTAAAAATAAAAAATAAATCAACCAGCTCATGGATTTTCTTAACACGCGCACTGGAGGGCCTCAGGCCCCCACTGTTTTCCGAGGTGGCCGGAGAACCGCTTATAGCGGAAAAACGAAACCCGGCCACATTTAATAGAATTTAATAGCGCGTCGATTGGTGAAGATTTTGAAAATCGGCCGAAATTTTTACTTATAGGCTTTCAAAGTCAGATCTGCATTTTGAGATCGCCGTAAACGCGCGGTCGGACCAGTTAGCTTGCATTGAAGACCGAGTGGTGACGTCATAACGTCATATAAGCGGGACTATATGCCAAGGTCACTTCACATGAAAGTCAACGTCAAGGTCAAAGGCCACAGGTCAAGGTCATATCTGCACTTTCAAGGTCACTGACCACTGTGCGTCCGGCCAAATGACGTTACCCCGTCTGACATATATCATGCTATGACGTCATCGGTAGGTACCCCAATACAAAGGTCAAGGTCAAAGGTCAAGGTCAAAGGTCATTGGGAAAGGTCAATCCTCATTTCCCGCCAAACAGTGGCTACAGTGTTAGTCAAAGTGTAAATAATAAGTAGCATACCATATGGTGACCTTAAAGGTCAATGACCTTGAATGACCTTGACCCAAAAGTTGTGGGGAAGCCTCTTTGAGACCTTTTCTCTATGAACCTTGTCCGCCTTTAGCTTATTCCCGCCATTTTCCTGCATAATCACAGCATTTATCAATCGATACCAGCATGGCCAATATTTGACCTTTACGACCTCGTTTGACCTTGAAGATATTGACCTAGGTCAATGAAAATTGGTCATCATGTAGATCACCATAGCCCCCACCCACCTACCAAGTGGCGATTTTCTAACCTTCTTAGTTTCCGAGATCTTAGGGGGCCTACCAGGCCCCCTCCAGTGCGCGTTAGTGCCAGACCCCCTCCAGTGCGGGTGTTAAGCCTAGCTCAGTAGCGTTTTCCGGAGGCTAAAGGTTCTTTGGCTACCTTAGAAAAACAGGTGGGAGCACTTTATGACCCCTGATCCACTGCACGTGTTAGTAGTTGCACAATGATTATCTAAGTAACAAGGTGTTCTATCTGGCAGGTGGGGTTCATCGACTATATCGTGCATCCGTTGTGGGAGACTTGGTCAGACCTGGTGCATCCGGACGCGCAGCACATTCTGGACGCTCTGGAGGAGAACAGGGACTGGTACCAGAGCATGCTGCCGCCCAGTCCCGGCACGGACGCGCTGGAGCTGAGGGAGGACGGCGAGAAGGAGGAGGAGGAGGAGGACACCATGCGCGTCCACATCACCCTCAACAGCCAGCCGGGCAGCCAGGACCGGGAGGACAGCTCGTGAGGACGCTCACCGCAGAGCTGCTGGAGCGCGCCGCTGAAAAGTGTCTGTTTTGCTGCGGGAAGTTCTGACCTGGATGTACCACAATGTGTAATGCCGTGTCAGTAGCCTCTCGCAGCTCACTAACTAGATGTTGGTCGCACCGGAAATTCGGTCGTGGATATGCCCTCACACACTAGATACTCAAAGAGTTTTCTGACATTTATCGTTATTAAAGAAGAGCGAAAATATGACTCATATTTATGTTGTATTGGTATTCTATGTTTGTGTGGTGCAAAGTTTTTACTTTTTTCTCTCTTTCACCAGCATCTGCTGGACGTGTACCTCTTTTATTTTTACCGGATCGTGAGGATTAACAATTCAAGATGGCGTTATGTTTCAGTAAAAATGTATGATGAAAAGAGCTGAATCCCATGATGTGTGTGAGGCCGTCGCAATATGCTATTGTTTCGTACCCAGTCGCTGGGGCTGGTCCCGGGTGGGAGGGGGGGGTGGGCGTCATCGTCTATGTATCTATCGCTCAGTCCGCTGTCCTGAAGCACAATGCACATCCTGTCCATACGTAAGGGGGAGGGGGAGGGGTGGTAAATCTCAGTGTTATCGCTGCTCCGTTGCCACTTAACCCGTGATTCTAGATGTAAAATAAGAACTTTTGGTGGTTTTGCCATGTGTCTAGGTAACAAAAACTTCGACCATCGGCAACTGAATATATTGATCTCCAGCTGCACCACCCGGATGCTAAATAGGCCTGTCCCTCGAGTTTATCGCATATGCTAATGAGGTTGATGCTACCAAAGAGACAAAATTACAGAATTTTCTGTTGAACAGGTTTTCAAATGTTAAAAATTATCATATCAGGTCAAGTTACTGACTAATGATGTCATTCCTCAGCCCTTAACACGTGCAATGGAGGGGCCCTAAAGTGGCCCCCTCACTTATCTTTCCGAGTTGGCCTGAGAACCGTTCTCAGGCGGAAACACTACTAGTCTACATTTGGGAAAATGCATGAGCTCGTCGATTGGTAAAATGATTTTTAAACTGGTCAATATTTAAGTATAGGCTTGCAAAGTCAGTCCTATATCTTGAGGCCGTCACAACCGCGCGGTTGCACCTGCACTGCAGACAAAGAAGTGACCGGATAACGTCATATAATCGGGATTATATAGTCTGGTTTTATAATATAACACCTGCAATGAAGGGTAATTTAGAAGTCAGCTTTTAATGTCCCACAAAGCACAGAGATAGCCGCCTAGATTAGGTCATCCTCTCAAAAGTCCGTTGCCAGCCAACCTTCGTCGGGTATATATTGAGTGCCGGGGTGTCTCAGGGGAATCGATCCCAAGCCTGGGCATGCACTGTCACTGCATTTTCCTGAGCAGCAAACCCGAGCCCAACGCTTAACCCTTGCCCCGGTGGCGGGTACGAGCCACCTTCGCCCTGGTGGGGGTCGAAAAAGACCCCCACGATCTCAAAAACTAAGAGAGCGCAAAACGGCGATCGAAAGCTCTTAAAAAATTATATCTAAAATACTTTTGACATTTTTCTTTCAGGTCAATATCAAGGTCATCAGAGGTCAAAATAGGTCAAAATTGCTAAGATGAGGTGTACTAAGGAAACCTCATATATCTCAGAAACTAAGATGGCTGGAAAAATTTTTCTAACACCATTCAAAAGCTCTGGAGCTGCTCTTGCATTACAGTGACAATGGCCTTCGGTTCAGGTCAAAGCCTAGGAGAGCTGCATGTCACTGAACATTGGGAATGTTCTTGGGAATGCCCGTAGCCACCCATGCATCAGGGCGTGTCCTTTTTGGCTAATAACTTCAAAATCAAGCAAGATACATCCATAGTTGATGCACCATTGCAATTCTCTCGTCAATACAAATGAATGATATGTAAAATTACTATGCCAGGGCCAATTTGAAATTTGACCTGACTCAGGTCAACGGTTTGACCCAACTTTACCTGGTATAGTCATGATGTATATCATTTGACTTGAAGTGACCATATAAACACTTTGGTGACACATTAAAATTTATATTTTTGTTTATTCAAAATGCACAGAGTAAAACACCGAAAAATGCTTCTCTGGCCTAAGATGACCTTTCAAAGGTCACAGGTCAACATTTTTGGTATCAACTTCAGATATGGGCTAAGCTATGCTTGAAGTTGATTCCATCTATACTTACTGAGAAAAGCTCATTTCGTGGTTTTCCCCATTTATTTGCAATGGGCAGGTCATGCTCTGTACATGACCTTAGATCACCAATATAAAAAATTCCGGAACGTATGTAGTAGCTCCTGGTGGGCCCAATATGTGGTATGAGTTTCAACTTGATCGATTAACCCTACTTTTAGTTATGCAGTCCTAAAACATTTTTTTAGGTGAGGTCACTTCACCTGGCCTGGTTACCTGACCTAATACGACCTTGAGCTAAAATTTTCAGAAAAGATGTAAAGATGATGAAGGAACAGCTAAAATAAGTTTGGCGGCGCTGCACGCTGCCATTTTTCGGTCCCTTCGGAAAAACCCGAAGAGGGTCTAAAAAGACCCCACCCGGGCGAGGGTTAACTAACTGAGCTACAGGAGTGGCTAAAGCATGAGATATAAAAAAGCTGTCTACTGACACCCTTTTTGCATCTACAACGATATAAAGAGAAAATATAAAGTTCAACGAATTGAGTTTGAATTATGTGACTGGCCCCAGTACGACGGGGGTTAAACACCCCCCCCCCGCCCTCCTGGGTTTTTGGACGGCACCAGCGCGGGCGTCGCCGCACCTTATGCTTGACTGACTCTGCAACGTTTCAGAAAATTTTAAGATTGATTCATCACGGTTCAGTTCACCAGACTACAGGTCAAATGACCTCATCTCCAACAATGTTTCAATCAGCACCAGTGGATTAGTAGGTTTAATCTATTTATCTAATATTCATGTCACATAATGGGCCGACCAAGAACCACAAATTGTGGTATCGGTATTTTAAATATCAATGACCATGGGCAAGGTACCCTTGGGTAGGGTAGGTGTTTAAACCCCTACCCCGTCCTGCTTAGGTGAAGGGGGCTCTGAGGACTACTGGGGCGGGTGTTAATAAGTGGGTTTAAAGAGGAATACCTTGAAACAAGTTATTGAGTAAAATTTTTGTGATATCTATTTATCAATGACGGCGCTTGATCATTATGGCTGCCTAGGCATGATTGACTTAGTACGTTTTCTTCGGACCAACACTGAGGCTAGAAATCTAAAAAATGAGACATGTAACCATATATTTCGGAGTATTTTGCTACCCCTTGAACACTGGCAAAACCTACAAATCACATATGATGATGTAAAAAAGCCATTAATTTAGTTTCGTTCGGCACGTTTCATTTCGATTAGTAGCTTTGCGTGAGACAAGCGCAAAAATAGGAATTCTAACGCGAGATACAAATGGCGGTGTCCATGGGGTCCGCGGACCCCTCCCCCTTGGGCCGGTCTTAAACACTACAAGGGATTCTTTGATCAGGGAGACCTCCCAGTCGGTCTCAGGGGCTCCCAAAATTCCGTCGTCTCAGGGGCCCCCTCGTGTTCATCTCAGGCGGCCCGGGTCTCGGTCTCAGGGGACCCCGAAATTCAGCTTCGCGAGGGGAGGTCCTGAGAGTCGGTCTCAAGAGGCTCACCCAGAGTCGGTCTCAGGGGACCCGAGAGTCGGTCTCGGGAGCCCCCGAACTAATCTCGGGAGCCCCAAATTATTGCGAGGTGACCCATCAGCTTTGTTCTAAGTGGACTTCCTAGAGTCAGCTCCAGGGGACCCCTAAAGATACTCTGGGGACCCGATAGTTAGTATCATGGGTGCCGCCAACTGTTGGTCTCAGGAGGCCCCAGAGTCTTAAGGGTTGCTCTCTCAGGAGCCAAGGGTGGACCCCCGAGAGCTAATCTGGGGACCCGAAAGTGAGTCTCATGGATGCCGCAGAGTGTTGCTCTCAGGGGGCCCCGAGAATTAATATTGGATAGCCCTTGAGAGCTACCCTCAGGTTGTGCCCCCGAGTTTTTGTCTAAGGGGCCAGAGTGTCAGTCTCAGGGAGCGCCCAAAAGTTAGTCCCAGAGGGCCCCAGGAGTCAGGCTCTGGGGCATGAGCTATTCCGGTCCCGAGGGTTATTTCCAATATTGCTTCCGAGTTTTGGTCTCAGGGGGTCTCCGAGTTAGCCGCAGCTCTCTGAGGGCTACTCTGGGCCTCCGAGAGCTAGTTCAGGAGCGTTAAAGGCTCAATGTCAGGGGCACCCCGCAATGTTAATCTAAGGGGG
Source organism: Lepas anatifera (assembly GCA_034440635.1). Classification (NCBI taxonomy): domain Eukaryota; kingdom Metazoa; phylum Arthropoda; class Thecostraca; family Lepadidae; genus Lepas; species Lepas anatifera. The sequence goes on along the minus strand of JAOTON010000596.1, from coordinate 620,755 downwards.
CGCCCCAGAGCTACTATCGGAGGGCTGTCGGGAGTCAGTCCCAGGGGTCCCGCGAGAGTCAGTCTCAGGCACCCCCGGAAGCTAAGCTGGGTGCCCCGAGAGTCAGCCTCAGGGGGCTCCCGAGACCAAATGTAGGGGCCCCGAAAGTTAGCCTCAGAAGTGTCCCTGAGAACTAAGCTCAGGAGCCCGAAATATTCTCATCGCTCCCCCCTCCCCCAGCTTTGGTCTAAGAGGCCCCGGGAATCAGTATCAGGGACCCCCACGAGCTAATTGGGAGAGGGGCCGAAAGTTGGCCGTATGAGTGTAGTCAAATTTTGATCTCAGGGGCACCAGTGCTAGTCTCAGGGACCCTTAAGAACTAATCACGGGAGACCGATATATTTTCAGGCGGCCTTTCAGTTCCGGTGCTAGGGGTCCCCTGTATGTCAGTCTCAGCCCCCCCTTCCGCCGAAAGCTAGTCATGGGCCCCTCAGGATTGGCATCAGATATTCTCCCAAGTTTTGGTCTCAGTGGGCCGGAGAATCAGTCTCAGGGGTTCTCCGAGTCTTGGGCCAATGAGGGCTCCGGAATGCTAATCTGGGGCCCGCGGCAACTAGTCTCAGGAGCCCCTGAGAGTCAGTGATATGAGCCTCCCGAGATTTCGTCTCAGGGGTGTTGGTCTGGGTGTCCTGCTGGGGGTAGTCTCAGGGGACCCCCTGGGGCTGCCCTCAGGTGCCCCCGAGAGCTGGTCTTGGAGAGCAGCACTGAGCATCAGCCCCCTACCTCCCCCACCCGCTCAGAGTTAACCTCAGGGCCTCCCAAACATAAGTTCCTGGGGGAGGGGTGGCAGTTGGCACTCCCGGGGTACTCCAAAATGCTGGTTCCGGGGGTCCAAAATACTGATTTGCGGGACAAGTGTTACTTTTGGGGGCATTACTATTATTTACATTTTTCATCCCCGAAGTATTGGTTTCTGCGCCGTTTCAAGTGCTAGGGACAACGCTGGATATCTATTCTCAGCCCAGGGGTCCGGGGTGGGTTAACGCTTACAACAATACGAGCCCTATACAGAGCCTATGGGAGACCCAAAATCCGGGGGGTTCTGACCCCAGCCCTTGTCCCCCCCCTGATCTGTACACATGGCTAGGTTGAGTCTAGAGCACACTCCGACATCCCTTTTATGGAGTCTTTTTTTTCTTTCCGTCTCTGTTAGAGTTTAGAATACAATCCAAAGATACTTCTTGAGATCCGGAGTTCAAAAAATATTTCGAAGATTACGTGCTTAGCATAAAACATGCATCTACGCTCATGGTGAACGGAAAAAAATGACTAATCAAAATATGCCGATCTGGCACCAGTACCGAGGGAAAGACAAAATTAATATATTTTTCATCCCTAATGACAAATCGAACAGACCATTTGACACTTCAGCTGATTGTAAATTGATCAGCTCGACCCCAATAACTACCTTCCTAAATGTTCCGAAGTAAGCAGCTTCCATGTGTCTTCGTAGGCAATGCGACACACAAGGGAAATGACAGAAATTGGTGAACATAATCTTAAGTAGAAAAATGCGTGAGAAGTTAACAATAATAATAACAGGGGTGAGGAAATGCGATAAATATATCGTGTGCCTATTGCCTTGCTAATTTGCTCATTTACAACATAGCAAGGGTAAGAAAGTACCGTGGGGAATTCAACAAGATCTGTCCGAGGAATAGACGTCATATGACGTCCGGGATACACTCCAAAATCGCATATATTTCGCTTCACTTTTCTTTTCGTTTCTTTAGAAATTTCCTGAGTGCATGACTTTGGCACTCGCAGTGTTGGCAACCATTTCCCGTAGAGGTGACTGTAATCTATTTGTACTCAAAACGACTAACTTTCAATAACTCCAAGATGAAAGCTTGTAAGGTTGTACAGCCGATTACCGGACTGAATTGAGTTAGATTCAATATTATGCACGCAGCAGCTTTCAATTTCCCGAAATGTGCCATAAAGCTAGTTGCTAGCATAACCGCATTGTCAGATACGGGCCAGGTTTAAGATTTGGTGACTTATATTTACCAAGTCTTGGTCTGGTCGAGAAAAATCAAACTATCAACAAAATAGGCACAAACACTTCAAAAGGCACATCACAATTTAATTTCTGGAAATGTTAAGGTAAAAAACGATGCAAAAATACAGGAGATGGGTTCCGGCTCCTAAAGGGGGGCTGTGGGACCCCCCTGATGGTTGTCAGACCCCCTGGCAGAATCCTGCTAAGCTTTTGATCTTGACATGGAGTTGGGCGGCTTAAAGTGACGCCATGACGAGGAGGAGGGATGGTGGAAACCCATCGAAGAAGTGGCATTACTTGTGAACAGTCCCTTACTCTAAAGCTGCAAGGGCCAAAATGAAAAGTTTCACTTATCCATGGTCGAAGTTTTTTGGAAGGTAGATCCATATATTTTTGCAAAGTCTCAATTTGAACGCTAGAATAGCCTGAGTGACAAAGTATCTAATCCAAAACTTGTATTGTCACGATCATTATCATAGGGTAAGGGCGGGTAAGAGTACGCAGGAGATAAGAGTACGCAGCAGCTGTTTTGGTTACTTAGCAACCACTGAGATGGTGGATACCCTGGTATAAAAAAGCAGGGTCAGTGCCTAGGCTGCACACCAAAATTCAACGTGCTCCTGTTCTTTCCGCGGGAGTACAAAGCAAAATATATTTTTGGGCACCCTTGAAGTAATATTTCTTGACTGGGTAAACTTGCAGATCATGCTTCTATTATCAAAAGTATTGTATTGGGGTCTGTCATCAGTAAGAAGGCTGAGCTAGGAGTGTGCTCCAGGACCGGACTTCACGCTGAAATGCCTGCCAACATGTTTATGAAGACTTTCTTCCCAAGGGAGCATGTCCGGCAAGAGTACGCAGTAGACCATTGGGCAAGAGTGCGCATGCTTAAGAGATAGGAAAATTTAATTTTCACTCGGACCAGAGTCCGTAACTCATATTTGGAAAGCCAAACGTTGCAACATAGTTCTTGTATATTCAGAACGATATAAAATAATGCAATCGCCTAGTTTGGCGACAAAGAACTTCGCGACATGGCCTATGCACCTAAAGCACAGCGGGGTATCAATGCGTACTCCAGCTTCCTTTCTTGCGTACTCTTACCGACCCACTCCGGCAAGAGTAAGCACGTGACATTTTATTTTGTATGGGCTCGTGGCAAGTTCCTTTCAGAGACATCCAGTTGAAACATGGACCATACATAGACAATTCTTCAGGCTAAACAACCACATAAAAATTTTAGCTGTTAGACTTATAGGAGAAAAGTGAAAGCCCATAGAAAGTTAAGTGCGTACTCTTGCACGGACTTCCCCTACCCCTATCGTATGTGATGTGTTGATTGCAACGTCAGTGCAAGCAATGCCGAGTTATCTTTATCATTTGCCTGGAGAAAATTATCCCTACTTGAAATTTGAACCCTAGTTGAGCCTTTTTCAGTCCAAAAATGTTTGTATATAAGTTCCTAAGCCATGATGTCTGTTGAAACATCATGACTGAGACTTTGATGATGTAATTCAAAATATCGTGTTCAAAATTACGAACTGACCTGCCGACGGATGTGTGTTAACAGTGTCGTCCTTTGACGCAGAGATACTCTCCACGTGTTTGCAAGCTAAAGCTTGTTCGGGTAAACTTACAAAAGTACATTGTAGTGCAATAGACTATTTCTGCGGTACATTTTTGTTTTCTTTTTGTTGGTGTCCTGGGAGTGTTAACGCCATCAGAATATTTTGGCGATCGTACTTTTTTGGGTTTCATCTCCTTCAAAGCCATATTCCGTGAAGACTGGCACGCATTGTGAATAGAATTACATGCCGATCATTGTGGCCAATTTTAAAATACAGAAGCGGAAAAAACGGAAAGTAATACAATGTTAAAGCCAGTGACTCATCAAATCCTACCTGCAGTTCCATATTTATTAAATGAACAGCCTGGCGTCGGACAAGGCTCACAATCTAGTATCCATTTAAAACGCACGGGTAAAAACGATAAGGTTGGAAAGGGCTGAACATATTTTAGTGAGCACGGTTCAAGTAAACTGCGAATTCGAGGACGCACGGCTGATTTCGGGTCACTGCCCTCCACCAATAATATGCAAGCCAATCCGGTGTGGGGACGCAGACTTCTGCCGATTTTCTCCCGTCGAACTGGCTGGATTTCCCCAGTGTGCAGGCGACAGTGACGGCGGAACATTCGAATTTAAAGGGAGATACGCGAAAAAAATGTATTGGCTAGATCAAAAGGTCATTAAAAGTTGTTTCAGGAGTCCTATTCTCATTTTTGCGAATTCGCCCTGTAAATGCCTTAAAATCACTCTCAAAGTCAACATTTCAAGACGACTTTACCGGTACACCTCTTATCGATTTATATGACGTACCCCCGGCGAAAGCTATCAATTTCTCCAAAAAATTGGTCCCATTTGTCCTAAGCAGTGACTTAAAATTTTAGAAATATTAAAGAAAAATGTTATTTTAAAAAAGCGACATCCAAAAATCATATTAAAATAAAAATATAGGACTTTTAAGAAATCACAATTGACCGATCAGAAGGTACAGCCACCTCATAGGGGGTCACGTGACCTTTCTGACGCAAAATTTTCGTCATTCTGGGGCTGAAGCAGAAAACGACTCAAGACCCGAGGTACGAAACGGCTGAAGACTTGAGTAATTGTTTTTTTCTGTTTCTAGGGCAAACTAATTCATTTTGTAGTTTTAAAGGCTTTGTAAAATTAATTCAAATACAATACAGGGTAACATACATTTTTTTATTACAAAAAACATTACTTTTCAACTTTAAATAGTTTTCGAAAAGTAAGTGATGGTGAAGGTTTCAGCATTTTATCGGAACTGTTAACCTATTTCGATAATAAGTGAGTGGTCTCCCAAAATTTTGCCGAAGATGCAAAAATAATGGACAGTTTCATAATCAGGATTTTTAAATAGCAAGAAAACCACAACAATAATTGGTTTCGCGTATCTCCCTTTAAGGGGGCACCATGAACGTTTCAACCAATTTCTTCGCAGTCAACGCCATAGGGTTAGTGTTAAAATGTTTTATTTAAGGGCGGGGGCATAGTGCCCCGATGCCCCCCCCAGTTCCACCGCCTGTGGCAGGCGATATATTTGTCCTCTTCGAATACTGCATTACAGTATTATCATGGGTGGCGATCGAGGGGTGAGGGGGATTGGTGGATCAGGACCCCTGAATTTTTTGTCTACCATGGGGCTTTGTATAGGCTTTGCATTGCCGTGCGAGTGTTAACTCCCACCTCAGTGGGTCTCCGAGCCACATTTGCCCTGTTGGAAGAGTGTTGAAACACGCTTTCCCTTCAAACTTAGCTCTTATGCGGGGTAACTAAAAAAACGTGAAAGTTGGTGGATAGTTCATAGAAATTCATGAAGATACTACATCAGTCATTTTTTGGTTCAGGTCAATATTGAGGTCATGACAGAACAAAAAAGGTAGCACGTTCATCAAGAGTTTCTGGGCTCTAGCGTATGGCAGAGTTGAGCCATAACCATTTTAGGCGTCATTCGCTTCCTCTCGTCACGGCAAATCGAATAATGTATGATATGACTATACTAGATCAAAACATAAAAGTGACGCGGTCAGATCAAGGTCACCATCTGACATAGCATAGTCAATTTGCATATAAATCGACTCGCAATAATGATGGAAACATCATGGTATCAAAATAAAAGCTTCATTATCACTTGCTGTAAATGTATTGCCTCGAGTCTGAAAAGCCGCTAAAGCAGCTCCAGATGACCTCTCAGAGGTCAAAAGTCCAAACTTGCAACATGAACATAGAAAAGAGCCTAGGATGCCAGATTTAAGATATGAAGGGGGAGCGGGTACCCACCCCACCCCCCGTCAATGCGAGGGTGGCTCAGACCCCCGTCAATGCACGTCGGCAGGGCCCAAGGAAGTGATCAGTGTGTCACCATTGAAAATGTCAAACTATAAATGTGTCACCAGCCCAGGATTCGAAATGTGGCACGTTTTTTTGTTAGTAGGATACCACAGGATCCTCCTGGACCATCCTAGTTGTTGAAAAAACACTGCGAGGTCAAACTACAGGTGCTAATTTCGGCGGTTTGGTCTGTTATTAGTCTGGAGGAAACAGCTACGTTGTCACCCTGTCCACCTTGGGGTGTCACCATTCAGAATGCCAAAATGGTAGATTTTTCGACTCCTGTATGCGTGTTAAATTCAGAATACCAACAATATCAGGCAAGCCAGAGTTATACTTTTTTACTTGCCCATATATGTAAAAACCATCAACATGTATTCCAGCCACAAGCAGCAGGTCAGCAGCGATAGGGACCAAGGGGAAAACGATGTACACTACAAAGTTAACTCTGCCTTTCAACACGATGCTTTGCAGCCGCTGAGAGCGTCAGGGCACATCGCAGGAGGCTATGCTGACCAGCGGCGCCTCTGATCAGCGGAGCCATCACCGATAACGACCAGATCTCAAGCCGGTCGCTACGTGGAAAGTGGAAATAGCTCAGGGTAGAGGGGCGACACAACGCGGCGGCAAACGGAGAGACCAGTGGTGGCCCCTATAATAACACGCACCAGAGCACAATTGAATTTATTTCCAGATGTCTCCTTAACACGCACACCGCTTGAGCGAAATTTACCCCCCCTCTCCTAGTTTTCCCAGATAACGCAAAAACTAGGAAACGTAGAACAACAAAACTTAGAGTACTTTATCCCTGATCAATTTTACGCATCTGACCAATTTTTTTACGCCAGGTCATGTCAGGTCGGGGGCTTTTCAACGTCAAGTGACCCGACCTCTAAACCTAAAATCACGAGTTTCTAGCGGCGCCTAAGGAACATCAGTCAACCGATCATTTTAAAACTTTCACAATATAATGAGGTTGATACTGTCTACAAATCTGCTGCCTCGGAATTTTGATATTGTTGACCTAATGTGAGTTCAATTTTTTGGTCACCCTATTATAAGTCCATGGTGGAAAGTATAAATGGTTCGTTTTCATTAAATACTGGAAAGAGAAAGCTGAAAATCCTCAAACCGTATATTCTTACCACGATCTTGACCATGAAGTTGAGTTTTGACAATCTGAACTATCGATGGTAATGTCAGATCACAGGAGCATGCAGTGATTGTTTTGCCAATGCCTTCTCACTGAATTGAGATAAAGCTCCTATTTGCCTGCATTGTGCTGATTTTGTCACGGGGAGTCGATTGATATGCAACATGACCATACCAAGTCACACTGTGACTCCGACCTAGTTCGATGTCAGGCCATTTTCACAATTTGACCTAGCAAGGTCATATTATACATCATTTGATTTGCCACGATGAGAGGAATTCAATGATGCATGGATATTTGCTCTAGCTCTCCTGAGTAAGAATATATAGAAGGAAACGTACACTGCCCTTTTGTAAGTCTATGGAACCTTCTTTGACCTATGCTGACCTTAATATTGACCTGACATAAAAATACTCTCATAATTTATCTTCGTCTCGTCAAGAGCTTTTCATCGCTGTACGTAATTTTTCTTTAGCTTTTCTGGGAAATGAGATGCAAAGGGGGGCAAAATATGACCCACCAGCGGGGCGGGTCATGCCAAGAAACCCAACGGGGCGCGTGTTGAAGTTTGAATTGTTGGCGCACCTAGGCAATAGCACATATAGGTATGCACAGTGGCAGATCTGGCCAAGCCAGAAGGTTTCGGAGACAAGGCAAAGTCGAAAAGCGAAAGAAATGTCACATGGTAAAATATTTTCCACAATTAACCCGCGCCCCACAGGGGGTCCGGCGCCGCCACCACCCCACCGGGGGCCATCGATGGTCCCTCTCCGAAAATATGGGGGCTAGTGCAAATCTCTTAAATGCATTAAAAGCTCGTGTTAATTCAATAATAAATTACCTTGCATGCTAACATGCATGCATGCATTACCTCGCCCCAACGGGGGCCATCGATGCCCCCTAAGGCTTTTCCACGATAGCAAAACAACGACGAGGCAAAGCACCACGGTTGAGGGCTCTATCTCTCACCCCATCATTTTTACACCACCCCTGAGTTTTTTACCCCGGGTCACCCAAGGTCAGGTCACCAGGCGAGGTCAACCAAGGTCACCTCACTTCAACTTTGGAGCTCTATAAGAGCTACGTTTCTCAGTTGATCGATTTGAAACTTCCTACAGTTCATGGCCCCACCTGGGTCTACAAGGTTTATATCCGGGATTTTTCGATTTTGTGACCTAAGGTCAGGTCACGAGGTGAACACTCCCATTGAAAAAGCATGGGAAAAAGCTGTCTTATTATTAAAAGTCACAAAAACGATTACTATTGCTCAGCTTGCTCAGCAAAGCGTTCTTGGACACCCTTTCACGGATCCCAGGGGCCATATTTGCCGTTTGACCTCTCCAAGGTCACCAGGGTTAAAAACAGTATTTTGACAATAACTTTTGACCTAATTAAGCTTGAGCGATGAATCAAACATCATCGTGTGTGGCTTGCCCCTGGCTTTTATTTGATAAACGACCAGGTCACTCTGAATTTTGATGGTGACCTCTGGAGGTCAAACCACTGGCGGGAGGTCGTTACGTCCCATATAACTAAGAAAAGTCTGGCATTTTCCAATCCAATGTAGTTTACCAAATCTCAATAGCTCTAATGGCATAAGAGTTATGCCCAGTTTTCTTAAGCATTGCATATTTGAGTGAAAAGAGCCTATCATAACCTAACTTGACCTCTGGAGGTCAAACACTTGACCTGAGCGCTTAAACATGTGAAGCAATTTCTTACTGAATTCACGCAAGCATTCTAATGCACTTCGCAGGTTTGCGCTAACTCCCATATTTTCGGAGTTAGAGGAGGGCCATCGATGGCCCCCGGTGGGGAAGGTGACGCCGGACCCCCGGTGCGCGGGTTAACCCGCGCCCCACCGGGGGTCCGGCGCCACCTTCGCCCCACCGGGGGGCCATCGATGGCCCCCCTCTAACTCCGAAAATATGGGCGTTAGCGCAAATCTGCAAAGTGCAATAGAAAGCTCGCGTGAATTCAGTAAGAAATTACTTCGCATGTTTTAGTGCTCAGGTCAATGGTTTGACCTCCAGAGGTCAAATTAGGTCAAGATCGGCTATTTTCACTCAAATATGCAATGATTAAGCAAACTGGGCATAACTCTTATGTCATTAGAGCTATTGAGGCCTGGTAAAGTACATTTGATAGCAAATTGCCTGTACTTTTCCGCTATGTGGAACGTAAAGACCTCCCGCCAGTGGTTTGACCGCCAGAGGTCACCTCGTGACCTAATATGACCTGAGGTCACGAAAGGTCAAAAAGTGACCTTGCCGTATATCAAATGAAAGCCAGTGACAAGACAAACACGATGGTGTTTGTTTCACCGCTCTAGCTCAATTAGGTCAAAAGTTATTGTCAAAATACTGTATTTGACCTCCGGTGACCTTGGATGACCTTGGAAAAGTCAAAGGGCAAATATGACCCCTGGGATCCGTGAAAGGGTGTCCAAAAACATTGTTCTGAGCAATCTGAGTATTTTCAATCATTTTTGTGGCTTTTATATCATGAAATAGCTTTTCCCCATGCTTTTCCAATGGGAGAGGGTCGCCTCGTGACCTGACCTCAGGGCACGAAATCGAAAAATCCCGGATATACACCTTGTAGACCCTGGAGGGGTCATGAAGTGTAGGAAGTTTCAAATCGATCGACTTTGAAATGTAGCTCTTACAGAGCTCTAAAGTGAAGTGAGGTGACCTTGGTTGACCTCGTCTGGTGACCTGACCTTGGGTGAACCGGGGTAAAAAATTTCAGGGATGATGGGAAAATGATGCAGTGAGAGGTAGAGCCCTCAACCGCGGTGCTGCGCCTCGTCGTTTTTCTGCTATCCCGGAAAAACCTTAGGGGGCCATCGATGGCCCCCGGTGGGGCGAGGGTTAACATGCACATTGGCGGGGGTGTGGGGAGGGACAGAAAAGCGGGTACCCCCCTAAGATCTCGAGAATCATACTAGCCCTTGCCCGGTGGCGGGTACGAGCCACCTTCGCCCTTGTGGGAGGCTAAAAAGACCCCCACGATCTCAAAAACTAAGAGAGCTAGAAAAAAGCCCAAAACGGCAATCGAAAGCTCTTAAAAATGATATCGAAAATACTTCGGTCATTTTTCTTGTCAGGACAAAATGAAGGTCACCAGAGGTCAAAATAGGTCATATATCTCATATATCATATGTCTCAGAAACTATAATAGCTAGAAACATTTTTCTAACACCATTCGAAAGCTCTTGAGTTGTGCCTTCATTAAATTGGCATTCATTTCCGTGTCAGGTCAAAGTCTAGGGAGCTACAGGTCACTGAATATTGGGCATATTCTTGGGAATGTCCATAAGCACCCATGCATAAGGTCGTTTCCTTTTTCGCTAATAACTTCCAAACCAAACAAGATACAGCCATAGTTGATAAACCATTGCAATCCTCTCGTCAATACAAATCGAATGATATATAACATTGCTATGCCAGGTCAAATCTAAGAATTTGACCTGACCCAAGGTCAACGGTCTGACCCAACTTGACCTGGTATAGCCATGATGTATATCATTTAGCTTGCAGTGACTATACAAACACTTTGGTGACAAAATAAAAGTCCCATCTTAGTTTATTCAAAATATATAGAGTAAAACACCAAAAAATGTTTATTTGACCTAAGGTGACCTTTTAAAGGTCACAAGTCAAAATGTTTGGCATCCACTTCAGAAATGGGCTAAGAGCAAGTCGTAACCGATGTTTGAAGTTGATTTCATCCTTACTTACTGAGAAAAACTCATTTCGTGATTTTCCCCATGTATTTACAATGGGGAGGTCATGCTCTGCACATGACCTTATGTCACCAATATAAAAAAATCCCGGAACAAATGTTGTAGCTCCTGGTGAACCCAAAATGTGGTATGAGTTTCAACTTGATCGATTAACTCTTCTTTTAGGTATGCGGTCCTAAGCATTTTTTGAGGTGAGGTCACTTTGCCTGGCTTGGTGACCTGACCTGATATGACCTTGAGCTAAAATTTTCAGGAAAGATGTAAAAATAATGAAGGAACAGCTAGATTAAGTTTGGCGGCGCTGCGCGCCGCCGTTTTTTGGTCACTTCGGAAAAACCCGAGGGGGTCTAGAAAGACCCCCACCCGGGCGAAGGTTAACACGCGCATTGACAGGGGGCGGGTACCCACCCCCCTCGGGTTCTTCAGAGATAGGAGAAAAACGGCGGCACGTAGCGCCGCCATATTTGGCATACCTTTTTCCTCATCATTTTACAACTTGTGTGAAAATTTTAAGGTTAGGTCATCTCAGGTCAGGTCACCAGTACAGGTCAAGTGACCCGACCTCAAAAAAGTTTAAGATAGCATAAGTCGGAGGAGGGTAAACTTATCCGATTGAAACTCATATCACATAATGGCCCTACCGAGTTCTCTAAAAGGTGTTCCGGTATTTTTTATATCGATGACCTAAGGTCAGGTACGAGGCATGACCTCTCCACTGGAAATACATGGGAAAAATCGTTTTTACGGAATAACTCAGTAACGGATGGTGATAGAGCATTTATTTTAGCTGCATTAGACTCGCCTGAGCTTTGCGGCTCTAATGATATGCATTTTATATAATTTGACTCTGACCTGACCTCAGGTCAGGTCAAATCCTTGTTTTGACCTAGCAAGGTCAAATTATATATTATTCGATTCGGCTTGCGGAGAGGATTAATATAGTTTAACACGCGCATTGACGGGGGTCTGAGCCACCTTCGCATTGACGGGGGGGCGGGTACCCGCCCCCCTAAGATCTCGAGAACCACGGTAGGTAGCGAAAAACGGTAAACGGCGTTGGGCTGCCCATCCACTTCTCCATCGAAAACATTTGAACCATTTTTTTCTCAGGTCACATTTAAGGTCACGAGAGGTCAAAACATGCCCGTCATAGGGATAACATGTAAATTCAGTTTTTCGGCCATTAAATCTGAACAAGTAAAGATAGAGCAAAACGACTTGAACTATATGAATCCTCTTAGCAAGCCGAATCGAATGATATATAAGTTGACCTTGCTAGGTCAAATCAAGGATTTGACCTGACCTGAGGTCAGGTCAGGGTCAAATTATATAAAATGCATATCATTAGAACCGCAAAGCCCAGGCGAGTCTAATGCAGCTAAAATAAATGCTCTATCACCATCCGTTACTGAGTTATTCCGTAAAAACCATTTTTCCCATGTATTTCTAATGGAGAGGTCATGCCTCGTACCTGACCTTAGGTCATCGATATCAAAAATACCGGAACATATTTCAGAGAACTCGGTGGGGCCATTATGTGATATGAGTTTCAATCGGATAAGTTCACCCTGCTCCGACTTATGCTATCTTAAACTTTTTTGAGGTCGGGTCACTTGACCTGTAATGGTGACCTGACCTGAGATGACCTAACCTTAAAATTTTCACAGAAGTTGTAAAAATGATGAGGGAAAAGGTATACCAAGTACGGCGGCGCTACGCGCCGCCGTTTTTCTGCTATCTCCGAAAAACCCGAGGGGGCGGGTACCCGCCCCCCGTCAATGCGCGTGTTAAGTCGTTTTGCTCTATCTTTACTTGTTCCGATGTAATGGCCGAAAAACTGAATTTACATGTTATCCCTATGACGGCATGTTTTGACCTTCCGTGACCTTAAATGTGACCTGACAAAAAATGGTTCAAATGTTTTCGATGGAGAGTTTACCGTTTTTCGCTACCTACCGTGGTTCTCGAGATCTTGGGGGTTTGGGGCGGGTACCCGCCCCCCGTCAATGCGAAGGTGGCTCAGACCCCCGTCAATGCGCGTGTTAAGTAGCGAACTAAACCGTAAGCGGCGTTGGGTAACCCATCCACTTCTCCCTCGAAAATACTGCAGCAATTTTTTTGTTAGGTCACATTTCAGGTCACTAGAGGCCAAGACATGCCGTCATAGGGATAACAAGATGAAACGTGAAGTTTTTCGGCCATTGCATCTGAACAAGTAAAGATAGAGCAAATCAACTTGAACTAGGACAAATCTATAAAAAAATATAAAAATCTAAATAAGCCACTACAACCCTCGCAGGAAGCGAAATCGAGTGATGTATAATTTAACTTTGCTAAGTCAAATATGGGATTTTACCTCACCTAATGTAAGGTTAAGGTCAAACTAGGTGAAATGCAAATCATTAGAACCACGGAAACGAGGCAAATCTAATGCAGGGAAAATAGACACTCCAGCACCATCCTTTAATAATTTATTCAGTTAAAACTATTTTCCCATGTATTTCAATTGGAGAGGCCATGGCTCGTACCTGACCTTAGGTCATCGATATAAAAATACCAGCACATATCTTAGAGTGATGGGTGGAGCAAGGATGTGATATGAGTTTCAATCGCATAGGCTCACTCTGTTATGACTTTTGACATCCAGCTTTTTTTAGGTCACGTCACTTAACCTGTACTGGTGACCTGACTTAACACGCGCATAGACGGGTGTCTGAGCCACCTTCGCTTTGACGAGGGGGCGGGTATCCGCCCCCCCTAAGATCTCGAGAACCGCGGTAGGTAGCGAAAAACGGTAAACGGCGTTGGGTAGCCCATCCACATCTCCATCGAAATATTCGGAACATTTTTGTCAGGTCACATTTAAGGTCACGAGAGGTCAAAACATGCCGTCATAGGGATAACATGTAAATTAAGTTTTTCGGGCATTACATCTGAACAAGTAAAGATAGAGCAAAACGGCTTGAACTATATGAATCCTCGCAGCAAGCCGAATCGAATGATATATAATTTGACCTTGCTATGTCAAATCAAGGGTTTGACCTGACCTGAGGTCAGGTCAGGGTTAAATTTTATAAAATGCACATCATTAGCACCGCAAATCCAATGCGAGTCTAATGCAGCTAAAATAAAGGCTCTATCACCATCCGTTACAGGGTTATTCCGTAAAACAAACTTTTTTCCATGTATTTCCAAAGGAGAGGTCATGCTTCGTACCTGACCTTTGGTCATCGATATCAAAGATACCGGAATATATTTTAGAGAACTCGGTGGGGCCTTTATGTGATATGAGTTTCAATCGGATAAGTTCACCCTGCTCCGACGAATGCTATTTTAAACTTTTTTTGAGGTCGGGTTACTTGACCTGTACTGGTGACCTGACCTGAGATGACCTAACCTTAAAATTCTAACAAAAGTTGTAAAAATGATCAGGGAAAAGGTATGCCAAGTACGGCGACGCTACGCCCCGCCGTTTTTCTGCTATCTCCGAAAAACCCGAGGGGGCGGGTACCCACCCCCGTCAATGCGCGTGTTAAGAAGCCGAATCAGTGGGGGAAACTGTGGTCAGCGTTCCCAAGAATAGCTACGTTCCCAATAATGGGAATATTGACCCATATTTGGGAACGCAATGAGATGAAGAGATGAGATGATTTTGGAAAGAGATGAAGACAAGCATGGGAAGTCCAGGGATGTGACAGGATGTGGAGAAGGAAGAGCAGGGAGTGCGACAGAGTGCATAAGTGTCAGATACCTTCACCGGAGCAGTGTAAGTCTTCTTGTTGTGGCTTAACCAGCGCCCCACCGGGGGTCCGGCGCCACCTTCGCCCCACCGGGGGCCCTCGATGGCCCCCCCTCTAACTCCGAAAATATGGGCGTTAGCGCAAATCTGCAAAGTGCAATAGAAAGCTCGCGTGAATTCAGTAAGAAATTACTTCGCATGTTTTAGTCCTCAGGTCAATGGTTTGACCTCCAGAGGTCAAATTAGGTCAAGATCGGCTATTTTCACTCAAATATGCAATGATTAAGCAAACTGGGCATAACTCTTATGTCATTAGAGCTATTGAGGCCTGGTAAAGTTCATTTGATAGGAAATTGCCAGTACTTTTTCCGTTATGTGGAACGTATAGACCTCCCGCCAGTGGTTTGACCGCCAGAGGTCACCTCGTGACCTAATATGACCTGAGGTCACGAAAGGTCCAAAAGTGACCTTGCCGTATATCAAATGAAAGCCAGTGACAAGACAAACACGATGGTGTTTGTTTCACCGCTCTAGCTCAAATAGGTCAAAAGTTATTGTCAAAATACTGTTTTTGACCTCCGGTGACCTTGGATGACCTTGGAAAAGTCAAAGGGCAAATATGACCCCTGGGATCCGTGAAAGGGTGTCCAAAAACGTTGTTCTGAGCAGTCTGAGTATTTGCAATCATTTTTGTGGCTTTTATATCATGAAATAGCTTTCCCCATGCTTTTCCAATGGGAGAGGTCGCCTCGTGACCTGACCTCAGGGCACGAAATCGAAAAAATCCCGGATATACACCTTGTAGACCCTGGAGGGGTCATGAAGTGTAGGAAGTTTCAAATCGATCGCCTTTGAAATGTAGCTCTTACGGAGCTCTAAAGGTGAAGTGAGGTGACCTTGGTTGACCTCGTCTGGTGACCTGACCTTGGGTGACCCGGGGTAAAAAATTTCAGGGATGATGGGAAAATGATGCAGTGAGAGGTAGAGCCCTCAACCGCGGTGTTGCGCCTCGTCGTTTTTCTGCTATCCCGGAAAAACCTTAGGGGGCCATCGATGGCCTCCCCCGGTGGGGCGAGGGTTAACACGCGCATTGACGGGGGTCTGAGCCACCTTCGCATTGACGAGGGGGGCGGGTACCCGCCTCCCCCTAAGATCTCGAGAACCACGGTAGGTAGCGAAAAACGGTAAACGGCGTTGGGCTGCCCATCCACTTCTCCATCGAAAACATTTGAACCATTTTTTTGTCAGGTCACATTTAAGGTCACGAGAGGTCAAAACATGCCCGTCATAGGGATAACATGTAAAATTCAGTTTTTCGAGCATTACATCTGAACAAGTAAAGATAGAGTAAAACGACTTAAACTATATGAATCCTCTTAGCAAGCCGAAACGAATGATATATAATTTGACCTTGCTAGGTCAAATCAAGGATTTGACCTGACCTGAGGTCAGGTCAGGGTCAAATTACATAAAATGCATATCATTAGAACTGCAAAGCCCAGGCGAGTCTAATGCAGCTAAAATAAATGATCTATCACCATCCGTTACTGAGTTATTCCGTAAAAACTATTTTTCCCATGTATTTCCAATGGAGAGGTCATGCCTCGTACCTGACCTTAGGTCATCGATATAAAAAATACCGGAACATATGTTAGAGAACTTGGTGGGGCCATTATGTGATATAAGTTTCAATCGGATAAGTTCACCCTGCTCCGACTTATCCCGCGCCCCACCGGGGGTCCGGCGCCACCTTCGCCCCACCGGGGAGGCCATCGATGGCCCCCCCTCTAACTCCGAAAATATGGGCGTTAGCGCAAATCTGCAAAGTGCAATAGAAAGCTCGCGTGAATTCAGTAAGAAATCACTTCGCATGTTTTAGTGCTCAGGTCAATGGTTTGACCTCCAGAGGTCAAATTAGGTCAAGATCGGCTATTTTCACTCAAATATGCAATGATTAAGCAAACTGGGCATAACTTTTATACCATTAGAGCTATTGAGACCTGGTAAAGTACATTTGATAGCAAATTGCCAGTACTTTTTCCGCTATGTGGAACGTAAAGACCTTCCGCCAGTGGTTTGACCGCCAGAGGTCACCTCGTGACCTAATATGACCTGAGGTCACGAAAGGTCAAAAAGTGACCTTGCCGTATATCAAATGAAAGCCAGTGACAAGACAAACACGATGGTGTTTGTTTCACCGCTCTAGCTCAATTAGGTCAAAAGTTATTGTCAAAATACTGTTTTTGACCTCTGGTGACCTTGGATGACCTTGGAAAAAACAAAGGGCAAATATGACCCCTGGGATCCGTGAAAGGGTGTCCAAAAACGTTGTTCTGAGCAGTCTGAGTATTTGCAATCATTTTTGTGGTTTTTATATCATGAAATAGCTTTTCCCCATGCTTTTCCAATGGGAGAGGTCGCCTCGTGACCTGACCTCAGGGCACGAAATCAAAAAATCCCGGATATACACCTTGTAGACCCTGGAGGGGTCATGAAGTGTAGGAAGTTTCAAATCGATCGACTTTGAAATGTAGCTCTTACAGAGCTCTAAAGTGAAGTGAGGTGACCTTGGTTGACCTCGTCTGGTGACCTGACCTTGGGTGACCCGGGGTAAAAAATTTCAGGGATGATGGGAAAATGATGCAGTGAGAGGTAGAGCCCTCAACCACGGTTTTGCGCCTCGTCGTTTTTCTGCTATCCCGGAAAAACCTTAGGGGGCCATCGATGGCCCCCCGGTGGGGCGAGGGTTATACTATCTTAAAATTTTTTTGAGGTCAGGTCACTTGACCTGTACTGGTGACCTGACCTGAGGTGACCTAACCTTAAAATTTTCACAGAAGTTGTAAAAATGATGAGGGAAAAGGTATACCAAGTACGGCGGCGCTACGCGCCGCCGTTTTTCTTTATCTCCAAAAACCCGAGGGGGGGCGGTTACCCGCCCCCCGTCAATGCGCGTGTTAAGGCTTCGAAGGCATCTTCGATTCTGGGGCCTCCAGTCCAGCTCTGCATTTTCACTACGTCGGAGAGTGCATGAAAGGAGAAGCGGAAGGCTGCACTTGAAAGCACAGCTGAGGGACTCCTGCAACTGAGCTCAGATGACGCTTGCCTGAGTGCCGATACATTTAAGGAACACTTCCGAAAACAATTCATCGCCATCAACATCTTTCGGCAGTGCTTCAAATACTTGCCGACCGTCTGTTCCGAGACGGGAGGTCTCTGTGGGGTTAGCAGCTAACCTCCACAGCCGTTGAGCCGTTTCCAGATCTGTGAGCTATCTGCAGACACTCGATGGCTTCAATGAGAGCATGAGCGGGAGCCAAATGATAGTTTGGCCCCCTCCAGCGCTTTGGGGGGGCCATGGCCGAAATGCCCCCCTGCGTCTGCCAATGATTGACTTAGTAATTTAGCTCTTATAGAGGTCAAAAGTTAAAGCGTCGTAGGTACACGTTCCGCCTCCCTTGAAGGTGGGATTTCCCCTCACTTACGTTCCGTTGTGTACTGTCGATCGTCATGTCTGTATAATAAACATACGGTACCAAGCGAGGTGACCTTGGTTGACCTCGTCTGGTGACCTGACCTTGGGTGACCCGGAGTAAAGTAAATCATTTCAGGGATTGTGGGAAAATGATGGATTGAGAGGTAAAGCCCTCAACCGCGATGCTGTGCCTCGTCGTTTTTCTGTTATCCCGAAAAAAACCTTGGGGTGAGACCCTTCCGGTGGGGCGAGGGTTAACACGCGCATTGACGGGGGGCGGGTACCCGCCCTCCCCCTCGGGTTTTTCGCAGATAGCAGAAAAACGACGGCGCGTAGCGCCGCCGTACTTGGTATACCTTTTCCCACATCATTTTTACAACTTCTGTGAAAATTTTAAGGTTAAGTCATCTCAGGTCAGGTCACCAGTACAGGTCAAGTGACCCGACCTAAAAAAAAGTTTAAGATAGCATAAGTCAGAGCAGGGGGAACTTATCCGATTGAAACTCATGTCACATAATGGCCCCACCAAGTTCTCTAACATATGTTCCGGTATTTTTGATATCGATGACCTAAGGTCAGGTACGAGGCATGACCTCTCTATTGGAAATACATGGGAAAAATTGTTTTTTACGGAATAACTCAGTAACGGATGGTGATAGAGCATTTATTTTAGCTGCATTAGACTCGCCTGGGCTTTGCGGTTCTAATGATATGCATTTTATATAATTTGACCCTGACCTGACCTCAGGTCAGGTCAAATCCTTGATTTGACCTAGCAAGGTCAAATTATATATCATTCGATTCGGCTTGCTAAGAGGATTCATATAGTTCAAGTCGTCTTGCTCTATCTTTACTTGTTCAGATGTAATGCCCGAAAAAACTGAATTTTACATGTTATCCCTATGACGGGCATGTTTTGACCTCTCGTAACCTTAAATGTGACCTGACAAAAAAATGGTGCAAATGTTTTCGATGGAGAAGTGGATGGGCAGCCCAACGCCGTTTACCGTTTTTCGCTACCTACTGTGGTTCTCGAGATCTTAGGGGGCGGGTACCCGCCCTCCCCGTCAATGCGAAGGTGGCTCAGACCCCCGTCAATGCGCGTGTTAAATCTGTCAGATGCTACAACTTTTCAGCACAACAACTTTTCTGAAACCTCGCCCCACAGAGTTATTTAAGAGTGTTTCATCTCTCCTATTGGCATGGCATCTGGTATCTTCATCAAATTGTCGTGGTTCGGTTCTGGCGCTTCTGTTGCTTTTGTTGTTTGGTTGTTTTTGTGGTTGTTGCCGACGGTCGTCGTCGTGTGTGTGTGTGTGCGGCGCTCCTAGGGTTTGTGCTGCGGTAAGATAATTGGTAAATTCAATGAGAGAAAATTGTTAGCGCAGGAAATGGTCATTGAATTTGGGTGTACCTACATATAACCGTCCAACTGCAAAAAATGTGTAAAATCCCAAAAAGGTGGTTCATACTTAACTGCAGAGTGTTCCTTCATGTTTTAGCTATGAAATAAGACAAATCAAAGTATAACACGCACTTCCACTTCCACAACCTTAGTCAAAATGTAAACAATAACTACCGCATCGACACGTCCACACGCTCTGAACCAATAGTTCAAAAGAAAGTTGCATGATGTTAGGTGTAGAAATTATGGGTAGAGACAAATCTGCAAAGTATGGCTGCAGGCCATACAAGTCGCACCAGCCATCTAAAATTCTCGCACCGCCAGCCACCAAAGATTCGCACCAATCTGTCATATACCACAGAGAAAAACACACTCATTCCTACCCACACAATGCAATGCTACCTCTCTTATTAGTTAGTTGAGGACTTTATAAGGTCCCCTCCTGTGTATTTATAACCATATAGTCATTATTTGTTTGGTTTTCAGTGTCACCTTCCTTGCACCAGTCTCACAAATTCGCACCAGGTTGATAAAATTAGCACCACTCGCTCCTGTCTCCAAGGGCACTCACACCGGTGAGATCTCGTCGAAAATGCCATACTTTGCACACTGGGCCCTTGCATTCCCATGTATCCCAGTAAGCTACACACCCAAGCTCTCCCCCTTTTGGACTATGAAAAGCATAAGCATCAATTATCTTATGAATGAGTCCAAACACTTTTTCTCTACTTTTGAAATGCAAGATAAGTTTGCAGAATTCTGCCAGCTGCATGAACATTATTTCTTCTTATACACCGACGGTCCTCACACCGAAAAAGGGATGGAAATAGGAATTAATGGAAACAGGGTATCCAAGAGTCTGTGACTCTCTGGCTATAATACAATTTACACTGCAGAGCTGAGAGCGATCCAAGAAGCTTTTAAATATATTTCCGAATCCAATTTTTGGATGGGAAGTACTGGCTAAAGAGCTGCGTTCAGTCCCATCAAAAGCTTTCAGATGATGTATAATTTGTCGTGACTCATCACAGGGATGCAAATATATTCCTGGTGACTGCAGAAAATGAAGGATTTGATGTTAAATTCTTCACCCTCTGGTGCTTGAACTAAGACTTGCACCGCAAGCAGCCTTCAGGGTTTTTACATTATACTTTGTGAATTATGACAATTTTTTTCCAAACTGATGGATCCCGCGGTTCTCATCCTCGTATGCCCCAACTTTTTGGGATTTAATACATCACAGCATAAACAGATTTTTTGGCACCATGATTAAGATGCTGA